>FN647938.1:1025795-1085898 GCA_000310025.1 Ectocarpus siliculosus | reverse complement strand
CCGACCTAAATTCATTTTTGTCGCAGACCCTCTTATTCCGATTCCCCCATCCTTGCCCGACTGTGTCTCAAGAGCCGATCTCTACCTATGGCGCACGGCTCGCGACATCTCGAGTATACCTCGGTAGGGCATCCCAAATTATAGCCAGTCGCAAATTTTGATCGAGTAGTATGACTGACCGACTGAGCAACGACCGGGACGACTGTTCACATTGTGACCACAACAACGAACGATGAAAGGCGAATTTCTCCCCCACAATTTCTCTAACACCCTTTCTCTTCCACAGCTAAGATTTCGCGGTAGGTTACCGATCGATGGGTGTAACGTTGTTGTACGTACGTATTCGAATATTGTTACGGTTGTTTCCCGAGCAACTGTTCGTGTTCCATTTTTCGTTTCCATCCGCCGTCGGGTCGTGATCTGTCAACGCAGTAAACTTAGCCAGCAGCTCAAATTAAACCCGCTAAAAAACAATTCAGCTGCAGACAGGCAACGCCGACGGTACTCCTCGGGTTGATTTATCACAATCACAACATGTAAGTGTAATTTTATGCGATAGATATACTTCGGTACTGCAGCTGCTTGACTGACTGACTGAGCAGTGACTTGGACGACTGTAACTGTTCACAATGAATGTCACCAAAACAACGAACGGTGACCACAGCGAATTTCTCTACATAGCACCACACTTTCTCTTCCACAGATAGATAAAAGAGTCCGCGGTACATTACCACCAGTCAATGGGTTCATGGTGTTGTACGGTGACCAACGGAGTATTTTTTTACGGTTATTCCCCGAGCAGCTGTTGTTTCTCTTTTGGTTTCCATCCGATCCGCAGTCGGAGCATGATCGCTAAAAATGCAGATTTGAAACTCAGCCAGCAGCAAATAAAGCCCGTTAAAAACTAATCAGCTTCAGACAAGCAACGCCGGCGATACTCGCCGCGTTGATTTGTCACAATTGGTACCCGGGGGGAAATTGACGTACATACGTACCCCGGGGACTGTTTTTTGGTCGAAAACGCGATCAACCCGGGGGGGAAAACCAAAGAATGCCATGCATGCTTCCAGGCCGAAAAGGTCATGGGGGGGGGACTCTAGGGCTCCGTATGGCGGTAATCCTTGTCACTTCCGAGTCCTTACGGACGACTCGCTCTGACGTGTGTCCTGGAACCTAGCAAACAAACCTGTTTCACGTTCCACGCATTGATAAATACGCATACAAAAGGCCCATGTCCTGGAAAACTATACCGCAAGGTCCCTATTTTAGACTCACCACGGCGGCGGTGCTTCACGCAATCGAGACTCACTCGGGTATCGCTGCTGCCGCCGTTGTTGAGCCCGACGAGGACAATGATGTTACTTGCCAAAGTTGGGGACGAAAGGCTGCGTATATTATGTGTCTGGCAAAAGCGAACACCCGCAGTGAAGCGTCGGAAGGGGGGGCGGCGGCTCTTCAATGTCGCCGCGGCTTCTGTGTCAAAGTAAATCGTTAGCGAGAAATATTTCGGCTCTTGACCGAAAGAGTCGGGGAAAACATGGTGATCGGCCAATAATTAATGCTTGTAGCTTTTAGTACTGCTGAACTGTTGTAGTAGTAGTACTGCTCTTCTCCTGTAGTGAAGCGACGAATCCTACACACACGCACATATACTAGCAGGATATGTAATGAAAGTGCTGAATTTGTGCGTGCTCGGTGTCCTCCTATTATCCTACCTCGTCCTCCGCCGTCAAGGCCATAAATCAGACGGACGGAGTATTTTCGTTCGCTTTCGTTCCTGCCAGTGGAAAGCGCTCAAGTGCGTGTGCACGTGTGCAGACAGCGGGGACATGTATGTATGTGCGGTTGAAACTCTCCTCGCACTAGAAACTATCAGCCGAGCACCGCAGAACGCCGGGAGTGGGGGGCCTCAGGGAGAGGAGCCTTCGTTGTGACCACGGTTCAGAGTTCGGGCGAGCTGTGTCCACGGAGCAAAGAAAGGTGTCTCAACGAACTCTGGATTCATGTTAAAAAAAAAAACTTCGTACCCCCACCCACCCGCAACTTTGGAGGAGAGGAGGTAGGTGTTGAGGTAAGGGTTGCGGGTCCAAAACAACGGCATTCTTTCCGCGCACAGAGAGCTCTCGCTCGCTCCCTCGCTCGCTCAATAATTAATGTTTGTCGCCTTGGGGCAAGTAACAACTCGTTGGCAGGAATTTTTTCGGCGTCCGAAATGACAAGAATATTCGATGCACCCACGGGGACGCATATCGACTACAAGTTAGCTATGAGCCATGCACCCCCACCATGGCAGTCCCGCCTATAGAGGCCTTGCATGAGCACCGTTTCCCACCCAAGAGCAACCTAGGTCTACTCCAAGGCACACCAACCTAGCACCTCTACCCTTCTCAGGACCAACCTACGTAGCACCATATGTTCTGGGGTGATTGCCCTATAATATTCATTAATTGTCCGCTTTTACGCGGGCAGAAATTTCTCTCGGGCGCTGCGAGGACTGCACCCGGCACCGATCAACTACGGTCGTGGCCGCGCCTGCTTGACCAGCTATTACTCTGATTGTCCCACGACGAGACCGTGCTTTGGCATCGCCGTGCGCTTTTTGTCTGCTCTGTTTCCGACCTCGGAATCCAGTAGATACTCGCCAATAATAATACTGTTGCTCATTTTTGGTGGCCGCCGAGCCTTCATCTTCCTCTCTCGGTTGTCACCTATTGAGTCTTCACACATACATCCAGTCTGCTTTCGCACGTCGCTCTCGCGCCACAGTTGTCTGCTTTCGCACGTCGCTCTCCACTACTGTATGTCGTTCAACATCCCCAACATTATTGAACGTTCCTTTTCAGTTCCTTTTCACACAGGGTGGTTTATGATGACCGAGCGACCCAACCAAACGCGCATCTCTCCTCTCGCTTCCTCTGCCGATAGCTAACAGCAGTATAGAGTAGGGCACACCCTGCTCCCGCCATGTCCCTCTCGCTGTGGTGTTCGTGTGTCTCCCTCCTCCCTTGTCCATGTCTGGCTCCGGGTGATATCTTGCGTGAGCATATTTTACTCTTGAGAGTTGAGAAAGTGTGACATTTTTCACTTGATTAATGTATCGAAATTCGGACATTCTTCACTCGATCAATGCATCAAATTTCGGACATTTTTCACTTGATTAGAGAATCGAAATTTGGGACAAGATTTTATTGCTTTTTTGTGGGATTGTGCTGGCTAAAATCCCAATTAACAATTGGGCAATAGCATACGACATGCGTGAATACAAACGCACAAAAACTGAAGTTCACGGGTCGAATGTCCCCGATCCTTGCCCCCCCCCGCTGCTCCCGGCACCCCACTTCCGACCTTCCATTTCCGCGAAAAACTTTAAAATTGGGCAACATCTCACAGCGGCGAATGCCTCTAAAGGGGCAAATGGAGCCATACATATTGCAACTACCACATGAGGTGTGCGAACTACGATCAAGACTACCGCCTAGACGCCTTTCAACACGGATTAAAGATGAAAAAGCTAATAATGGCAACGAGAAATACGAGCAAATCCCTTCTAAACATGTTTCCTCCTGCAGAACGGAATACCACACGGGCGATTCACGGAAAACACAAGGACAATCTCCCGTCCCTGTCCCTGATGCACCCAACATTCTTCGAGCGCTGATTCACGCTGCACCAAACATGACCTTCATACAAAAGCATCCAGCAAAGATTTCCTGTGACGTCTGAAGCCCATCAGACCGAAACAAGAATCTGAAGGAAATTCGTACTTCACACGGTGCGACCCACAGCGAGCAAACCAACACGAAGAATACGTCCTCCAACTCCCATATTGTGCTCCTCGCGGAGCTGGAGAGCACCCTCGCACTTGCTCGCGTCCGACCACCCAAACAACGGCGAAGTTTTTCGTCCACGACACAAAGCCAACTCTCGACCTTTGCTCGAAACCGAAGTTCGTGCGAGACAGTTCATTCTCACAAGCCAGAGACATCCTTCGCGGTTCGCGCTAATTCGGAGCCACGGGGATCCTTGCGAAAGTGAAACACCAAGTTATATCGTCGGCGTCAGCCCCAAATCTCTCGCGATCTTCTTCGAAAGTAGCACCTGAGAATAGAGTCAAAGCCACAGCAGTCATCAGGAAAAGCAGCCGGAACAAGCGGGGCCGGCGGGGGTGTGATTATTTCGGTCGTGTTACGATGGAATTCCGAAGATCGTGCGAACAAGACTTATCCAAATTCGCTAGTTGGCAAGTACTCGAAACTCGACACATCGGAGCACCCACAAGCAAGGAGAAAGGTTTTCCTCAAAAAGACCGTGGTTCATCGGTTTCCTCTTTGGGCATAATAGTCAGTAGCACGAGCATCACGGAGCCCCTCACCGATCTGATGGCGGCGCGCAACTTCCGTGTGGCGTTGAAGATTTTGAGCTTCTCCAGGCCGGCGCCGAGGTCGTGCTGGGTGAGGTTTCCTCTGGCGGTGGAGAGCCAGGGGTGCTCGCAGGCCTCAGCAGCTGTGAGCCGCCTCGTGGGATCCACGGTCAGCAGCTTGCGGATGAGGTCCTGACAACCAACACAGGGAAACCAAACGGAAGACATGTTGTCATTAAAGGTGTCACGCGCGCGTTGTTGTCGCGCTGTTTCGCACGTTCATATCTCGATTGCTGCTGTAAGGATGCACGAATGCAACTGGCATAGCATACATGACCTGGAATGTAAACTCATCAACACACTGCCGAGCCTTTAATCCGTTTAATCCGTTGTCACGGGTAAAGGGCTGATGACGACATCGCCGGAGTCCCCAACCACCTCTCCAAAGGACCCACAACTCTGCGAGGTGTGAACTCTCCCAAGACTCACTAGAGTGAATCAAGTTTAACGCGAGGTATCCTAATCAGGCAACAGGCATTGCTTGGACACAAGACGATCACGAAAGGAAGCACCACCATACCTGTACCCACCCCGACCATCGCCACCACCTAGCCTCCGCATGATCGTAAGATCTTCCCATCGAATCGCCAGGGGCACGCAACTTGCAAACAGAGATGGACCATCCGGGGATAGTTTTCCGAACGTCCTCTTCTCACCTTAGCCTCCGACGAGACATCGTTCCAGTACTCAGGGTCGAAGCGGTAATGACCGGCCTTGATCTTGCGGTACAGGCGGTTCTGGTCCTCATCGTGGAAAGGCGGGTACCCGGCCAGGATGATGTAGATGATCACGCCGATGCTCCACATATCCACCGACTTTCACCGCGGGAAACAAAAGACAAGCAGCGTGGGAGCGAGGGGTTCAATACCACGCAAAAACCCAAAACGGTGAGCTACCAAATCCCGGTCGCAACGCAGCAACGCACGCACCGGCTACAACAGCCCTCTTGTCCACGCATCCCCTCCCGGTGAACACTCCCGGCACCACTCACCGTGCCGTATGGGCGGCTCCGCAGAATCTCTGGCGCCACGTACCCCGGGGTTCCGCACTGGTCGGTGACGTAACCGTCGAGGACGCTGACCGCGAACCCGAAGTCCGCGAGGCGGATGCTCGAGTCGTCGCTCTTGGACGCCAGGAGCAAGTTCTCCGGCTTCAAGTCCCGGTGCACCACCCCCTGGCCGTGGGTGTACTTCATGGCTTCCAGGAAGGTCAAGCAGACGTCCCTTGCCTCCGCTTCGTTGTAGTATTGCTGCGCGTGCCGGGAGGGGTTCGGTTACACAGCAGTGGGGCGCAAGGCGACATTCTCAGACACTATTGTACACACAATGGGAGTGAGGAGGGCGTACTGGAACACCAAGCGCGGCGGTCGCGAAACAGCCAATATAACTTCGCGCTCCATACAACAGTATGAACCCGCAAATACGCAATATTCCTACAGCGGCTCAAACTGTTCCATGACACATCACAAACTCGGGTTCAGACACACAGCTCAGCGATGGATCCTAGAATAAACTCTAAACAATAACGTGTCCCCGACGGTGGCAACGGAATAAGAAACTGAACCTGGACCCGACATCGACTTGTCTTGAATGGGGACCCGTATCGTGTACGACGGGGCCAGAACGGAACACGCGAGGGTTCGCCGGCTAGGCAAGCACTTCACCATAAGCACCAGGCGCACGAGATGAAGGCCAACAAGTCAACCTCGGCCAGAACAAGCAGGCGACTGCGCATGATGTTGAGCCACAAACAACTTTGCTTGTAGATGCTGGGGCAACCGTTTACGGGAGTATGACGCAACTATTTTACCACCACCTCTCTCTCTCATGTGCTCCGAGCACAAGCAATTGAGTTTCACATCAAAAATTCTTGTTGCACTTGTTTGGCTCCTCTCCATTTGCAACCTCTCCCTTGTTCGTAGTTCGTAACCTCTAGCCTTCAATCCGTCGCGATTCGGAGTGTACTTTGTTAGATGCACAGCATATCCACCACGAGGGTAGCCTCGAGTGGATATGCTGTGCATCAAATAACATAACCATCGCAGCCTACTCAACATAAAAAAATTGTAAACCCCATGGCATGAGCTGGAGACAGCCTCCACTCCTCGCTTTCGACAGAGAAGGAACCTCTTACCTTCTGGACGATACGGTCGAAGAGCTCCCCGCCCTCCATGAGCTCAAGCACCATGTAGAAGAACTTCGGGTCGTCTTGGTAGAAGTCGTAGATGCTCACCAGATTGGGGTGGTCTAGCTCGCGCATGATGTTCGCCTGTTGGGGGGGGGGGTTCGCACCGTCGTCGCAACAAGAGAGAAAAGGACGAAACAATGCCACGCATTCATTTGGTCGGCCCGTTCGCTCGCTCGATGATGATAGCCGAAACATGCGCATAGTGCTCGCCAGTTGGGGTGGTGTTGGTCGAGTGCAAGTGAAACAATGTAGGTCGGCTGGCTAGCTAGATCGATGGTATTTGAACAAAACAAGCAACGAACTTATAGGAGGGCAGAGAGCGAAACCCTAGCAAACAGCAACGTCTAGATCGCAACTACTGACACGGGTAAAGTAAATAAAACAACGCACAATCATCTATCTAGCCTAGAAAAAGACGCTTGATTGATACACGAAGAGCACACCCAACAGACAAAGTAGGCTCGGCAGGCACATGAGAAGTGAGGCACATGATCCCTCCACTAGTAAACCCAATAGAACAACAAGAGCCCAGTAGATCGCTGGCACGGGGGGGGGGGGGGGGAGACGCAACACACGTGGCGAGACTGCTCGGTGTGAGTTTATGAGGTTATTGAATCAGGTACAAAATCGGAACGAGAAAATATTGTCCCCTGTCCGCCAACGCGCATGAGTTTAAAGCTTTTCTTTGTACATCACGCAGAAGATACACAATGCCCGGAAGAGACAACGGTGGGAAATAGAAAAACAGTGAGAGCGATTGCTCGATGACTATCGAACAACACAGGCGCTTCTTTACTTCCCCTCTCACTGTTTTGTCTATAACCCCGTCCGTTGTTCCTCTGCGGGCGTCGTGTATCTTCTGTGACAGCGTGCCGCCCCAAGCAACAAAGGTTCCACTTTCAGTGTCGGAATTAACGCTTGGTCAACCGTCAGGCACATAAGGATATTGACGCAAGTCACGAGTCGACGGCACCCCCCCCCTCGTCCCCAATCCCCCCCCCCCCACCTCCGCGATGACCTCCTGCTCCTCCTGGTCGGACAGGCCCTCCCTCTTTATTCGCTTCACGGCGTACTCGCGGGGCGCCGCGGCCGAGCCATCGTCTGCCCCGTCCTCCTCCTCTGACAAGCTCGCGGGCAAGGCCGGGGTGGCCTTGAACACCATACCATACGCGCCTTCGCCGAGCATGTTGCCCAGCTGGTAGGCCTTGGAGAATTCGTCCGTCGGCAGCCACGAGAACATGCGCCTCGCGGCAAGGACCTGGCGCACGGACGTGCGCGGCGCACGTGCGTGGATGCGTGCGGTCGGGGTTAGGAAATGGGGAAGAGAGAAGGTTCATCTCACGCCGCTTCCACCTCAACCTTCACACTAGCGCATTTAGGACATTTCATGTCGCAAGCGGGTGGACCCTTTCGCCGCCAATTTGTATTGCAAAAAAGGAGGAGGGATACAGTGTCCTAGCGCGCGCGGGGGGGGGGGGGGCTTACCGTCTTCATCGTTGCTCGGAGCTTTCGCTTGGCGTTGAACACCTTGAACGTCTGCAAGTTATCGCACAGATCGCGGGCCTCCAGGCTCTCCGCGCTGGCGAGCAGCCACGGGTGACTCTTCGCCTGCTCCGCCGTCAACCGCTTTGTCGTGGCCACCACGAGGAGGTTGCTGATGAAGTCCTGGGGGGGGGGGGGTGAGTGATGCGCAAAACATGTTCGTTATCACTTATTCTTGCAATGGTAGCCAAGAGAGGCAGGGGATGGGGAGGGCAGTAGGACTACTTTCCCTGCATCAGCGAACTGATGTTCGGCGATGAAATCCTGGCAATGGTAGGGCAGGGACAGCAGTACGACTACATTCCCTGTATCAGCCTTTGCTGACTGCTCCGACAGCATGCATCCGCCGTCCTCGGATGCCACAAGAGAGGAGTGGCCTACTACAAGCACCGCTACCTACAACGACTACGATTTCCCACAACGATCGCTCATAACTCCGCCGCCGGCCGCAACAAGACAAGGACAACAACGCCTCGACGGTTAATTCGGCGACAAACCAGAAATCGTTTGATCCCTGCGAACACGCGACGCCCGAGCTGAGCCAGGTACTACCCCGCTCTACCGAGTCCCATCGCTTGTGCTGGCCGTGGCGTGATCATAAGCACCACCAAGTGCAACCAAGATTTATTTTTTGTTACATCGTAAAACAAGCGGCACTCAAAAGCCCCGAGCAAAACAAGTTGACAATAAATAGCAGCGCTTGCGATCGCAATTTATAAAACAGCCAAAGTACTTTGATCCAACCGACATTCCAGGCTTGTTCGTCCCGAAAGACGAGCAGGTCGGGCAGCATGTGGCTGCCATTGTACGATTGCCGGGCAGCATGCGCCTGCCCTTCTACGCTTGCTAAAAAAGATACATATATATCGGCGTTTTGGTTTCCTTTTTTTGCTTTCACACCTGGGCCTCGCCCGAGATATTCCTCCACTCAGTCGGCTTGAACTGGTAATCGGCCGCGGCTACCCGGATAAACATCTTGGTAGTGTCGGGCTCGAAGAATGGGTGCGCTCCGCTGAGGAGCATGAACGCGATCAGGCCGATGCTCCACATGTCCGGCGACTGCTCTCCGTTGGTTTTTAGCGGGGGTCGACGAGAATGTTCGGATTGGTTTCGGACTAGGCAGCAACAGGGGGTAACGATGCATCCCGGATGTACCGCACACGGATGGCAGGCATGCGGTTATGTACGGCAAATGTGTACGGACCGATCGTGCGTCAAGAGCGGGAAAAAACGGGGCCACGGTGGAGAGGCGACGACAAAAATGATCGAGACCCCACCGTTAACGAATGTTTTCCTCGAATTAATTGCCTAGTCGTCCGTTTGCACCATGTTCGGGTTTGATCATGTGTCTCGATTGCGTTCGTTTTCCAACCGCCAACTCTGGGCGCCGAGACCAGACCAAGAAAACACCACCACCGTTCACGACCCCACAGGTAACCCCCCCCCAGCCGTTCTTTCTCACCGTGTCGTGCGGTTTTCCCAAGAGCACCTCCGGAGCCACGAACTCGGGGGCCCCGCCGTTGGTAGTGACCGGGCCTTCGCGGACGCTCATGGCCTTCCCGAAGTCGGCGATCTTGAGGCTGCCGCTGGCTCCGGCCCCCTGGGCGGCGAGGAGGAGGTTGCCAGGCCTCAGGTCTCGGTGCACCTGGAGGGGCACCGCCGCCGCAGCAGTAACAACAAACAAAGATGTTTGTGTGGTTGGGTAGGTTCCAAGTAGACTAAAAAGAAGCCAAGAAACATTAGCAGTTTTCTTCCCGCTTACTGCAAACACTTCAAAACCGATCCCCTTCGACTGCTGTGGTCATATCTCGAACGGTAGTCTCTCTTTGATTGTAGTATAGTTCCTTATTCAAAACAGCAAACAATACGCTGACAAAGACGTACAGCAAACAGACCACCACCACAAAAAATATCGGCAGAAAACCGTTTTTTTCGCACACGAAATGGATCGGTACAAGCGTCGAGCCTCGCGAGCATTAAGGGGGCGCAACCACTTGACATTTTGTGTGTACAGCAGTGCAAGAAAAAAATGGCCTGCCGAGGTGGCGGTGTTGGGGATGCCGAGGCAGACGACATAATCTGCCGAAGATGCCGGCAGAACATTTTCCTCTGGGGATGTTCCCTTAAAGTCCCGCCAACACAGCAGTGCGTCCCCATAGCACAACGCATTATCAGATGGCTACACTAGCGAACGAAGTCAACCAAATAACGGAAGCGATTCATTCGCGTGGCACTCCCGTCCATCTGTTCACTCCTGCCTATACGTTCATTACCGTCGCCATAGTCGATTCGCGGGCGCCCCCTTTGGTGCTGATCATACTTTGTCTTGTCAACCGACAACATGTAGAAAAGCACGTGACCTTGATCCCCAATCCCTGCCCCTCAGCAAACACATGGAAGTATTTTCCCGCTAGCGGTGTACGCTTCATTCCATCGTCAAGACAAGAAGACAAGAGGGGTGGCGCATCGTGTGCGCCGACGACAAAAAAGCGCCTGCAGACGAACGAGACCCCTGACAGCTTGATATATTAGTACTCACGATCCCGCGGCTGTGAATGTACCCCATCGCGTCCACGAGCTGCTTGCACACGTCCCGCGCCTCCCTCTCGTTGTAGGTATCCTGAGGTAATCGTAATCGTTTTGATATCAAGGGGCGGAGGGAGTGTTTGCCTCGGCCATTCCAACATCCGACAACGCACAGCTATTTACCCGTTGAGACGGAGCGCCCATGCGCTTCGTAGATGGGTGGAGACCAGGCGGACATGCGGGCTTCCGTGACCTTTCGGCCGTAGGGACCGGTAACGCTGTATAACATAACCCCAACCGAACAACAACATCAATAACTCCATTAAAACACGACATGACGGGACAGTTTTCAGAGACCGCACTCGACAGTTTCACACGGAATCATGACCTTCGCACCATTTCATTTCAAGGGCAAAAGACTGGTAGTCAAGCGGCCGTCCAGCGCGTTACAATTTTGTCACTAGACCCATCTTGCCCCCTTCCCAAACAAAACGAACGAAAGAGGAGAGTGTACCTTCTTGACGACGTGGTCGAAAAGCTCGCCCCCGAGAAGGAACTCCATGACCACGTAGTAGTACCCCGTGTCCTTCGGGTAGAACTGGTAGATCTTCACGATGTTCGGGTGGTCCAGCCCGCGGAGGATTTGCACCTGGGACCGTTCGTTCGTGCGCGGTGGTACAAACCAAGTGTTAGCTAACAAAACACATGCATTGCTCTCGGGGGGGGCGGGGGGGGGGGTGACTCGAAACCGTGTTCCGTGTTGTTGTCTTGTCTCGAAAATAGTACTTCTATTTAGTAAAATTGACCGGGTAGAGCGGTCCATGCAAATTCAAGAAGCGCGCGCTCACGCCAGAGTTCAAGGTTCAAGACGAAAGCGTATGGCCTGGTGAGAACAAACGAATGTGTCCATTCGATCTTCAAGAACGCAAACAGGCGACTCCACGTTTTTCTCTCTTCGACTCCGCGAGATGTCACGTTCATCAAGTAATGCTGTAGGCCGACTATCCCACAGGGAGGTGGATACAACAGGGTGGTCCTCGAAAACGAAGACGCACTACGCCAACATAAATACATAAATACGACCCATTAGCACGACCTCTACCCGCCACACGTGCGACACAACCGCACATATGAGACTCACTCATGACCGCACCAAGTCAGAAGCGGCTAAAACACTCAACACCTTGAGCTCAAATTCCACGCACAACAGTTCCCTCGCCACTATTGCTTCCCATCTCCCCCAAACTCCAGCAGTGTCCCCAACGCCAATGAAAGACATCACTGATACCGCTGTCTATTGAAACGGCTGAGTCTACCCGCGAAGGGTGTTCGTTTTCGAGAAATATCATTCTTCGCTCTGAAGGGAAAAGCCGGGACAGTGTAACTATTGGAAAATGCCGCCTCGGCGGAAAGGGACAGTCAAGGGGCAACGCAAAGCGTCGTAAATTAAGCGCTGACTCTTACTCCAAATACAACACAAGCTTCCAAGCTGTGACTTACGCTGGTACTTCTATAAAACAAGCGGCCAGGCACAGTGCATAAGAAGCGTCAATAGAACAAAGCGGCCACGCTAAACACCATGATGCGAAACAAGCGGTCAAGCATAGTACCATGGTGCAACTCAAGCGGTCAAGCGCAAGCCAACGCGGCCACGCGAAAGTGCAAAAACACACTACGCCTGCTCGGCTCCACCTTTCGCTGAAAAGGACAAAAAGCGGTCAACCTAAGTGTCCCACAAACGGTTAATTTGTCGCTTAGCGGAAAGGGTGAAAAACAGCCCAGACAAGTCATCAACAACTAGTCTAACGTGTAGGCTTTCACCTCGGGGTAAGGTAAGGACAAAAGAGCCGCAAGGCCACCTAACCTGGTATGCATCGTCTCACCTCGCGGAATAGAGCCTGCTTCTTCCTCTCCTTGAGGTGAAACTTGCGGACCCGCTTGATGGCACACAGCATCTTCCCGCCGCCCTTGCCCTTCTTCTTGATGGTGCCCTTGAACACCTTCCCCGAAGCGCCCTGCCCGAGCTGGTCGCCCAGGCTGAAATACCGGTAGAAGTCTGACGACACCACAGGACGAAGCCGCACACAAACATGCGAGCCGGACAAGGGGAGGGTTACAGGCGGTTAGAGACGAGAGCAAGCATGTGGAGGGTGGAGGCAAGACACGACCCCGGCAGGCACGAGAGTCTAAGAGACAGGCAAACACACACACAGAGAGAGAGAGAGAGAGAGAGAGACCGGTTTGACAATACTGCCGTAGCAAAGCAGGTTCCGGGAACAAGAGCCTAGACAAACAGCAGCTGGATGCGCACGCAGCGACGGGTCGTTGTGGTGTAACACACAGCAGATACAGCAGCAAGGTAATCGTGCGGTAGCCTCGAGGGATCGGCCGGCTCGATCACGGAAGACGGCAGAAAGCACTCCGTCAACACGACCGGCAACGCGGAGAGGCGCGCACGTATGACGGCCAGCAGAACTGGTGACAACCAAAGTCACACGAGTGCCTCCCGCCTCTCAGGGAAATGTCGCTCGCAAACTTTGTCAGCACACCAGGTCGAACGAGATACTCTCAGTCCCCCCGCACACAACCGGCACCAAGCAACGGTACCATCGTCGTTGGTTCCCACCCTGCGCTGAATCTTCTCGTTTGTCTTTCTGGAATTGCGTGTCGTAGGAGGTTTTCTTTCAATTCATGGGACAGATTAATAAATACTTAGTAGTTCTTCTTTCGTTAACCACGGAAATTCGGTTACGTTCCTCCAAGCGTGCCATTGAAGAATGGGGGAGGGGAATACAGGTCTCCTGTATGAAGACAACAACAACAGCAACAACATCGTTAACAACATCAACAGCACCACCAACAACAACAACATCAACAGCGACGATGACCACGACGATGACAATGACGTCACCTGTGATCAAGGCTCCCGCTCTCCAAAGAACCGATTGGTTGCCTCGGGCATTGCCGAGCCACACGCATCGACGATCATAGTACCGATTCAATTGGTGCACCCGTAACTTGTCGGCCTTCAGAGTCACATCCTACCCACCAGGTGTGATGGGCGCTTTCGACCTCAAAGTCTCTCATTCGACTATTAACTTGACACTGACTGCTGTGTACCAAGCACTAAAAGACACCACTAAAGATTGAGATCGACCCAGTCCTCGGCAGAAGCGTGGGCAAATTGGACCAAATTTTGGGACTACTGTTGGATGTCCAAGGCATAACATACTTGCGGACATCTAGAGCAGGACCCTGGGTTTCAGGCGTCACGCCAAAAGCCCATGTGCGGGCATAGAAGACCCAATACCACCCTTCTCATCCCGTCCCGTTTTCTCACTTTTAGCCTCGAAGTCTCCGACTTTGATGCCCACCATGTCCCTGTCCTTCCCGTCATCCTTGCTGTACATGCTCGAAATCGCCTTCTCCTCCAGGCGGCGCATGCCGGACCTCTGCTCATTTCCCACGCACACGGAGAACGAAATCACGAACGAAAGAGTGTTCGGTCATGTGTCTCTCGAGAGGAAACCGGCGCTCGTTGAAGCCACGCGAACGCACACGCATATGCACGGCAGCGGCGGGGGGGGGGCATCACAACAGGTTTCTTGAGGAGAGCACCTTGCCATTGCAAGGCACACAGCTATAAAAGTACAGGCGAAGTTAAATTTCTGGCCGCGTAGATGACAGCAGTGGTAGTAGTGAACACACCACACCTCCTAGCGGAATCTACGCTACCCCCTGGTCTTCCACCACCCATCCTCAACATCGACACACAGTACGTAGGAGCCACAGGGTCAGCAGCGAAAATCTTCGCGTTTGCCAAACCTTTCTCATCGAGGGCTGTTTAGCTGGACAAAGACATCGTTGACAGCGGTATCACCGACAGTCATTCCCAAAAAGTAAACTTTTAGACAAAGTTGTCGAGCGAACCGGAGAGCTCGACAATCCACTACACCCTGGGGATCACAAAAACACCTGCTGCCACCCGCTGCCTTCCCCTCCGTGCCGGTGCGTGCCAGATAGGTACGCGAGCAGATCAAAATAAACAAGATCACGTTTGTGGTCTTCAGCGACACGCAACCCGCTAAATAACGCCGTCTTTGATCGGAGGACGGACTGCGGTTAACCCCTTTGGGTCTAGGCTGGACTGTCAGATTTTTTTGTTTGCGCCAAAAAAAAAAAAATGAGAGCGAGAGCGAGCGGGAGAGAGAGAAGTGCAGAGAAATACACCAATGTACTTCTGCACACGCAACAGCTATCTCCACCTGTAGGCCATGAGAGAAGCCGGCGACAGGGTGGTGGCCACAGACAGGGTCGTACAAGGGTTGATAGGTGGTCGCGCTGCGGTCAGTAGGGCAGGTTAGCTGTGTAGACTCCGAAATGATCAGTCGTCTAGCTGCCTCAACTAGTCTATTTTCGGTATATTGTAAATGATCAGTCCAGAGAGGGCAAAATGATCAGTGAAGACCCATAGCTGGTATTTGTACTTCTGTACTTCTCTGTTCTCTGTCCCCCCCCGAAATGTGCCCTGCCAGCTCTGTAGAGCTCCTGTGTTTTTCAAACAACAAGCACATCCACCAGCACACACCTGTACCTCGTGGTTTCCTAGGTTCGGGCGAGGGTGGTATGTGTGGCGCTACGAGTGTGGATATGTTGCTGATATCTTTTACTCGTCTACAGCAGTAGTAGTAGTGTTGTTGCAGCGTTCGTTGTAGCTGCTGACACAATGACTGCTGGATCTTGGGAACGATTTTCAAATTGTTGGGAACCACGATATCCTCGATATCTGGGCTTCGGCAGGGATTGCAATACCCCTCCCTTTTGCTGCCCTCTGCTCTTTGCAGCAGTGGCTTCCTACGTTCGGGCGAGTGTATGTGTGGTGCTGGGAAAGAACACATATGTATGTATGTATGTATGTATGCACACACGCGTTCATTGACATGTGCATACGTTGAGAGATTCATGATTTGGCATTGATTGGCCCCATTCCCATTCCCGAGACCTTGATATTACCCGCTGTCACTGACGTCTCTTCATTGGTCAGCCGGTTAGCGCGGGTGCTAATAATCTAGACACACCTACCTATGGACTTGCCAATACACGGCGCGAAGGGCTGAAGGGCGGCAACTCCACGACTTGCCACTACACCAGCATTTGCAAATGATCAATCAATCATCAGTGAGAACGCCTGAAGACTCAAAAGGGTTAATACAAGGCACTACAGCAAACAACACAACAACGCCCGCGTGGTTTCTGTCCTCCACACATCAACACGTGCCCCGACTTCTAAAGAGCATCACAGCAGGTGCTGCAACACGGCATCGCGTTTAGTAACGAGCACCTGTGGACAGCACGATACGTCAGAACTTCCTCCACCTTCTCATAGCCGCTGTTCACAATCAACACATCTTCTTGTACACAGGTGCTTTAGCGATTGAGAAAACGATTTGACAAACCTTGGTGTCATATCCATGGTACGGCGATGCGGGCAGAGTGATGTTATCACACGTCTATGTGCGCCCATTGCGATGTTTATTATACCTCACCATGTTTTTTAGCATCTTTGTTTGCCCTTTTTTCCCTGGGGGAAACTTGTCTCAAGCTTTGCAGCGCCCTGCGTTTTCCGTTCTCTCCCGTTTTCCTCCCCAGCGTTGCTCCTCCCTCGTGTCAAAGGGGACCCTGTTAATGACAAATTCATCAAGCGCAAGCACGGCACACACATCAGCGGAAAAGGCGAAGCAAGTAGGAGGAAGACCTGTGAAACAAAAAGGAAATTCCTGTGTTTATTACCTCCCTCCCTCCGGCTGGTGCGACAGACACATCCGCAAAGATGTAGGTGAAGACTGGCGCCAAAAACAAACGGGACTGAAACTCAAACGCACACGAAGCACTTCTCGACGCATTTTTTTTTTTTGGTCAGCCGATTAATTAATGATAACAACAAAAACACACACACACACCATGAAGGAGGAGGAGAAGGAACGGGAGGAGGACAAGACAGAGACCAAAGCAGCAGTCGAGGAGAGAATAATGTCGTGGAAGAGAGCAAGAGCTTCGAGCCAGATTACCTTCCCCACCACAAACGACGCAGGGCCAGAGGCGAAACGTCGAGAAGTTGCTGTGAAAATGACCATGAGAACGATAGAGTTGGAAGGAAGGAGCATGACGGTGAACGCACTCCAAAACGAAATCAAGTGCAAGGTTGCAGCCTTCGTAGACGTGTGCAGTTTTCTTCTGTTGCTACATACCGTTTCTGTCTTTGATCCCGAGAATAGGTTAGTCTCCCCCGTGCCGCCCCCTCAAGGAGTCCCAGTTAATGACATTTAGAAGTGTTGTTGGTTTTCACCCGCACGGAGACTGACGCCTTTTCATTGGTCAGCCGGTTAGCGCGGTCGATGCTAACAATAGTAAAAACACACACACACACAGAACCCTTGCTGTCCTCCGCTCGTTGCACCAGTCACTTCCTAGGTTCAGGAGAAAACATGCGTACTGCTGTAGAGTCGTGGTGTGTGTCTAACAGGAAAATACTTTGTAGAGACGTTCCTTTCGGCATTTGCATTCAGCTCGTTGAACCGTTCTCGAAGTTTGGCCCCCCTTTCACGAGACCTTGACTGGGCATTGGGCATTACATGCTCGGTCGTGCGTGCGCGCGCCGTCTCCCGTGCCTCACGACAAAGAATGCAAACACTAAGTACTTCGCAGCTATAGCGGTACACTCCTGTAGAGCGATCCAAGTACACTGCTGTACGTTGAGCGGAACTAAGAAATGGCCAGAGAGAGGCGGGTATGCTGCGTAGAGCAAGAAGTGCAGCTGGTTTAGCGGGAGGAGGAAAGAGGCTTCGTCCAATCCAATCGCGCCTACACAAACCTCTTCCCCGAAATGAAAGCCTGGGCGTGGACAGCGGCAGTTATCCGTTGTCCACCCGCAGGCCGGACAGACGTATGTGTGTGCAGCAGAATGCTCTCTTGCAGTGTAAGGAAACGTTCAAGTCTGAGCGGCCAATTATTGCCGGTCCTACAGCAGTATAGGCCAAGAAGGATAACTTCGCACGAAGCCTTGCGGAACCTAACAATGTAAACATGAATAACCACGAAAACCCACACTATGTAGCCGTCAGACCGATGCAAACATCTCGGCGCACAGCAGGAGATCTACCTCTCACAAATCTTCCATCTCGGCGAACAAGCCAACCTGAGAAAAAGTTGTGATTTGGGGGGGCAGAAAAAATTGATTCTTTACGCAACGTCAAATTGAGGGTGCTTGCCGCCTCTTTCTGCAGGCGAACATGCATGGCCAGGGCAAACCCGCGTTGGGGGAAGTTCCTGCAAAATAATACGCTACTCATGCCAACATTTTGGAGTAACAGTAGCCGTCTGTTGCTGGCGACTCATCGCCCATAGACGCATGTGCTCTGCAACCCGGTCATGAAAGTCAAGAGGATGAAACCTATCTTCCCGCCGCCGCTTGTTGCGCTTGTCGAGAAAAATATCACGGGTGCGGGCAGTGCAACAATGGCACAGGTGAGGCTTACTGCTCTGCAACCACCCCTCCGTGGTTAACGCAGCCCGTTGCAGTTTGGCCGCTGGCTTCCCGTGCTGCCGATCGCTTTTCGTACGCGAAGAGGTGCAGAGGTGTGCCATACCAGCTCCCCCTGCCGTGCTGTCTCTCTGCTCTTTGCTGAACATCTGGTAAAAATTTCGGCACTCATCGGATCTCGCCAACACACGCCGACAGACGATTTTTCTCTTGAAGCACCTGCCTTCTTACCTTATTTCCGGAGAGATCAACGCCTGGAGCTACAGTCCACAATCAATGTAGTGCTGTCGCGTTGCTCTACCTTTTGTTTGGCTCTCTTCTCGTCTCCCGCATTTGATTTGTCCGATGTTCCCTTGCACCAGGGCCCGCAGATAGCCGATATGTTGAAGAGCTAGTCTACACCCCAGCGGGAACAAACTAATGTTTTTCGGAGGGGGAGGGGGGGGGGCGGGGTAAGGATCCTAGTCTATCTCTCTCTCTTGCTCTGTGGTTAGACGACACATGACATGCTGCCTTGCGAGTGTCGAAGAGGAAGCGGGAGTTGTGTACACGACAGGAACATGGGTTTGTTTTCCCTTCCTCAGGGACGATGGAGCTGGGTATTCGGCCAATAGCAAGCAGGCCAGTCGTGTAGTGTCCATCTTCAGCGTGTGGTTGCAAAAAAAGAGAAAACATGTGACTGCTGCTGCTGCTGCTGTTGTTGTTGCGTCGTCCGCGTGTCGACATGCGATTTGTTCATCCACCGGTCCTCGGTGAGGAAATCGACACCAACGGCCTTTTACAACTCATACATTCAGCCACAGAGGACAGGGTTATTTGCTTTTTAATACCGTTTGGCGCATTCCGAGCTAAAGCCGGCCTTTTCGGGGTGGGGGGAGGGGGTGTTCTCAAGTACACATCAGTTAGTTATATACAGAACGCGCCACCACTTAAGAACTTAGCAGTTAAGAACCTGAGCCTCAAACAATCCAAAATCTAAGAACTTGGCCGTAAGAACATATGCTCAGTTCCGACGTTGTATTAAGAACAAGAACCCGCCCGGGGTACCAATGCGCATAGGGATAAGAACGGAGCCCCAAAACGCGGCGGCTGCAAGATAAGAACTCAGGAGGCTGGGGGTTACCCAAACGAAGTTAGTTTCTGATTCGAGGCGGGGTGGGGGAGAGAGAGGACCTCGTGATGAATTCTTGTACGCGCGGAGGGGGAGGGCGTACTCTCTCTCATGTTTCGCATGCCTTAGCGGTAGGACAATTGACCAACGTCTTCGAGAGGACGCATCCATGTTCCAACAGGATCACTGATGCCAATCGTTCCTTCCCACTTCGAAGTACTTTGTCAAACGTGGGCAAACCATGTTCTCCCTAGCCGATCTACCCTATATCGATATCACTTCCCGCCTTTTCAACCCACTTCCTATGCCCCAGTACAGCTACCACCGTTTTCTCCTGGCTATTCCATGCCTCAAACACCTCCCTGTACCTTTTCTTCTACATGTCCAACTCAGTCATGTACATTTCTCTGTCCTTGTCGCCCAACACGGACGTTTCGCAACGACATGAACCCGATCTTCGCTCTCGGAGTCGCATTCACATTGAACTCATCTTCATCGTCTACCTTCCTGAATCTTCGTCAATGTTCTCGAAGACCGTTTTCCCCACTCCAAAAATTGACCTTCGGCTTTCTCCCTGCATCCATTGGTCCATGTAGTAGGTACCTATACCTTCTTTCAACATCCGTACACATGGAGACCCTCCTTATCCTTGGATCCTTTTGTTTTATGGTGTTCTCTCTCGGCGAAAGAAGCAGATTTCTTGTTCTCGAACCCCTCTAGATCTACCGTTCGTTTCCAATGTACCAGCCTAATCGATTTTGAACTCTTCCTACTCCGTCTACAACCTTAATCCACTCCCTCCGGGTCGGTACCTCCATTTTTCTTGTTTGTCCACTTCGCCTCCCAGGCTTCTCTCGGCAATCTCTCCTCTCCCACATCGTACGACATACGGCCTACCTGCCATTTTAACCTACTTACGCCTCTTCCCGATCGTAGGAGTTGGATCCGAAGGGGGGTGTACTCTCTCTCCTGTTTTGGCAGCCTTACTTAGCGGTTAGACCGTTGACCACGCGTCCTCGACAGGACGGAGCATTGTTCCCACAGGTTTCGATCACCGATGGCCAATCGTTCCTTCCTACGTTGCCAAAAAGGTCGCTCAAACATGTTTTCCCATCGGTATCACTTTCCGCTTTATTTTCCAACCCATTTCCTATGCCCCAGTACAGCTACCGTCTTCTCCTGGCTATTTACATTCGTCAATTGTCTTTCTTTCTGTGCTTTTCCCTTCTGGTACTTTTTGCCAGCTAGCTCACTCATGTACATTTCCCTCTCCCTCTTGTACCACGGACATTCTGCAAGTACATGAAGATGGTCTTCGCCCTCGGAGCGGCAATCACACCTGGGTTTGTCGTCTTCATCGTCTAGCTTCCTCAATCTTCGTCTACGTTCTCAAAGGCCAGCATCCCCAGTCCTAGGTTTGACCTTCAGCTTTGTCTCTGCATCCATTGGCCCTCCATGTAGGTAATCTTTAAATATATTCCTTCTTTGATATTCCGTACACATCGAGACCCTCCGTGCCCTTGGTTTCTTTGGTTTGATCCTGTCCTTCTCCCTCGCCAAAGCAACAACAGATATCTTCTCCTTGAACCCCTCTAGACCTCCCCTCTCCAATGTATCACCTTTGCCAAGTTGGACCCCCTTCCATGCGTCATCTACAACATTAACTCCCTCCGTAGGTTGGTACACCAATTCTTCTTGTTTGTCCACTTCGCCTCCTAAGCCTTTCTCGGTAACCTCTCCTCTCCCATACCGTACATGCGGCACTGCCACCTAGGGGGCGATTTTACGGCTACATTGTACTCTTACAGCAGTAGTGTCTCGCGATGAAATCCACGCAGAAAGACCTGTCTGTGTCCTCTGCATATGGCAATCGGTATAGAAATAAGAACAAGAACCTCGTTTACCATAGGTGGATACCTGGTCCAAATAAGAACTTGGAAAATAAGAACATGTGCTCGGTTGGAGGCAACCAATAAGCGTCGAGCCTCAAGCTAAATAAGCGGTTCTTAAGTGGTGGCGCGTTCTGTAGTCAGTCGTGCACGTGTAGACCTCTCGCATCCCTGCAAAGCCGGGCAGAGCTGTTAGACAATTGGCCTCTCGCATCTCTGCAAAGCCGGGACAGAGCACGCCGGGTTCTCACCGGACCAGGCTCTCACATCACCAAGCGCGAAGCGCCGTGGGGTATTCGGCGAGTCGCATGAAGGGTGAGCTGCATCCTGTGTTCGGCATCTTGTGATTTTTACTTCCTCGCGTACGGATGACAGCTGCGAATGACTTAATTTCTGGTGCTTTCACTTCCAGAGACAGTTATTGTAAGCACTGCTGTATAACTGCCTCGAGGGTGCTTGACCAATTTAACACAACGTGGTGCGATCATCCCCTTTGCGCGGAGTGAGGGTTCTCGACCCCGCACAACATAATCTACTTGACCACCATTCATGGTTACCGCAACAAAAAGCGGGGTAACCTGGTTGCCGAGCTCACGGAGTGATCGGCTTGCTTTACACCGCCCGTCGTTGCCAAGTGACGAAAACCCAACCCCGATGGCAAAAACCGGGCGGGGGGGCTTCTTTCCGGGGGGGGCGATTCATTCCCATCCCTCCCCTGTCTCTGGAATTTTGATCACACCATCCCTTTGCCGTGATAGTGATGACATTAAATTTCAAAATAAAACTCGCTCATTCGGTGCCAGGGTTTCAACGCAATTTTCCTGTCAGATGGAGATTCATTCGCGAAAACGGAAAAAGCGGGGATAGGACCGAAACATCCCCGTGTTCGAAAAATGTCCCGACCTACCTGAAACTTTCAGGTCATGGTAATTTTGGGGTGGGGTTGGCGAATCCAGAGTCAGAATTTCCCAACTCTATTTTCGCTCAGAGTTTTTGTCCCACACCGGTCGGTATGTTCTTGCCGCCGAAGTCGCGAAAACACCAAGGAAACATGTTGTGAAGCGGGTAAGAACGCATGCGCTTGCCCAAAAAGCCCAAAATACAAAGTCAAAGCACGCGCTCCGCATGGCGCTATGCACGCGTCCTAGTTTCCCTCTTTATCATACGGAAACCCTCCTTGCCGAACACGATATTGCTTTCGCCTTTCTCTTTCTACCGAAAACAGGATCACCCCAACCACGAGATCTACCCCAGTGACCCCGACGATCGTCTCCTCAACTTCGCCCGGCATGCTTTGAGCACGAAGAGTAGGCCCGGGTACATGGTTCTCGTTAAAGCACGCGTTATATGTGCTCACGCCGCCGTCATTCTTTTTGCAACAGCAAGACGCCGAAGAGGTGACCAGCTCGTTGTCGAGGACGACCTCAAGCCGAACCACCTCGCTCTCCTCCTCCTTACCCTCCCGCTCCGACTCTACTTCTTCCTCCTCGTCTTGCTCGCCGTCCTACCCCTCCTCCTCCCCCTCTGGCCTGCCTTCTTCCTCCCCATCCCCTTCCCTCTCATCCTCGGACCCGTCCACCAACATCAACTTGGCTCCGTACCCTGCCGGTGCGCCTTGTACCAGAGCACCCAGGAGCACCCTCCCACGTCTTCTCTTCCTCCTCCTCCGCTTCCTCCTCCTTATCGTCACCAGGATCCACGAGGCGACATTTAGTTTTCTTCGTTTCTTGCCCCCCCCGCTTGGCGCCGTCAGATTCGCCCCCTGCCCCGAGCTCGTCGCCGATCTCCTCTCAGCGCCGTTCCTACTCCACGTAGGGCTCCACGGCACATACATATGGCCTCGCTCTTTTTCACTGTGAGCTCCTTCCCCTCCACCTCCTCCTCGTACGCCCCCTTCGCCAACGCCAATCTTTCTCGACCACGTCCGGAATGTCCCCGTCGCTCCCTCGCCTATTAGTCGTGGTCTCGAGGTCCGTTAGGCCCGTGTTGCCTCCTACAAACATAAAGGTATCCGGAGTACCTGTGGTGCCCTATTTAGCTGCAGGTGCGGCCTGAATACAGATTTGATGTGTTTGGCGTGCACACGCCGGATGCGATACGGAGACCACGTGGCGTAAGTAATCGGCGAGCTCCTGGTTCCCTCCCTTCCCCGATGTAGTCGAAGAAGAATGTATCCAAGAACTTCACCACGTCTTCAACTCCCGCAATGAGTTTGCCAAGTTGCTCTGACTTCCTCACGGCGTCCTTCGCCACACCGCCGATTACCATCGTGGCAGCCTTTGGAATGAGAGGTCGCCGCAAAATGGTGCTCCACGATGAAGCCAAATCTGCCGCACGCTGTCGGCTAGAAAGCGGAAGTTGCGCCTGACCTTGTACTGCTTGGCGCACCCGGTCGTGAACTTGTGCACGCGGGGGGTCCGTTCGTCTTCCCGAGCGGCGGCAGATAGTTGCGTCACCTCCGGGACCATCCAAGAGTGCTATAGTAGTGGGCGGTCTGAGTGAACGCGTGGCGGGGGAAGTCGAAGTCATCATGGACAGGCCGGTGGGGTGATAGCGTCGCTCCGCTTGCTTCGGGGTTCGAACCAGTACGCGCCCTCGGGCATCGCTTCCGTCGGAGAAGGGTCGGGCCTCAACCTTCCAACGCGCTTGTTGGCGCTCGCCAAGTGGTCGTGGTGAACGCCGAGGAGCTCTGCCTTGCGTTTGGACGATACCGTTCAAGGACCATCCCCCTCGAACGCAACAGCCGTGAGGAGCGTCTGAAACGTCCGCCTCCCTTCGTTGGTTCGCCCCTGTGTCGCCGCTGCCGCGAGAGCCTTCTTGATGGCCGACAACATCTCCCGTGCATCCCGCGTTTCTTTTCGCTGCTTCCGGAGCTCATCCACGGCGTCTACTCCTCGTTCCTTAAGAAAATCTTAGAGCTCATCCGGCGTCATGCTTCTCATCGGGGCAATGAAGGTCTCACAGGTTTCCTTCCAGTCCGGGCGTTGCCGCTACGGGTCATAGTATCACGGCACAGAAGACAGGATGGGCGGAGGTACAGTAGCTAGCCCCAGGTTCGAGCTCTAAGCAAATATGAGTAATGAAACATACTCGCTTAGGGTGCGATTACTGCCTCGGTGCAAGGCGCAGTCAGTCAACATCAGCACTGTGGTTTGTACATATTATAGCAGCAACGGGAGTTCGATTGAACTTTCCAGCAGGGAGTGTGGGGACTTTGTGGGTGCAGGTCCGTCACCAGTTGTGCAGTTTAGAGTAAAATAGTTTTTATAGTGAGCGGCTACCAAGGCGGAGCTGTTGTACATCGAGCAAGTTGGCGTTTTCCCATCTTCCATACACACACATACATGGATCGAGCTGCAAGTAAGGCAAATCACTATGCGGGAACCTTCAACCCGTCTAGATCTACCCTCCTTTTGCAAGGGGAATTTCGACGACGAAACAGCCTTGCTTCGCCTGACGGCTTTTCATACCAATAGGATTCGGAGACGGTTTACCTTCGAGCTGGCTCGTTTTCTGTCCGTACGAACTCGTGATGTTTTCAAACGTCATGGACATCATTTTCCACCACGGCCAATAGGTTGGGATCTCGGTAGTAGTGTAGATAGCAACGACCATGATGGCAATGAGGGGGATTCGTTTGGCAGCGATGAAGGAGGAGGAGAGGGAACGGGAGGAGGACAAGAAAGAGACCAAAACAGCAGTCAAGGAGGGAATCATGGAGTGGAAGAGAGCAAGAGCTTCGAGCCAGATGACCTTCCCCACTACAAACGACGCAGGGCCAGAGAAGAAATGTCGAACAGTTGCTGTCAAAATGATGATAAGAACGACGGAAGTGAAAGCAAGGAGGATGATGGCGAAAGCACTCCAAAACGAACTCGAGTGCCATGGTAGACGCGTGCAGTTTCCTTCTGTTGCCACCGTTTCTGTCTTTGATCCGGAGAATAGATTAGTCTCCCCCATGCCGCCCCCTCACGGGGTCCCAGTTAATGTCATTTAGAAGTTGTATGTTTTCAACCGCATTGAGACGCCCCCTGTTCTGGTGTCAGGCTGACTCTTATGGCTCCCGAAAGTTGGCCCGACGGAATTTTTTGGACGGGCATACCCCCACCCCCCTGATTTGCCACGGATTCGACCAAGAGACAGACCTCTCACCACATCACAACAGAGTTCTCCCTCCATGATGTTCGGGTCGTCCGTAGGAGAGTCCATACGATAGTTTGGCCAAACTATCGTATAGAATCCTCGACGGATTCTCCAAACGGATTATTACTTTTGCTCACATGGATTGACATTTCTCAGCACACACAGACCCCACAGCAGTCACCACTAGCTTCAAAGACGCCTACAGGTGTGGTGCGTATAGCCTTCAAGTTCTGGTGACGATCCGACAATCATGGAGGGAGAACTCTGTGGTGATGTGGTGAGAGGTCCGTCTCTTGGTCGAATCCGTGGCAAATCAGGGGGGTGGGGGTATGCCCGTCCAAAAAAATCCGTCGGGCCAACTTTCGGGAGCCATAAGAGTCAGCCTCAGCGGCTGCCCTCGCTGTCGCCTGGCGGTGGCTCTCTGCCGGTCCGCCCGCAGCCTGTGGGTGCGTGTGAGAGAGAGAGAGCTCACAGCAGCTACACCCTCTATTTCGCTGGCCGCTGTATGTTGTCGCTCGCTGTGCCCGCTCTGCCGGCTGTGCGTGTGTCGCTGTGCCCGCAAAGCGTGTGTCGTCTTCTGTGCGTGTGTTCTGCAGGTGCAATAGCTAGATGCAATGCTGCGTGGTCACTTGCGGTCTGCTGACCCCCCATTAAAATGATGTAGTCTAAAACCTAGATAAAGAACAGACACGCAAACTGTTTTCTCTTGTTGGAGCGCTATATTGCGCTGAGACCTCAGGCCAGGATTAGAAATCTCGCTTCGCTCGAATAAAAACACATACTTCGAAGTACATAGCAACAGCAGCCGCAGCAGCAGCGGCAGCAGCAGCACGTGTACATCGTAGCATTTCATATTCACAAAAACACATAAGGTTTACCTCTGGGGCAGCAGCCGACTTGGCAATACTGTTGGCACCAGTAGTGCGAGTCCTCGATCCGTCGTGCGAAGCCTTGATGGCCGCGATGACTGGGCAGGACAAGTCGTTGTCCGCCCCACGACCTCCTCCGGCTTGTGGTACGCCTTTTCTCCGAGCTGTCTCTCGCTTGCCCGCCATGACCACATCAGCTTTTCGGCGGGCCAAGTCGGACAAATCCCCTTCGCTAGGCTCACAGTATGCGGTAGTCGAGGCACCTACACTCTTCTTCTTCCTCTTGTCCACGAAGGGTGGTAATCAGTCTCACACCTCGGGAATGTAGTCCCCACTTTTGTATGACTCGTGCTTGCCCGTACCGGCATAGTCTACATGGTGCGTTTGCAGTGGCCCGACCCCGTAACCAGTGGACCCCTGGCCGCGCAACATACTTCAAGCCAGCTCCCCACCACCAGTTTTGGTTTGGATGGCTTTCTGAGTGGCTCTACCCCCCCTAAATCGACCAAGGGGCAGCGATTTCCGTCGAGTTCAGAGTTGATGGAGCAAAAAAAAACAGCCTCAGGGCTGGGGGGGACATCGGGACATCGGACATCGGGACTGTCGGGAATGCGGAGGAACCAAAAAAGTTCTGGCCGGGATCTCAGCCCGAAGAGGAACTTTTCCTTCTTTGAACTCTGCAATAACGTCGTTCTGGGTTTCTGGGTCGGGGTTGTTGCGATCTAGACCTGCAAACATGTACGAGTCGGGCTCGAAGTCGACATTTTTCTTTCGTTGTTAAAAGGTGGGGAAGGTGGCCGGCTACAGTACATTATCTCGACAAAAAAGGAAAAAATTGAAAAACTTCAAATCTTCTTGTACATTATGCGCATACTTCTGTAGAATACAATACGCGAATCATGTCATGCACGAGCGCACCGGGTGCAAGAAGGTTGACTCCTCGTGTCTCGATGTTTCTCATGAAGGGTCACGAAGAGGGCCAAGCACAACAAAATAAACAGCGTCTTATGGTATAATAGTTGTGTCGCAGAGCCTGAATCATGCGCTAGATTGCAGTAGCAGGAGAGACCAAAGGACAACAATAATCGCCTGTCCCAAATTCCACCATGGTTCCGTACGCGAGTGAGTGCGAAAAAAAAAAAAAATCCTTATTTCGACAAAAACTGCGTGGTCAACCAAGAGCCCGCTCCCTGTCACTCCAATGTCACAAGCAAGCAGCGCATTGTTTGGACGCATGTCTCCGTCGTGCATCGCGCTCAGCGAGCTGAGCGACCCCGACCTGCAGTCCGCCACAGGCCTTCAACGCGGCAAAAAAAGGAGGGAGCAGGAGGTGTCTGCAGAACACACAAAAAATTATACATCTTCGGAGCTCACAGAACAATACAAAGACAGACTTGATAGGCATATTTCAGGGCCCCGCCCGAGCAACTACGCTCTACGAAATAAAAGCCCCCCAACAGGCGGGTGTCCCCCCCAACCCCCGTATCCCGTATCCCGTACGGTGTCAAGCACCAGGAATAACTGACCTCAACGTTTTGTTAAGCTCAAGGCAATGAATGTACCACGGTTTTTCCGCAAAGGATCCCGACCAAACCTCGCTCGCGCAGGACACCACACAATGAATCCCACGTTCTCTTGTGAAAAACGGTTTTCGGGGGTATCGATTTTCTTGCGTCGGTCCGGCCCAACTTTCCTTCTAAAAAGAGCGCGACAAAAGTGCTACCTACACGTCTCCGATGGCACCAAGGTACGGAGAACAACTGCTGCTATGGTTCCTCCCTCTCTGCCCCGAGCACCGTGTGACGTCATAGTTTAGACGGACGACGGAGATGACGAAAATACCTAGATCTTCTTCTGCTTCACCACCCGGAAAAGGATGTTGTCTAGGACGCCGACCACGGTGAAGGTGCCCCCCACGATGGCCAGCACCGATGTCAAGAAGTCGTACCACTTGCGACGCCGCTGCTTGATGTGTACGCTCATGGGGCTCAGGTCGTAGCTGAACTTCGCCTCCGGCACCTGAATCCCCACCCCACCCCACCCCGGCCCAGAATAGAGCATGAAAGAGGTGGGATGCAGTTAGTGTCCGCGTTCAAGAAACATCAATTTGGGGTCGAGGCTCAATTTCTTACTTCGTCACGACCGTCGAGCATAGGTCGCTACGCAGGAAGTAGTGTAGGATTCACGGCTGAAGTGTGTTTCTTAGTCGATTTTTCATAATTACCGCCAAAATGTGAGCCATTGTTTCTTAAAAGGTTTGTTTCTTAATCGCGGGCGCTCACCATATAAAACCATGTCTAATGAGACGGAAATACATGGTATCCGACAATGCGGGATTATGTGGCCGGAAGCGAAAAGCGTGAACTAACACAAAATACCCAAGAGTCGTGTTTTTATAATTGTTAACATCAAACAAAAGTATTCAGAGAGATGTGCATCTCGAGATATTGGGTGCTGTTCGAGAATAACACTACTTCATCGCTAACATAGGGTGTTCTACCACATAGCGTTAGGAGAGAATCAGAGAGGTACGTCTCTCGAGATCATGGTTGTTCTTCCAGAACCACATTAATCCATCTCGACACTTGTCGTGTTCTACTATTGAGCCTCATGAAAAACAACAAAGAAAAAAGGGCACAGCAACAACAGCAACACGATCTTCACGATAAGGGGGGAATCCTGGGCATGCTATAAAGACTGACGGAGATGATATGATTTATTTCGGTGGGGACAAAGCTAGGTACCAGGTACTACTGAACATTGAGCGCAAGCTAGTTCGACACGGAGCGCATAGGATGGTGAACGGACGGACCACCACATGGTCTGCTTTCTCCCCCATCACTCCTGCCACTCCTTTTCGCAAAGAATGAACCCAAACAGCACGGGTTAATCTCGCCCTGCCGTTTCGCCGCGCTTCGTGCAAATAAATCTGTCCCATTTCATTCCAGATTACACTGTCTCCCATCTGTCCCCCAACACCCCCCTCCCCCCCTTTTCCTATCACAGTATTGGCCACCTGGTCCTGTTCGTAGGGCATGGTCTGGCTGGAGACCATCATCTGGTACTGCAGGTTGTCTGTTTTAGCAAGACCCCCCACGAACGTCGACACCACCTGGGACGCAAGCAACAGCAGCCGAAAACAGCGGACGAAACGCATGTGTGCGTTTTTTTCTTAATATTAGCATCAACCGCGAAAACCGGCTGACCGATGAAAAGACGTCCGTGTCAGCGGAAAAAATCAAGGTCCCTGGAAAGGGGGCCGAAATCCGAAAAACAGACGTATGTGTGTGTATGTTTTTCGTCATGTCAATGTCCATGGGTTGATTTGTTAGGGGGGGTTCGATACTCCGGCCCTGACCCCTTGTTGCGAATCTTGCATCACCCAAAGTGGAACTGTTTGGTATTTTGCTGGAGCAGGGGCCGAGTGTGGATGTCGTCGTTCTGTCTTTTTATCACCCTTTCGTGCGCCATGCACATTCAAATTTCGTCTTGTAGCGGAATGCACACTTTGGTTCGGTGTTCAAAGGACACACAGCAGTGAGTATGCAACTGCTTCGTAGGGTGGGGGCCATCTCATCCCGTCAGACCACAGGCGGAACGGGTCTTGGCTGTCCCCTTCGAGCCCTTCTGCTTCCTTGTCTCGGCACCGCTCTTTTTGCGTGGGTCGGCAAAAACAACAAAGACGAGACCAACCGACACATGCGCTTAGCAGCAGCCCGAGAGGACGACTCTAAACAAGCCACCGCCCGACTGACTGACCTTGATGTAGTGGTGTGGAGCGGTGTGGAGGCTGTCGATGGAATAAACCCTGTCCTCGAGGGCGGGAAGGCCTTCCAGTTCCACTCCTGACTCTATCACCCGCCGACCCCTAACGGGGACCTGGGTCCCGAACTTGAGGGTTTTAACCACATGGCTGCAAAGCAATGGAGAGGGGCCGGGGGGCGGGGTAGAATTTTGACGTCGGTCGCTGAATCAATGGGTTCCTTCGCAGCATGACACGGAGTGAGAAGAGGTCTCGGGAAACGAATCGTCCACGGATCTGCCATTTAGGTGAGAGCGTTTTAAAGTCTGAGGCGTCGATAGTGGAGGGTGCATCCCCCCAGGCCCTAAAACAGCGAGCGGCCGCAAGGACCACCGTCGCTAAAACACAACCCGAGGAGACGACGATCCGTGAGGGATGATGACCCCCAGCCTGTTCGAGAACGAAATGACACGCAAAAGCGTTCATGCGAACAGGATCACGTCGTTTACGACCTACGCCCCTCCCCAACCCAAAACAACCCTCGGTGTCACAACTCTTTCTTTGATTCACATACAGAAGTGGTCGCCGCAAAAGGCCGCATGCTGCCAAGGGATTTGGCCGGCCGGCCGTACACCGGGCACCGGGCACCTGGCACCTGGCACTCTTCAAAACATGAGGCACCGTGAATACATCATACGCGACACGCGAACTCACCTGCCCTACACGAGGGGGGACAGGCCTTATTTGAGGCGCACGTTACACGGGGATCATTACTGCTGTTCACACAAGTGCTGTTCGCTAGCCAAGAGCACGGATACGGGGGAGGCGCGACGGAGCGAGACACGACAGCTCACCTGATGTTGGCAGCGGTAGGGTCGATGCTGTGCAGCGCCGACCGGGCCTCGATGTGGAAATTTCCTGGCACGCGGTTCACCATGATGAAGCCGGATAGCTGGCACCCGGGATAGTCCTGCTTGAGTCGGCCATACCTGATACGTAGCCGAGCAGGGTAGTTACAACACGCGCCACAACACGGGCGCGGAGTCGGAAGTGCGTTTGGGTCGGACGGTACGTGCAACATATCTCTCGACGCCAAGAAACGACTACCGAGGCTATGACAAGAGAAAGCGGCCGCCAGACGTCAACATCGGCGAGAGGAAAGCACGGCCAGACACGACGATTACCCAAAATGACGGTTAAAAGGGTACACCCACCTACCCTTTTACCCTTCGAAAAGCGGGAGCCGCGAGGCTAGGCGAGAGTGCCCGGACAGAAAGATGGCAACACAAAGCACCTCGAGGACGTGGGGTGGATTGGAGTTTTGGCCTGGTTGGCGAAGACCAAAATCGACTTCCAACTCTCCCGGGATTCACACGGGTTCGAGGATGGATGCTCTCTTCAGGTTCATCGTTCTATGTGCGGTCTAATCCCGGAGGAGGTGTGCGTATCATCACTGCTGTTTCTCAGCTTCCGACTCAGTGGAGCAATGGGCTACGACTTAGGCGATTATTTGCCCTTCTCTGCTTCTTTAGTCTCTGCGCGTCTCGGGCGTGTTTTCCTTCGCGGGTGTTGAGATGTTTGAGACCCACGCTGCGTCTTCTGTTTGATTCCCTTTATACTTAGTATTGCCTTGAAGAGGTCGGAACAACGCTAAGGCAGCAGCGAACCAGCAACAAACAACAAAAATGACAACGCTATCACCACGACCACCACCACCAATTTGGATAACACACAACGCCCGGAGGAAGAGAACCACGGTGGACTCACCGCAAACAAAAAAAAAAGCAGGAGACAGCACAGTATAGAGTTGATCCACGAAACGCTCATCTGCGGATGGAGCGAACTCCCTTCTAGAGTCAACCAAACCCTTTGCTCGCGAAACGTGCGTGCCCCCGCTCGCACGGCGTAGCAGCAGGCAGTGCGCTTGTACGCCCGTTCACCTCTCACCTTCTCAAGGCCTTCTCATCTCCTCCAACCTTAGCTTGGGCGTACTGCACAAGAGAAGTCACGGAACGATCCTTGGAGTAGTCCGTGCCATCTTGCACACCACCCTAAAAACGAAAAAAAGATATCCAAAAGCAAAAGTAAGCACAAGCGTACAGTAGAGAACAGTTTGTGGTCGGGAAACGACTCGGGGTATGTGTCACCTCCCTCTCAATCTAAAACCTCGTTTTCCTTGAACCTCCACGTGCATCGCATCCTTGGTGCAAAATTGGAGGGGTCAAAGAGGCCCTCCAAGTCATCATCGCGAATTGTAAAAGATCAATCACCGCGTTGGTACCTGTGAACACACCCACTCCATCTCTCAAAATCAGCACGACAAAAAAAAAAAAAACGCGACTACTGTAACACTGTACTTCAGATCCAGACAAATCATAAGCCCAGCAACATCAACGTTCTCCCGGCAAACAGCAGTGCAACGCGCGCGCGGGCGGAGGGGGGGCAGGGCACCAAGCAAGCGCAAGAGAGGACACGGCAGACCCACAAAATACTCAAGACACAACTGCCTGAACAACCAGGCAGAAATGTCAGACGATGTATCGACTTCTTTCAAAGCGGCCAGCGGCCCGGAGATACATCAAGCCTCCCCACAGAAGCAGACCCACCTTGAAGTATCGGATGGTGGGGAAAGCCATGAGGTTTTGCGTAGAGCACAGTTCTCGCTCCTCCACACAGTCCACCTGCTCTCCGCCACGCCACGGGACGAGAGAAGAAAAGCAACAGCCACGCGAACGGACGAAAATGAGCGCCCAAACTAGGCTCGGGAATGCATCTGAACACGCCGAGCAAGGAGAGCAAAATCGAGTCATGCCTAGCGTGAGTGGAAACCGGATGTGACCGTCAAGGGCCATGTTCAAACTCGGCTTTCTCAACGTAACATAGCCGTGTTGGTTTTTTTACCGATCTGCCTCCTTTGCATCACTCCTCTCTCTCGCACACGACGTCGCATTTTCCTTTCCTACTCGCCCACGGCAACAGAGAGCGGTTGAGTCCATGTTTCTTACTTGTCCTTGACGTCCTACAAGCAGCCGATGCGAAATTGAACATACCAATGCACGCCTACAGCAAACAAAGCTATTGCGGTTGAGACATCCCTACAATTCGCTCCAAACGTATCTGAGTGAAAACGAAAGCGTACACCCTCATGCACCATGTCTCTATCTATCCGCCATCGGCCAGGCCGGCGCACTACAGTCTCGCATGGATGAGCCGCCTCTCAACAGGAAACTCCCACACAGCAGCAAAACACCCTACAACCCACATGCTTCAGTCGCAACCAGAAAAAAATGTTGCAACAAAAACACAAACATGCGTCATGCTCTTTGATTTCGTTCTCGAATATTTTCAATTTTTCAGTCTTGGGGGATGCAGTATCACAGCAGTAGCTGTGCCTCGACCGACACTTCGGCCGCTCAAACTTCACCTTTGCCACCATGAGCTTCCCGTTCAACGACGCATCCCTTTCGACCTCCTCCGCAAAGGCCTCCCAAGTTGGCGCCAGCTTGATGCACCACACACACCACGGAGCGAACTGTCGCCGTGCCACAGGAGTCACGAACACGCACATGGATGCGAGCGACATCGTCGACAAGCAACGGGCCACGCGGGCGGTGCAGTTAGAAAAACACATTCGGGGGAGGGAGGGGGGTACAGAGAGAGGAGTCCTCTTCAAGCTCGCTAGTTCGAAAAAAAAAACTCCGTCTTGGACAGCCGGGCAACAGGGGGATAAGTACTGTTGATCGACTGATGGCGTTCTCGATTTCCACGCTGGCTTGCACAAAACTGGGTGAAAAGCGAAGGTCCTTGCCACCGTGAGAAAGCAGCGGAAAGGGCGGAGCCCATTCCAAAATCCATAACTGAAACGTGAACATCAGCAAGACGGGGTAATCAACATGCACCCGCCGTGTATTCATAGTTGTGACACATGCTCCGCCGCCAGCGCCAAAAAGGACCACCGTTCGGAAATGCCTTGACCCGCCTCAACAATCGCCTATTTATTCGCACATTCGCCGCTCTTGTGTACCGTGAAATGCCCCATTGTGGACCGGTTTAGTCGATAACCCCCACACCCACGTTCACCTCGACCTGCTCATCTCACACACGAGATCAAGACATCGCAAGACCCCGTTGACTGCTTTCCATGCCCCGATGACAGACAGCCCACGGCACCCAAAACAGGCCTCACCCGAATATGTGGCCAAATTCTCAACATACCCCCTCTCCAAGTCCCCCCCCTCCCACCTCTACTACAATAAAAGCCCTCGCTAAATGCCCATCTCAACCGCACCCGTCAATCGCACTACACATGTCCCCCCTCCGTCCCCCCCAACCATGAACTTCTCTGGGACATAGAACGATGCACAAAGACGGAGTTACCGCCACGGGTTGGATAAAACAAGAGGCCTTCACGAACAAACGGCCACGTGGCAAGTCGTCAAGCGTTCGTTACGTTCTACAGTACGCGGTGGCTCTCTTAACACGAGCAGCAGAAACGGTGCGCACGTGGTCTGCAGCAACGCGCGAACGCCGGACACTAACCCTAGACGATCAGCACCCGAGATGCCCCCCCCCCCCCGCGAGTAACAACCCTTCTGCATCGCTTCCGTGGAGGACTACTCACAAAGTCCACCATGACGTTGTCGTTGCCCTGGATGAAATCCTTGAAGTTGGAGCTCGTGAGCGGCACCGCGTGCTCTCCGTCCTCGTGCGCCAACTGCAGTGGTGCGTTTCCCATGTTCCGTCCAAGCAAAGAAGAAACAAATAGCGCACAAGTACAAGGCGAACGCAAGGCGGCGGAATAAAAAGAGAGATATGCACGGGAGAGAGATGCAGGCATCGTGAAACGCCCTATGCCAGGAGAACGAAAGCGAGCATCAACAATATCAACAGTAGCAGACGACAATAAAACATGAGTATCAACACCTATATTAACCGAGTACGCGACAACGAGAGCGAGCACCTACAGGACAACCAGCAGCACCCAACAACAATCACAACAGAAACAACCGCGACAACAACGGCAGGTACCACCGCAAACACGACAAAGCAAGCATTACACGGCAAGACAGGAGCCTGCCTGCCTGCCTGCCATACCACCGGTCTTACGTCAAGGTCGCGGTGGTGGTCGTCGTGCTTGACCATCTCCTGCGCCTTATTCCTCCCGTGGAACTCTCGCTTCACGCCGTTCTCGTCTGTGTGCCACTGTTGTTGTTGCCCGCAGTTGTAACGTTTCGCGTGGGCGGCAGGCGCAGTCACCAAAAAAAATACGGCAACGGACAAGCGGCGGCGGCGGCGGCGAAGTCGGGCGCGGGGGTTACAATTTGACAAAGGGCGCGGGGAACGCATGAAACGAGTAGGCTTCCGACGAGAGAAAAAAAGAGAAGCGAGGATATCGCCGACGCGTCCGAGACTACTGCAGTGTTTCGGCACACAATCTGAGCGGACAAGAGTCTGGCCTTCAATACGATTCTAGAGCAAAGTTATGAAGCCGGTGTTGGACGGTGGATCATGTCACACGAAGGGGACGGCCGTCAGGATGTTGTAGCTTGTAGGCGTTACGAAGACCCGGGAGGTGTTGGAAAAACAGAAGTTCAACGCAGCAGGTACTTTGAGTCGCCAATGGGTTCATTTCCTCTCTGATTGCTCACGTTTCGACGGAGCTACGCTATTGCGCCGTAAGGGGCTACAGCGGCCAAGGGCTACAGCGGTCAGTTTCTTCAGATATTGGAAGTTCCGCGAAAGCCTCAGCACGTCTGTTGGGCAGCAAAACAGACGTCGAACAGACTCATCGTTGCTCGGACGGGGCAAGATAGACAGCAGAAATAGCAGCTGCAGCAGCTTCAGTGATGCTACGGCAGGACGGTGTATCTACGCTCCATATATTTTGTATGGGTGGAAGAATGGGTAAGACGTGCGTAACATACGTTTGCCTTACCTCGATTGCGTAGAGCAACGAGGTAGAAACACCGGTCACCCGATCAATAGAGACATCCATTCTCGACTGCGGATGCTCTTTCGGCAGCAAGATACGCAACATTCCCATGATCTGAATGCTGTAGTGCATACCTTGACGATGTTCTGGGTCATGTTGACCTTGTTGGTGCCCAGGAGGTCTAGCACGTCGACGCTAGCGTAGTCGCACGGCAGCGCCAGCATTGTGATGTTAAAGTTGATGCGCAGCTGTGCGAAGCAGGGAGACCGAAGCAAGAGGAACGGGCGGGGGGGATGGCATGTGGATGTGGAAACCCTTTAAAACTTGGACTGGAAATGAGGCGCGCTACTCATCTAACTAAATAGCTATCTTCCTTCCATAGCACAGCATCTGCTGATTGTTGATTATTTAGATTTTCTTCACGAACTTGACTTCGCGCACGTTCCGAGCGACTCGTCTATTATAATCCCCGGAGGCACCAACGAGGTGCCGATGCACACGTGGGAAAAGAGTTACCGGAAACGAGCAGGTACATACCGTACGTGACGCAAGATATCACACCCCCTGGACCGATTTTCGAAGCTCCATTTCTCCATAACACAAAGAGTGGAGGCACCGAAAACGGCGGCGGCTTCGAAACTGTCTCATCGGGAGCTTTCCGAAAACGTATCGTTTCATTCGTGCATCCTCTTTGTCGTGGAGTAACCGAGCTTTGAAAATCGGTCCAGGGGGTGTGGTATCATGTGTCAACCCCGGTGTAATGTCACAGCAGCAGCAGTGGGCCATTTTGTACCTTCGAATCTTGGTTGCTGTCGATGGCGACTGTGGTGTAAACCTCCGGCGTGAGGAACGCTCGCAGCTCGCACAGGAACAAGATGAGCATGCAAAACCTGTGGCGAACATGTCATGCACGGGGCACCGCAGCGCACCACCGGGAGAGATGATGTCGAGCCACAAAAAGAAAACAAAACATTTCACTTCGTACAAGAGTGCGTCTAGACCGGGAAAACGCGACACAAAAGGTCTCCCCCACAGCGAGAAAGACCACAGCAGTGCAGCCAGCCAGATCAAATAGCAATCGCAACCCCTCCCAAGCGCAAGCTTGGCTAGCAGGCTCATCGATACGGTTGGCTAAAAAGTAAGAACGGAGTAATAGACGCGCGTAGAACACGTGGGGAGGATGGGGTACAAGGGCCACATCGCCAGTAGGTTTCCAGAGGCCAAATAGAACAATCTCCACAAAGAGAAAGAACAAACAGGGTGCACGCCATCAACGCCACCGTGCACACAAACGAACAATAGCTCCTAGCTTTTTCTTTGAGGGATAATCCATGGTCAGTGGAGGGCACCAACTCGGCAGCCGTACCCGCAGCAGTCACGCTGCTTAGCGGCCCCCTGTCGCCCACAATCCTGGTTATTGCGGCGAGATACGATGTGATGCGTTGTGCACCCGTCGAACACCCACCAACCAAACAGACGGTATCGCTGCACTGCAAATAAGGGCCACTAATCTTCCAGCCCGTACCGCAGGAAGAGGGATGGATGGGAAAGACTGCGAGAAAACGACAGGGGAAACAGAGAGCTCCACTCACAGCGCACACCCAGACATCACCGCTCCCTGCAGTGTTGTTTCCGTCAAATCCAAAGGGATTTTTCGGTAGAAGTCGAAGGTCTTGATTGTCGGCATGATTGTCGTGTCCTAAAGCCCCAAGGACTTTCCACCGCTCAGCCAACGAAGCCCTACCCTGGGCAAAGCTCCCTGTTTCTCGCCCTCGCACGACAACACAGAAACCCGGTGCCAGTGTTGCTAAATCAAAATAAGCAAATCAGTGTGGGTGCTTGGCTCCGCAGAATCTCTCTGAGGGCCTGTCGAGAATGCGCGGGGGGTGCAGCGTGTGGTGTGTACAGCAGAAATCCCCCACCAGCGGACCGGACAGCAAACCCCAAACAGACAGCGCAAAGCAGATCAGATAGCAAAGAGCGCGCCCTCCAGCAATCCGTAGACAGTCTTTACCACTGGAGGTGGCGTGATACGCCAGGCAAAACGGTCTGTTCGTACTGAGAGCCGACGAAATCTTGGCGCGTCCACCCGTCTTTTTTTTTTTTTACCCTGTGTGCGGCCACGGAGTGTTGCAGTACAGCAGACACAGCAGCACCACCCACCAGCGTAGCTTGTAGCCCACGCAACACACAATGGCAAAGGAAGAGGAATCAGCGGTGGGAGCGAGCCCAACCAAGGAGGAGCGCAAGGCGCTGAAGAAAGCGCGCAAGAAGGCCGCCAAAGCGGCTGCGGAGGCTGCTGCTGCCATTGCTGCTACCCCCGCTACAGCTACTTCTAGCAAGAAGTCGAAGAAGAAACGCAAGGCTGATGAAGCAGCCGGGGGGGGCGCGGCGGCGGCAGAGGGTGGAAACGAGGGCAACAAAGAGGAATCGGCAACCAAGGTGAGCCAAGAGGGTTCAAACAAAATGATCATGATCTTCAACCAGCGTGGTGTAGAAGCTCACGGACCACCCACCGATAAAGCGACCTCGTTTAAATGTTTGCATATGGCGAATTCGGTTCATGATCCTCGCCAACGTAGTTGACATCCTCCGCTCACTCTTCTCGGCGACAACAGCAGCATTGTATCGACAACAGCAGCAGAGTATCGACGACAGCAGTCAACAGTGGCACATCGTTAATCCCGGGCTTATGCGGTTGTTTTTCGTCCAAGGAACCGCCAGTAGCTGTCCCCAATATTTTGGTCTTGTTTGTAATGTTGGAGAAAAGCTCGACCGAGACCACAGCAGTACAGTCAGTGCGACGTACGGTATCGTTTCGGCAACCGGCTTCGTTTTATGTTTTATCCTGTCGGCGCATCATTGCACACCGCCTTACGTAGCTGCAGCGAGGTGTTATACACTGGTGTGGGACAGCGCGGTACCGGTCGACCTGACACGTCCATCAGCGATACCTATTCCGCCGCGTCAACGGGAGACCCCCCGCAACCAATATCTTTCGTTGTTGATGCAACCCGCCGCAGGTGAAAAAGTTGAAGAAGACGGCCACCGCCGCCGACAGCAGTGAACCCGGCAGCGGCAAGAAGAAGAAGAAGAAAAAGAAGAACAAGAGCAAGGACAAGTCGGCTCCCTCGTCCTCTGCCGCAGAAGATTCCGTCGCCAGCGCTAGCGCGGCCGCTGCGGCGGCCGGCGGGGCGGCCACCGGGGCCGGGAGCAAGGTGAAACTTGCTGGCCCTGCTGCTGCTGCTGTCGTAGATATAGCAACTTGGCGGACGGTGTTTTTTAATGTGCCTTACGGTCTGACCATAGGCTTCTCCAGATGAACAGCAACGCTACCGCTCTCAAAGGCCGATGCTGCTTGATGTACGCCAAGATAGTAATTTCCGCAGTAGAACACGACATGTGGAATGCTGTCCCAGTAGACGGTCACAACAACGAATCTTACGCACGCATTGTCACCCTCTTCAAGGTCCACATCGAGGGGATGAAGGTTACGCCGCTGAAAGACTTCGCTTCGTCCGGCATGCCCGCGGAGGTCATGAAGTACGTGACCCTAAGGGGCTGGGACAAGCCGACCCTGATCCAGGCGCACTGCTGGCCGGTGCTAAACGCCGGCAGGGACGTGATCGGCATCGCCGAGACGGGCTCGGGGAAGACGTTGGGCTTCAGCCTTCCCGCGATGTCCAAGATCTTCAAGAATATGAAGGTGAGTGTGTAAGTGTTGTGTAGTGGCGGGGTGTGTGTGTGAGAGGGGGTGGCGCTGCTTTTGGGGAGTGATGCTGATGTTGCGTCGGAGTGTCAAGGCTCGCGCGGTTTTTCGAAACAGACTTGACACTGACAAGCGGTCACACAGTCGGTTTACTACAGTAGGAAATAGATAAATTATTGTTGTTCGCACGCCAATATTATACCAGTGTGTAATTTCTCCTACCCCCCCCTCCCGGACGGTAGACGACGAAGACGACAAGTTCAAATGTGATTGCGGCTTCGAATGCGAAGACCGTGTTCATGTAGTCGCGGAATGTCCGTGGTACGAAGAGGAGCGGGAAGTGTACATGACTGAGCTGGGAAAAATACAAGGGACGTACAGGGAGATGTTTGAGGCATGGAATAGAGAGGAGAGCACGGTAGCTGTACTGGGGCATAGGAAGTGGGTTGAAAAGGCGGGAAGGGATATCGTTAGGATAGACAGACTAGGGAAGACATTTTTGAGCCACCTTTGGCAAAGTAGGAAGGAACGATTGGCCATCGGTGATCGGTCCCGCGGGAACAATGCTCCGTCCTCTCGAGGACGCGTGGTCAATGGTCTAACCGCTAAGGCGTGCAAAACATAAGAGTACGCCACCCCCACACCAACCCCATATCGACCAAAATAACGACACCAAAATAGGCGGGGAAAAAGAGCGAAGGCCCGTACATGCTCGTGCTGGCGCCTACCCGAGAGCTGGCGCTGCAGAGCGCCGAGGTAATCGCGGAGGCCGGGGGACACTGCGGAATCAAGAGCGTCTGCGTGTACGGAGGCGTGCCGAAGCGCGACCAGAAGATCGCTCTCGGGGGCGGGAGGGGGGGGGGGTGCGTCCAGGTGGTGGTGGCCACGCCGGGGCGGCTGAAAGATCTGGTCGGTGAGGGTGCTTGCGACCTGTCGAAGGTAAGCACGCTGTCGTTTTCGGTTAACCTGTGTGATAGCGGTAGCTCTATGTTGGTGTTGTCGCTTGTATTTTTTCGTGCGGTCATGATGATTCCCGGTAGTTCAGTGGGGGGGAAAGTAGGCGCTCTCTTTTTCGGGGAGTGCTCCGGACTTGACCACCAAGTCAGGTGCTGCCTCCTTACGAACCTGACCACCATACTCATGGAAAACGGTAGTGATCTGCCTGCTATTCGTCGATATCTATGCGTCGATTCTCCTAGACGAGGACTTTCGGACAGCCTTCTTTTCCCTGCAACATACACACGACTGCTCCATGGCGAATTCCTTTCTCGCTCTGGACTTCGATTCGGGATAAACGCCTACGATTCTCTTATGATCGTTTGGAGTGCCATGTGTGTGAAACAACGGTATTCAACAACGCAATACAACCACACCAACAACAACAACAACAACCACCACCAACCGCCCACCACCACTACCACCAAGACTTCGATTCGGGATAAACGCCTACGATTCTCTATGATCGTTTGCAGTACCATGGGTGTGAAACAACAGCAGGTCGTGCTATTCTCTCCGGCATTCATCCCCGACTCTCGAGAAAACAAACACAATACAACCACACCACCACCACCACCACTACCACCACCAACAACAACCATCAACCGCGACCACAGGTGACGTCCTTGGTCCTAGACGAGGCAGACCGCATGCTCGACCTGGGTTTCGAGCAGGACGTTCGCGACATCATCGGCTACTGCGCGGGGCCGTCGAAGCGGCAGACGGCCATGTTCTCGGCAACGTGGCCTAAGTCCATCCGCGACCTCGCCGCGGAGTTTCTCGCCGACCCTGTCAAGGTGGGGGTTGGAGTCAACAGGGTTAGAGGCTATCGTTGAGTTGTGCTCACCTCGTCGCGGTACGTAGCGTTCGAGATGGTGTCTCATGTTTGGCTGCTGTTGCCAAGAAGGACGGTTCCATCGTGACCGGCGGATATAGTAGCGTGTATCTTGGAATGCAGTTTGTTGAGCGTGGCAGCGTAGTGCTGAAAGCATGCAGTGGCACTGCCGTTCGCGTTGTATTGTGGTTACACCTGCGACCGCGAGATTGTTCGTGTTTTTCGTGTTAGGTTCCTACGGAAGAGGAGGCTTGACAAGGGTCAGTGTGTTGCAATGTAGATCAATAGCATCAGCAGCAGGAACAGGTTTAGATATGCCGGCATTGTTGTATTCACACCCGTGCCGCCTCTGTCGTTGCTACGATCGTGTCTGCTCTTGTTGACCAGGTGACGGTGGGTGCCGACGACCTGACGGCCAACTACCGTGTGGAGCAGCACGTAGAGGTCGTTGAGGAACGGGAGCGGGACGGGAAGCTCCTCCGGCTGCTCGCCACGTGCCACAAGTCCAGGTGCGACGGTGGTGGTGGTGGCTGGGTGCTGAACCAAGCGGTGAAATCACCGCTGCAACTCCGGCATAGATGTTAGTTGCAAGCCCAAACGCGATGGGATTCAGAACGCTCCACAACTTAAAGATAGAACCTCTTTGTTTTTTTGCCCAAAGCTCGTTTCTTCTTCTCTCGACTACGGTATAGAGGGTTTTGTAGTGTAGGATTCTTGACTGAGCAACTGTTCTTTCGTTATTTTTGTAGATGGAATTTGTCAATTCCCAGGTTCAAGGGGTGGCACGTCCTTCCTTTGCCGCGCATAATGTCTGTGGCACGTGTGCAACCTGTTTCGCGTGCCGACGACAACGTCACCACTCCTGTACGGTAGCAGCGCTTCGGTTTTCCAATCATTTCTTGACGTTTCGTCGCGCTGCAGAATCCAGTGTGCCAAACGCGCTTACCACCTAACGCCCCGCCACACCCCACCCGCTGGTGGCTACGGCTGTCTCAGACGTTCCCTGTTCAGATCGCTGTTGCTGCTGCCCTTGCGGCTGGCCCTGCGAACTTTTCCGTGTTCTAGCGCTGATGCTTGATTTCTGCTGCTGTACTGTTGTTGTTGCTGCTACGCGTCTGCTGCTGACTTCACACAGGAAAAATCGAGTGCTGGTGTTTGCCCTGTACAAGCGCGAGGCGGCGCGACTGGAGCAATTCCTGCAGCGAAATAACTTCGACGCCGTCGCGGTGCACGGGGACAAGGGGCAGGTGCGATTTATGGACGTTTTTACATAATACACAGAAGTGGAACGGAGAGAGGGACTGACGGGGGGAGCAAGCTCGGAGGGTAGGATAATGCATGCGACAACAGTACCTCTCAAGCCATCCCACAAAGGGACGTTTTTTTTCGAGGGGGCGGCGGTCGTTAGGCTGCTTTCACTTGCCTCTCGCCTGCCTCGTTTGCTGCCGGTTCCGTGCCGGGATGGCGTGTGCGACCGATGTTTCGTTGTCTCGAGCCTCCTCCATGGCGATATACTTCCGATCGTCAGGCAAGACAGGAGAACGTATTGTGATGAAGAGATCGGCAAGGTGAAGTCGTACCGTCTTTTTTTCCGTACCTTTTTTCTTGTTTTTTCTCAGGCGGACCGCGAGCGGGCGCTGGGACAGTTCAAGTCTAAGGAGCGACCTCTCATGGTAGCGACGGATGTGGCGGCGAGGGGTCTGGACATCCCGGACGTGGAGTATGTCATCAACTACTCCTTCCCCCTCACAATTGGTGAGTTTTCCCCTGCGTTGGCCGTGCCCCTGTTTGTGTTTCCGTGTTCCCTCATGGTAGCCTACGGTAACGATGTACAAAGCGGAGGCGGCGGTGCTGCCGGGAGCTGCTGCATGCACTTCATCTTCTTCTGGGCGAATGTTGCGGCCCATGTCGGCAGCTCCGGTGTTCCTCTTCCATTCGATGCTTCGGGTGTCGGTGCTGTCGACGGCTCTGGTAGCCCTTGTCTTCGTCCCCGTGTTATTCTTGAGGGTGACCTTTGCTATCGTTAGCTCCTGCGCCCTGCCGGCGTTTGTTCATGCTGTGAACGCCAGCGGCAAGGACGCTTTTTATTTCAGAACTCGGCAAAGTACACGCGTGTCATGCCCCTATCCCCCCCCGCCGCTTTTCCAGAGGACTACATTCACCGGATAGGCAGGACAGGCCGAGCGGGCAAGAAGGGGGTCTCGCACACATACTTCCACCAGGGGGACAAGGCAAGGGCGGGGGAGCTGGTCAACGTCCTCCAGGTGAGAGAAGAAATAGTGGGAAAAACAGGGGAGGGGCAGGTTCCTTCGCAACGCGTGTCGAGGGTTGTTTTCGCTTTGGTTTCGGCCTGATTTAAGGATTTGAGAACAGCGGTAGCACGAAAAAACGCCCCACAAAGATCGGCAGCCTTCGGGCTGACGCGGTGCTGCCTGACTCTGTCGATAAGAAAACCTCAACCGCGCCTGACGGTGGGTGCAGTCGACCTTGGAGTTGTCGTGGCCGAGAGAATTTACGCCGACCTGAAAGTATGCACAAAACAACGAATTAGCTGGTTCGCCAGCTAGATTGCCACAAGAAACTATGGGATACTCCGCATCCAGTGTTTTTTGCGAGAGGAAGAGGAGTAGTCGCCGAGCTCCCACGCCCTAAGTGTCTCGCGTGGCTTCGCCGCGCGTGCGATGATTTTTTGGTAGAACAGAGAGCGGGCAGCATGATTCGGGCGATGTGAGTATCCCGACTTATCTCCCTCTCCCGCAAGAAAAGAGTCAAGTACTCGTCGCGACTCCCTCGCCCCCCCTTGTGGAACGTTGATTGGCGTCATCAGGACGCGAATCAATCTGTACCGGAGGCGTTGACGAAGTTCGGGACGCACGTGAAGAAGAAGGAGCACAAGCTCTATGGGGCTTTCGCCAAGGATGTGGACATGGACCGCAAGGCCACAAAAACCACCTTCGATGATTCCGACGACGAATGAGCAACAGCAGAGATGATAGAGGGCGCCGTTTTGTGGTGTTTCTTTCACGCGCCAACGTCTACCTCTTCCTCTTTCTCTCTACCTCGCACGGCAGAAAAGGCTGCTCGGTTTAGTGAGTAGGTCTTGATCGCTGGACTGATGAGATTGTACTCCCCAGTACAGATTGTTTCGCCACCTGTGATATGGATGCCTCGAATAATGTTCTTGTTTGGCACGTGGGTGCCAGATGTTTCGGTGCCGTTTTAAGCAGACTTGAAGTAGACACGGGCGCGACTGGAAGACGATGGCTGCTTGGCCGTGGTGTACGATGGCATCTACGCTGTGTGTAAGATGTTTCGGTGCTTTTGTGAGCAGCCTTGAAGTAGAGAGATCTATAGAAGCCGAAAGCAAACCCATTAGACTAGTCAGCGCTGACTAGTCTAGTGGTTTGATTTCTATAAAATTTAGTCGTGGGGTTCGAGACGCAGGTGGAAGATGACGGCTGCTCGGCCGTGGTGTAGGATGGAATCTACGCTGTGTGATGTGACTGAACCTTTGGTAGATCGTGTGCTGGTGGGGTCCTCTGGTCTTTTTTCGGAAGAGACAGGTTGCAGAGATTTCGTGTTGTTCCTAGGTGGTTGTTGACTTGCGTACAGCCAACCGACGTCGAAATTGCGAGAGAAGTTGCGTGAGAGGTAGAAGGTGTGATCGTAAGCAGGGGGGGGGGGGGGGATCTCAATAATGCCGATGGAAATCGCGGGGAAAAGGTGGACAGCCGTATTTCCTTGATTCGCTGAGCGGTGCCGGGCGCTCGCTTTATTGCAGGTGAAATGGGCTGGCGGATGGCGGCACCACTGAGCCCCCCGCCACTACTATCGACAGAATCGGCTGTTTCAGTGACATAATCTAGCCGCTTTTCGATCTCAACTTGGGAAGAGGAAGATACACCAGTGCGCAGTGCCGGTTTGTGTCGAGGCTGGTTATTGTTTTACGTTCCTGTCCCCCAAGAAGGAGCGAAATAACGGGTGAGGTTGCCATTTGGCACTTTTGACACGCCTCCCCCTTCCACACCAAACGAAACCCAGCCGTGATGACCCAGACAACACAAAGTATTGGTACATATCACACTTTTTCGTCTGGTAGGATCCAGCGGAGGTCACGTCACCACCTACACGACATAGAATGCACATCATCACACAACTCGGTTAATCCACCGGGCGAAAAAGAAGCCAAGAGGTGAAAAGTTGGTAACGTAAAAGGTGGTCCGTGTTCGTCGACATGCCGCCACGGGGGACAGTATTGTCGACCATGCCGAGACAGGTTTTACAGCAGTGCGAAAACATCCCCCCTGTAGATTCGACGCCGAGTCGATGGCCGTCACCGACTGCAACTGTTGTCATTTTCAACCAGTCAAACACGCCGTCTGGAGAAATAGGCAAGGAAATCCGCTGACGACGCGTGCATTCAGCCCGTCAAAGCCTCCTGTCGCCGAATTCCTTCCATGACTGATGCACGCCGAGGTGTGTCAAAAGCAGAGGTGAATAATACCGCCTCAAGCACAAGCCCTGAGCAGCTACAAATGACTCAGACCAGGCCAACACTGCTGCCGAACTCGCTAATCCCCAACTGCGTCAAGCCAACCCCAACTGACTGACGACTATTAAACGTACCGCCGACACAAGACGACCCCGCAAGGGTCCTGCGAACGGCCCACTACCAACCGTCGACGATTATATGTTTCTTTACTACCGATACCTGCATTTTGGATACCCGCCATGGACGCCAGCTTCCTTCCACACATGTTTGCTCGCACCCCGATCAAGTTGATCAAGTTGGCCATCCATGCGAAATGAACTCTGAAAACCAAATTGCATTTCCTCCTTCTGAGTTCAAATTCGAAAAACATTGTCGGACTTTTACCACACCTGCCTGAAACTTCACTACTATCGCTCGAAAAAAAAAACACTCGCCGATCAGGATACTACACCTTGGACAGACATTACAGGAACCCCACGATACTCCGGAAAACATCTTCCTCGCGTAAACCAAGCACAGCCGCCACCAAGTTGCTCAAGCCAGCAGTAGCAGTAGCATCTCTTTCCCTTGGCGCAATGGTCCCTTCTACTCCCTGCTCGAGCGTCGCCGCAGCGTCGAACCTTGCCCCAGTTGCGGAATCCCGCGCTCGAACGTTCCGTATCGAACTCCTAGTACTTGCTCCCTCGTTCTTGGCTTTCGGCTTTACCCTGTTGGGTCTAGTGCGACCCAAGACTAGCCAGCCGCGACGACGCCATGTTTTATCCTGCGGCGACTTTGATAGCAGGCGTTGAACTTGCGTCGTGTCGTCCGGGAACGTCGCAGGAAAGGAAGAGAAACGTTGTAAAACTTCCCGAGCGGTCTCGCCTTGTGAGTTTACGGCGTTTTCATCTGCACCCCATCTCAACAAAAGGTTCACTGCGTAAGCCACGTTGGCCGCAGACTCCCAATGCCCGATGCGGTTCACTGCATGGTGAAGGGGAGAGCACCGGCTGTTGTCCACCGCTTGAATGTCGGAGCCGCTTCTCAGGAGGGCGTGTATAGCTGAGCAATCCAGTTTCGAACAAGCAACATGAAGAGGTGTCCGACCATCCTCATCTTGAGCTTCAACCATAACGCCTCCGTCGATGAGACAATTGATCGAGTGCACATGGCCACCGTCCGCGGCTACGTGCAACGGAGTCTGGCCACGCATGGCGTGTATCTCCGTGTCCGCCGCGTTCCGAAGTAGTTCCTCCAGGACGGCGGAGTGCTGATGCTCCGTGGATACATGCAGTGCCGTGCACCCAGTCAAGTTGCTGACGGCGTTTACCTCCGCACCAGCGGCGAGGAGTGCTTCAACTACTGGAAGGGAGTCAGCATGCGCTGCGTACGCAAGTAGTGGATAACCGCTGGTCTGCACATTTGCGTTGGCCCCATGTTTCAACAGGGCAACTATAGTGACATGCGCATCTTTTCTCGGACGCCTGCCGAAATCGTCGAAGGCCACGATCAGAGGCGTCCTGGACGCATTGTCCAGCGCTTCCAAACTCGCCCCAGCCTTGATAAGCACGTCAACAACACCAGCATGGTTCTCCGACGCCGCCTGGTGCAAAGCAGTCGACCCCTCACTGTCCGTCGCGCCCAAACCCGCTCCGTGACGATTCAAAACTTCCGTCACGTCGGCGTGCCCGTTCAACGCGGCTATCGACAGAGGTGACGAGCCATCTTTGTCAGCCGGGAGGTCGACATTTGCGCCAGCAGCCAGCAGGGCTTGTGTCGCAGCAACGCTACCGCGCGCCGCTGCCACGTGAAGGCGCGCTTCGCCATCACCGGAAAGCGAATTCTCGTTAGCCCCGCCCTCCAAGAGTGTGATGATAATCTCGCAGGAGTTTCCGTCGGCCGCTAAGTGGAGGGGAGTGCAACCGCTGGTGTCCATCGTGCAGATGCTAGCCCCATGCTTCAGGAGAGAGCGGGCGGCCTCGGAGCACTCGTCGATGGACGCTATGTGGAGGGGCGTAAAGCCGCTCTCTGGAGAAAGGGCATCCACTTCAGCCCCTGCTGCCACAAGCGCATCGATCACATCTGCCTCGTTTTCGGAGGCAGTCTTGTGCAAGGTAGTCAACCCATCTGCGTCTCTGGCATTCAACCTGGCACCTCGCCGGATTAGCCGTTGAACGATGTCGACATGATCCTTCTTAGCGGCCAAGTCTAGCGGCGTATCTCCGCTGTCGTACTTGTTTGTGCGGAGATGAAGCCTCGCGCCAGCATCCAGAAGGGCATTGACAACAGAAGTGTGTCCTCTTTTGGCCGTAGTATGGAGGGCAGTGCGGCGATAACTGGCCAGCTCGTCCACGTCCGCACCATTGCTCAGCAGGGCCAACGCAGCCTCTAGTGAACCGCTTGCACTTGCCACGTAGAGCGGTGTCTTACCCTTTCCACACACCCCCGAGCGTTGACGTGCGCTCCTGCTTCGATAAGCGCATCGATCGCGCCTGCCTGATTGCTCTCAGCGGCCGCGTGTAGCGCAGTGAGGCCTTCAGAGTCGCGAGCATTAACGTCCACCCCGTGCCGCACCATTGCTCGCACTACATCCACATCCCCATTAATGGCAGCCGTTTCCAGCGCTGATTCGTCGTTATCACCAGAGTGGAGGCTCAAGTCCGCTCCGGCAGCCAATAGCACTTCCACCGCAGGAAAAAAGCCTACGATTGCTGCGAGGTGCAAGGGGGTCCGACGCTGGATATCCAGCGCATCCACGACAGCCCCTTGTTGAAGAATCAGGGGCACCATATCGTCACAGCCCAAGCCGGCGGCAAGGTGCAGAGGGGTTTGGCCCATGTCGTTACTCTGTGTCAAGTTGGTTCTCGCGCAAGCCCTTGTTGATCACTCCCCATTGCCAGTAGAAAAGCATTCCCGCTCGCCCCTGATATGTGCAGCTTCATCACGAGGTCAAGGTTCCCCGCAGCCGCGGCATACTTCAACGGAGTAAGAAGCCATTCTGCCCATTCCTCTGCAGCTGTCTCGGCGCAAACGAGGTCGAAGATGGTGTCCTCTGCCCCATTCAGGGTGGTCCTCCTGCCCTGCCCGGGCTGTACGCATGCATGGTTCTTGGCTGGTCATGACCTGCGACATATAGCATACAGAAGTGGAGCACCGATTCTGAGACCGGTTAAGAACTTCGCACTTACCAGGATAGCGGCCATGTTATAGCCCACACGAGGAGAGACCTACAGTAAGAGCCCCAGCCTCGGCCAAACAAAACGTATCCGCTCTATCTATCTGTGGCTGTACAATACTTGCTGTGCTGCTGTAAAATCTACATCCCCAGCCCACCTACCAACAATACTAGACAAGCAAGCTCCGGTTCACACAATAGCTGCTAGACTCGAAGACGGGTTTTAAGGGCTTGGCAATCTTACCGGCCAAGCCAAGCTTGTCTGTTGTGCGTGGAACGGCGCGTTGTTTGTGGTGGTTGCTTGTCTGTTGTCTTGTGCGGTTTGATGCAGAGCGGGGGGGCTCCGTGGGTAGATCTCGTCGTTGTTCTGGGTACCGGGTACACTTTGTTCAAAAATGAGAAGAAAACAAAAAAATCAACGGGCGGTTCCGACGTTCCCACCCAACTGCGCTGCTGTGCGATTGGCAACACACACCATGCGACCACTTTACGGCAACACCCCCGCCAAGAGGGTTCGATTGGTAGGGCTCTATTAGCCTGCCTGCCTTCGCTGATGTCCACTGGAGCCTCAGCCCTCCCTACGAAACAACTTGCCACCAGCATCATCACTCTCTCTGCAACGAACGGCGGCTGGCTCCCATCTCCTCTTCTTGTTTACACTTGGCCACGGACGGACGCGGCCCCGACAGAGCGCGTGGACGGTTCGTGGAGGTCACAGGAACGATAGCAGTACCACGACCAGCAGCAGCAGCAGCAATAGTAGTGTGGGGCAAGATTTTGGTATCCGCCACGCGGAGAAACAGGCAGCAACACATCGACATGTTTTGGAAGAAGAGCGGACATCATGTGACACGGGCTCACACGCCGCAGAAACTCATGCTCGTCGTGGAGAGAGGCTTTTGCCGCAAATCTCAGCAATCCCCGTGCTGAGACTCAAACACGTGATGCATTTATTTACAAGGTTTGTTCAACGCACACCTTCCTGCTGTGTCCTCTACATGTATGTATGTACTCCATATCACGTCCATACGACAGAGTGAATCAAACGCGTTTCTATCGACTCTTGCCACTTGAGAAACCCCTAAGTTTGGCCACATTGGTGGCGATTTTGAGTGAAACCAAACAGTTCATTTGTTGAGTGGCGGGGGCCCTTGGCTTGGAAGAATCTTCATTTTTCTCAAGTGTCTCCTCCTTAAAGCTGATTTTTTCCATGAACTTCATCATGGACGGCAACCATACATACGGCGAGACAATGACATGCACGCCGCGTGGACCACACGCATGAAGCATCAGCCATGAACCGTTCAAGGCGAGGCGATCGTATCTACCTCTCTCTCCGTCTTGACAACGCACGCACACAGCCAAAAGCAGAGTATCATCATGCCAAAGTGTGCGATGGGCAGGTACCCCTCGCTAACACCGTGGAGAGGTGGCAGCTGTGATTGTAGATTTCCCGATTTTCGAAGGCGCTTGCTGAGAATACCACGTCTTCGATATTCTTGATTCAACCAGACAAAGCAACACCCACCACTCTTCTTCTCCCGGAAAGCCAAATTCGGGTGTAGTCGGCCCCAAACGCTGGTGTTTCAAGATGACACCGAGAGAAAGCTGAAATCCATCGTCGTCGCTGATCGCAGCAGCAGAGTTCCGGACGGTACGTCCTGTCGTTGGGTCGCCGTTTGCAGCAATAATAGTCGCCGACACTGTCGCCACCAACACGAAACGCCTCCAAGAGTTTTGTCAGTACAGACAGAACCCGTGGATTTCGTACACACTCGTGTCTGCCGTTTGGACCATCTATCGGCGACTGTTGTGTGTGTCTTGACCTCTATCGTTTATCAAATGTTTTGACTCTCGATGACCACTTGTGTTCTTTCTGTTGCTCCAATGATTGGACTGCCCACCGCCGCCTAGCCATCGCGCGGCTTCATCTTCAGCCGGGGGGAGCTCACTCGACTATCCCTCTTCCATCTTTTCGTCATTGTCGATCGCAGAAGTCTTGGATGGTTGCCCTCATGGCGGCTTCGTCGAATTCCCCCGTCATGACGCACCCCCCGAGGTCCCCCTTGAGGAGTATCAGCCGCAGCTCCCCGTCGGCTACCTTCTTGTCCACGGCCATTGCCTGGGTTATTAACGATACCATAGTTGACCACGAAAGATACGGGAAAATCGAAAAAAGGCAACGGGCGTCCTGTTTCGAAAAATCAGAAAAATTGAGAAAATTAAAAAATCTGACAAGTTTCAATTTTGAGAAAGAATGGAAGGAGCTACATAGGATTGCGTTGTTTCTTTCAAGTACAACACCCAAATCAGGACAGTACGCATTATCTGTGTGAACAGGAATCAACGGTAAAATATGGCTCCGGATTCGGTTGCTTCGTGTTTCAACAACCCCGTTGCGGAAGCGTGACTTGCAAAAAGGCTGCACTTGCCGGCCCAGGAGACAAAATCGTGGATGTGCAAACTACTTCGCCTGAAGCGTGTGAGTCCGTGGATGAAACTTGACAACGCCAACTTGCGCTTGATTCTCGAAGGAAAACCGTGTGGGCGATGCACGACTTGGGATTGCACTGACCGTGAGCACGGAATGTGGCGAAGCCTTGCCACCTACACGACACCCCAATGTCCACGCTCACATTCAAGAATTTATCCATGTCCATCCCGCCCCCCTTGGGCAGCTCCACCGGTAATCCCGCCTTCTGCATGAGCGCCACGCTCCTGTCCACGAGCTCCTGGTCCACCCAACCCATGCGGCAAGACATGTCGGCCGCCATATGCATGCCGATTGCCACCGCTTCTCCATGGAGGAGCTTGCCGTACCCCAGCCCAGTCTGCTTCAGGTTTTCGGTCAAGGAAGAAAAAACGGCGATCCGTTCAAGTTGTTTTCCTTTCAGACCGCCGTGGAAGATACAACTGGGTCGCCACCCAACGCAATGGGGCAGGGATGTACATACCCAAACAGGAATGTAAACCACGACGGGCGGCAGCAGCTGATACCGTGGTCTGGACGGGGTATCGGGGGCTATCATATAGTGAAGCAGCATCACGCGAATGGCCTTACCCCCGAACCCGGTCTGTGTTTTTTTTTTCCCCTTGGGGGCGCAAAACCTTTTCGTACTATAACTTTAGCACATACTGGGAGAGAACAAAACATCGGGAGCAGGTACAACATTGTCGCGAAGATGGGGGGTACGTTACGCACAACCCTGCGCTGGTCAAACGAACAAGGCGAGCATACACCCCCAAAAGAAGAGGAGAGGCATCACGCGTGCGATGAGATGGGACACTAACTCCATGCTAGACGAACACCTGACACCATGGGAGGGCGCCAAGCAGAATGCTTCTCCAGATACACACTCGGGGATAGAGCACTAACAGTCTAAGGCCAACGTGGGAATCAAAACAAGATCATTTTCCAACACGATTCAGCGGAGTCCGACCGCGGCGGTCGAGCTATGCATACACACCTCGATCGCGTGGCCGAATGTGTGTCCCAGGTTTAGTGTCGCTCGCAAGCCTGCCTCCTTTTCGTCTGCCGCCACCACCTGAAGGAGACGATGCGAAAAAAAGAAGAAAAGGCAGGGGGCGTGGAAAACGGGGAAGGGGGGGGAGGCGCTGTGTTAATCGCTACCACGCATAATCGTGGCATTGATGCAAACTACAGACCCGAACCCCAAAGCACGCTTAATGATTGACAGCCGAGAAGCCTGGCTAGCGGGGGGCAAGCCAACTTTTCGTCGGGTGAGCATAACCTTACGGGGGGTGCGGGGCGCGGGGCGATACATCGCCTGCAAGCGTGACCACGACGGCACACACAACAGGAGAAGCTGCGGTGGCACGAGGGGTCAAGGGGGTGAGTGGGGGGAGTATTAGTCGGGTGCTTGCCTTGGTCCTACTGTTGACAATTGACTACGCATTCCTCGCCGACAACGGGGGTGTTCTCGATGGTTCTGCCATGTGAACACGATAGCTTCCAGCCTAACTCGGCTCCTTTGTCCATGGCATCCAAGAAGGGCGGGCGCCCGGGCGCGGGGAGCGGGGGTTCGCTTCTTCTTTACAGCGTCAGGAGAGCAGCAGCGGGGGCAGAGGAGCACGGAGAAGCGGGCATGCGCGGCCTACTTCATTTTTCGCTAGGCCGAGAAAACAACAAGATAAAAAAACACATATTCGTACGTTGGCCTTGTTGATGCAGGACCTCTCCACCGCCTCGGCAAGCACACCCGCGTCGCGAGCCGCCATGTTCTCCATGCACCCCTCTTGCCACCGGAAGAACTCACTGTCCTTGATCAGGCCGTACTTGACCACCTCAGCGATACCGGACGCCTGGAAAATCGAGGGGTGCCGGCAGCAGCAATCAGCGCACCACACCAGCGGCGACAGAGTTTGATTGGCCGGTGGGGCCCCGCGAAATGAACACATACGTACCCGATCGCCACCTTCGGGGGTTAAGTAAGGCACCCAGCGTCGCGAGAACCAAGCATCCCCGATCCAGCCTGTGGTGTTCCATGAGCAACACGGGCCTTTACCCTAACCACGACGATAGCAACAGCAAAGAGTGCCAAAAACATGCCCCGTCGACACTTTCATCCCCTCCTGTAGAAATCAAATTCCCGTCAGACAGGCTTTTTAGGGGGTCTTCGTGCCAACATCGGCAGGTACCACACACACAACCCCCATCTATCCCTCCTAGTCACAGCCCTCCTCCTTCCGCCCTCCCCCCTCCCCCCCCCCCCCGACGCACGAGAGCATGCTCCCCTGCTGCTCATCTCGAGGTGGCGAGTCTCACCAACTCTCTGTCAGGGAGGCTCTTGAGGGTGCCCATGTCGGCCAGCACCGCCTGCGGCTGGTAGAAAGCGCCGATCATGTTCTTGCCTAGAGGGTGGTTAACCGCGGTCTTGCCGCCGACCGCCGAGTCCACCATAGCCATCAGGGTCGTGGGAACCTGCCCAAAGCAACGACGAGAAGGACGATGGTGTCGTGAATGCCTTCAGTTGTCGCCGCCTTAAGGATACCGCAATTTCAAGGAGCATGGGGTCACCGCAGAATGAAAGAACAACAGGGGGGTAACATTTTACGGGCACCTCCTCGCTGTAAGGACACCATTATGTTTAAAGAAAAACCGTGAGTGTCTTTGAAGCGGAGACGATTGTAGTACGTTGCCGAGAGGTAGGCGTCTCGTGCATCGTGGGCATCCACGAAACTACCGCAGACCGATCGACAGTGGGAAAAGACTAGTACATCTTGCAACAACACACGGCCTGCACAGTGCCATGCGCGAGAGAGGGACCCACGCGCTTCTCGAGGCCGTGCAGCTCGCAATGCGAGAAGAATCCCGATGGGCTCAAAAGACGTCCCACAGACACCAAGACACCACAACAACATTCCTAAGGCTTCGCTTGAGCAACAATCATGGGAGAGTCACCTGTCAAATCCAATCTACCATTCCTCCTAGGTTCGCGGAAAACCCTCGAAGACCACACGGGACTTGACTAGCAATCGATCAGGCAAAGCCCCTCTCACTTCTCTTCCCTCCACGGAAGACTTTCAACACACCCACCCCAAAAACCCTTAACAACGTACCCCGTACAATATTACAATTTTCGCATGTTCTATCCGCCTGACCTACCCCGATTCCGTGTCCTGCGCGAAACACACCGACGGTCAAACTACATTTGGGCAAGAACGGATAGAGTACCCCCCCCCTCGCCCGCCGTAAGACGGTGCAACAGCCGGAAAGGGAAAACAACACCACACCTGCACGAACTTGACCCCCCTCTGGTAGATCGCGGCCGCGAACCCCACCATGTCCCCGATCACGCCCCCGCCCAGGGCCACGAAGGTCGTCTTTCGGTCGAGCCGCGCCGACAGGGCCTTGTCCAGGATCTTGGTGAGGACTTCCAGGCTCTTGAACTCCTCTCCGTCCGGTAGGACGACGGTTTCAACTTCCACGCCGCCGGCCTCGAGAATCTTGTCGTTTTTCGCCGTTGGGTGGGGACGGCGGGAGCGGGCGCAGAATACAGCGAGACGGGGGGGGGCATGGCATTCCTGTCTATTGGCTGTATCCGTGTGCCCCGAATTTGACAGCTATACAGGGGTCGGGTGGGGGTGGGGGGGTGTACTCTTATGTTTTGTATGCCTTAGCGGTTAGACAATTGACCACGCGTCCTCGAGAGGACGGAGCATTGTTCCCACAGTACCGATCACCGATGGCCAATCGTTCCTTCCTACTTTGCCAAAGGTGGCTCAAAATGTCGTCCCTAGTCTATCTATCCTATCGACACCGTTTCCTGCCTTTTCAACCCACTTCCTATGCCCCAGTACGGCTATCGTCTTTTCCTCGCTATTCCATGCCTCAAACATCTCCATGTCTTTCCTTCTATTCTTCCCAGCTCAGTCATGTCCACCCCCCTCTTCTTGTACAACGAACACTCCGCAACTACATGAACCCGGTCTTCGCACTCGGGTGGGGGTGTGCAAAAAGGGGGGTATCTGTTGCCCGCAAAGCGTGGTTTCAACTCGAGCGGGCAAGCAGCCTGAGAAAGGATGACCAGAACTTGCTCCTAATCAGGACGAACGCGAACTAGACGGTGCGAGGGAGGCCAGCCTACAGCAGCTAGTGTCGTCAGAACCTCGACCTGTGACTTCAGCACCGACAAGCCGCACCTTGACAGTTTTGTCCAGGTAGAGGGGGCCAACCTTGTCGTTGGTGATAACCAGAGCCTTCTTGGACGTCACATGGCGGCGCAATAGATCTCCACTGAGTCAGTTGGAGTTACGGGTCGTGTGCGAGCCGGGGGCGGGGGGTGAGAGGGGAGAAGACGCACGGTGTGTCTTGTCGGGTGAGAAGGCGGCAAGGTGTGGAAGACCTAAGGCCGTCTCTGTTTTGGAAGTAAGCGATTAAGATTTTTTGTCAAACAACGTTGGAAGACGGATCATTTCAGGCGTGTGCTCCGCACAGAACTTGACTGGATTTTCCCAGTACCAGCGAAGTTTCCCCGTAAAACACGACACGACTCCAAAGCACCAAAAGGCTGCTGCTTCCCCATACCTTACACATAACGTCGGCCGCTGTGGAAAGGCCGCTACTAGATAAGCGCAGGCCTCTGGGCATGTTCGGCTTGTGCTTGGGCAAGGCGCTGTGCGTCATTCTTGGTTACACACTGGACATGGGTTTGTACACTGGGAGCTGGCTGCTGTTGTCACAGGGCCCGGCGCCACAGCTGAAGAGCCTCTTTGTCTTGCCCGAGAGGCTCGGTTCTTTGTTTCCTCTGTAGGGTAGGTAACCCAAAATCGACTCTATAGGCTATAGTGTAGGGTTCTTAAGTGAGCACCTGCTCTTCTATGGTCAAGATGTTCCAAGTATTTGTGTAGTAATGTGGAGTGGTTCATGACGCGTTCTGCACGCCTGATGCCTGATGCGCCCGCAGTAAGGACCATCAACCACGCAGAGACTCTTCGCGGCGTGCCGGCTGCCCTTGTAGGTCGGTCGCCGCACACAATGCAGAGTCTGTGGCCGACACCTGAACTTCGTCGACCAACCGCGTTCACACCGACGGTTGTTGTGACCTGTATGCATACAACTAATAAAGGCAGACTACATAGACTAAATGTCGTACTATGCACGGCGCTGGAATAGGCGGGATGAGCTCTCAACACGGGTGGCCGTGATGTGACAGGATACATGCAGCCTCTGTTCAAAGATTCGTGGGGGAGAAGTACGCTCGCGTGTCCGTACCTACAACAAGTCAGGACGTGACTTCGCTCGCGTAGAGTAGATACGGAACAACGAAATCTGTTACCGCGAATCAGTACCATGGCACGACTTGCTGTCGAGCTTGAACACCCGTGGGTACATGTGTACATGTCCACCCTGTGCCCTGCTGTGAGTGCGCTAACTTTCGAGTGAGTTCAACCCAGGAGACGCACCTGTCCAAGATGCCCTCCCCGATGTAGATCGGGTACGAGCGGTCTTCGAGATCAACCGTCACGGTCTTCAGCAGCCCAGCGGCAGGCTCCGTGGCAACCATGTTGGTGCCTGTTAGAGCTCTCCGAGCTGCTGCTGTTGTATGTCGTCCAGCTGCTGCTCCTGCTGTGCGAGGTTGCACCCGACCGCCGGAGGTGCTGGGAACAAAGGAGAACCCTGACGTAAAGCAGCACGAAATGGCGAGCCCAAAGGACAGGGCCGCGAAGCCGGGGATGGTATTCGTGTCAGTCGCCCTCGGTCGCCCCATGTTCACTTCTCTGGGGGTTGTTGTTGATGGTGGTGGTGCAGCAGTACACAGCAGTCGACACGAGCCGGCGGCGCAATTAGGGTCTCCGCGGCTGGGGATGACTACAATATCCCCCCCATTCTTTGTCATTTACCAGTGATTTTTTTTTCAGGATATGTATTTTGGTCCTTGGCCTCTCGGCTCATTCGTTGTCCCCGCTTGCTGCAGCGCCGAAGCCTAGCGAAACAGAAGTTGTATTTTTATGCTGTCGTGACCCGTGTAGAACCATGGTCAGAACGGGCGAGATGGTTGGGATGGAGGTCTCAGATTTGTTAGAGTTTTCGAGAAATGAAAAAACAACGCACGCCATGAAAATTGAGTCAAATGAGATCAGAAACAACTAACTGCTTTGTTGTCTGCTTGCAACATGTGTTGTGCTGTGTATTATATATTATTTACAGCAGCATCGACCGCGCTAACCGGCTGACCAATGAAAAGACGTCAGTCTCAGTGCGGTTATGTGTATGCATGTATGAATACCTGTCGTATTGTATGTGTACTGTGTTTACCACCCAGAAATAGTGTGCGTACAACAAGAAGAAGTGTGTCGCGATTCACGCTTATTACCCCGCGGGTGGGTGGGTATGTATGAAACCTTAACCGTACAGGTTGTGCGGCTGATGCAATTGGTGTCAATTTTCACTCTTCCTCTGTGCGGAGTAGACTACCACCCCGTGTTCCATACTTACTTAAGGAATTAAAGAATATTAAATACACACACAGAAAGACTACCCATTCGAGATATACCCACAGTCGAACGCGATGTGGTGGAGTCTTTTCAGTGAGTGGAGGAAAAAAAACCGGCTGCGTACTGGACTTATTTCGAGTCTTTTTAAATCTATACACTGATGATTTATGTCATCAGTGATGCCAGCTGGTGCTAAGTACAAAACATCTGTATACTTAAGGAATGAAATTGTCCGTATCAGTGATCAGTGATGCCAGCTGGTGCTAAGTACAAAAACATCTGTATACTTGAGGAATGAAATTGTACGTACAAACAAGTGCAATATTCTCGTGTACATTCCACAAAAAAAAAAATACTCCAAACGCTCCAGAATAATATCGTGTTCATAAAAGACATGTCGCACACTTTCACCAGGAGAAGCATCAAGCTGCCTTGGCGCTATTTGTTCGCCTCGGGGGAGAGGAACCTACCTGCAAAGGTATGTATGTTCCTCAAGCAAGCGCGCAACATCAAACGATATCGATCATCCGCAGATACTAACTAGATGGATGGGTCACCGCACAGCAATATACACGAACGCCTACCTCACAGTTGAGTCTCGGACACAAAAAATTAACCCAACGGTAACGCACACAAAAGCACTTACCTGTCGGTGGACCAAGAGATAAGTTCTTGTGGATGATTTTATTTCCCGCGTCCCGCAAATAAAAAGTGTGCGACATCGAGGACCAAGTAAAACTAAGCGGCTACATGCCGCAGGTAGTTGTTGTGCGGGCAAGGTCGTGCCGGGAGAGAAACATGAAAATTTTCCGTGCGTTTGTGAACCACCTCTATTACCTGCAAGAAATAAGAAAGGGTGCACTGTATCTATCTGTAGCCACGTCTACACCAGGAAATGAAGAACCACATGGTGATCAATAGTGACAAATCTCTCGTTTCCAAAGAAGCGACCAAGAAGAAGCGAAAGTCGCGGTCCCTCCGCTCTTCACTCAACACCACAAAAAAAAAAAAGCGAGAGAAACGTAATAATTGAGGGTTTTCAACACGGAGTATGGCCACACGCAAAAAAACGCAAAGTGAAGCGCTGGGCAACCCCACACCAGCCCTCCAGTCGCTCCGATCCTCTACACTCCCCTGCCCCTCCGGCCTCCGAATGAAAAACAAAGTTTGCCGGAAGCTGACAGAGATCTACGCCCAAAACAAAAGGCTGAGTAATTGTTGGCGGCCACGGACCAATAGAAAACGACATGTACGCGCGCATGGAGCTCTTCTGCTGCACAGAACAGATCAACGTGATGCATGCTTCTCCCTTTACCAGCCGTTCCCAATTCGAACAACCCCCAACCTTGCATCTAGAGTACAGCAATTAACGCCCGTCAACAACCAACAGCTAGACTTAACACCCAACATATTTCGTCGGCCAAGGGACACCTCGCCAGGCCACTTCCAAACACTACATGAAAAATCCCAGGGATAAAAAAAAAAGAAAGGGCTTGCGATATTGAGAAACCTCCCGATAATGTGCTGAAGATGATGGAAAGCTGCCACGTCCGGGCCCGCACACCAAAACAAAAGAAGGAGCAGGAAGCAGGGAGAGGGAGCACGCACTGAAAACACTCAAACCACATCAACAGTAGCGTTTCGACCAATCCATTTCAACGACTCGCACTTCCCCTATCACTAATAACGGCTTTGGGCGCCAACACACCTCGCCGAGGACGACGTGCTTAAGTTGAAGACCCCCCCCCCCCCCCCCCGGGGGAAAATCCCTTTTTCCCCCTGGCTTTTTACGGGTAAAACCCCCCTCCCCCGAAGGGCATTTTTTAAAAAGGAATGAATAAAGATGGGTAATTGTTTTTTTTTAATTTGGGGTAAGGGGGGAAAAAAAAGTTTTTTTTTAAATAATGTTTTTTTTAGGAAAGGGGGAAGGAATAAAAGGTAAAAGGGGGGGAGGTTTAAAGAATTTTGAAAATGTTTAAAGGGTTAAATTTGGGGAAAAAAGGGATTTGGTGTATTTAATTTTTATGTTAAGGGGTTTTGGGGAAAGGTTTTTTTTTT
>FN647938.1:1014953-1025695 GCA_000310025.1 Ectocarpus siliculosus | reverse complement strand
CCAATAAGGGGCAAAAGAGGAGGAAAAGCTCCCAGGCCGGGCCCCCCCCCCCAAACAAAAAAAAGGGCCGGGAACCGGGGGGGGGGGCCCCCCCCTGAAACCCCCCAACCCACTTCACCGGGGGGGTTTGGCCAAACCCTTTTAAAGGACTCCCATTTCCCTTTTCATAAAAAAGGGTTTGGGGCCCCAACCCCCTTCCCGGGGGAGGAGGGGTTAAAGTGAAAGCCCCCCCCCCCCCCCCCGCGGGGCATACTCACTTTTCCCCCATGCCTTTTAGCGGTTAGACCACGCATCCTCGGACGGAGCATTGTTCACACAGGACTGATCACCGATGGTCAATCGTTCCTTCCTACTTTGGCCTAAGGTGGTACAAAAACGTTCTCCCCCACATACCGTCTTCTCCAGGAAGGGCCGAGGTAGTACACGCCACAGGGCGGCCAGCTCCAACGACTCTTGAAAATGTTACACGCGTCAACCTCGGGTACACACGGTATCTGCTGTATCAAGTACCGAGCTGACGCGCTTTGCGGCAAGGTATGCTCTATCCCCGAGCCCCAGTACGATACATGCGGCGCGCCCTTGAGCAGGGAGGAAAAAAATAATGCCTTGTCCTCACCGCGTACAACTACAAACTATCCCGGCCACAAACTCAGGCTCATCGATGCATACATGGGACAAGACAAGACGTACGCATAATACCACATACTTAGAGTACCCACCCTTCGAAGGTCCAGTGTCTGGCACGTGCGCGGGCATACGCCATGACAAAAATTATCGTCAAATCGCTGAGCTATGGTAGGTGTTTCACCACACAAAGAACATAAAATAAACACCCACCTGCGCACAAACAACGGCGCCGGCCTTTTTCTTTTCTCTTTTCATGCTGCGACCTACACCCGCGCGTGCGGGGTGGCCAAATCTAGTGTACCTTAATGCCGAGCTACCTGTTTCAGCCGTCCTCCCCCAAGGAAAAAAATGTCTCTCGTTTGTCAAACAGATTGCAAAGTCACGAGAAACGAAACCATTATTCGTCGGAGGATTCCGAAATACATGTAAATGCACAACCAACAGATCCCAGCGTCTTTAACGCGTTCTCTCAGCCGCCGGGGGTCGGGGAGCAATGCTCGACGTGGGCGCCATCGCCGCCGTACGAAGCCGCAACAACGCAAGACAACTCCACACGACCTCAGACCGCTTCGGCTGACAGGTTGGACGTTGACGAACGCATGCGGCTCCGGCACAAACCAACACGACCTTCTTCCCGAACCCTCTCCTAACCCAGACCAAACACAAGCCTCAACAAACGACGTAGTACGACCGCAGAAACGCAACACAACCTCAACCGCCAACGGCGTGGCGCTCGGGTCGTCTGGTACTACACCATCCACGGACCCCTCCCCCCCGTTCCCTCTCCCCCCGTTCCGTTACCCACGGAGAGATGCTCTTAAAATGTTCGAACGCCCAAGGCAAGCAGAAACATGGGCATCCCCCATCAAGCACACGCACACGCCTTACTTCCTACCTACCTCAGCCCCACGGCACAAGTGCCCTTGGTTGGTGGTCAGCAGGGGCACGGCGAGGGAGGGGAGGGAGACCTACCCACAACCCCACAAGATTACACGCTCACACGTACACGACGCAGTTCGGGAGGCGGCCAATAAGGAGGTTACGCGTTTGCGCCTTGCCTGGTAAGACAGCAAGAAAAAAAGAAGGGGAAACGACACCCCCGCCCCCCCCCCCAAAAAAAAAAAAAAAAGCGGCGAGCGAGCGAGAGGCGAGGGATTGAGGACGCAAGGTCAGGCAGACGCAAGACGACGGGAGCGCGTGATAGGTGGAGGGATTGTGTGTGTGGGGAGAGCGTTCTCATGTTTTGCATGCCTTAGCGGTTGGGCCGATTGACCGCGCGTCCTCCAGAGGACGGAGCATTGTGTGCGAGTAGGGGGTATAAACTATTTCAAGTTGCGGCACCACTTGACAGAAAACTTCAGACAAGCTTTCCACCCTCCCCCCATGGCACACCCGTCTCTCCAACAGCAGTGCAGGGAGCACGCCAACCAGTGGCCGCAAGCAAAACCAGAGTTGCGTGCACCGCCTTTGCCACAGTTGCTACTGTAGCGACTATACCGCGCAGCCCACGCTCGACGGTCTGTCCAGCTGTTACACACCGTTCGACAAAACCCTCCATTGACCACAACGGACCAAGTCGGTGTTTAGCCTTCCGAAAGAAAACAAAAATGGCGTGTTAAGCGCAACGTTTGTCGATGTCACAACAACAATTGTCACAACTAGGACGACACCCCACGCGCCAAAACAGCAACACGAAATATCACCTCTACCACTACCGCTGCCTTCCACACCTTGGAACTTGTTGCCCAGCAGGTTCAACTCCTTGAGGGAGGCCAGGTTCGCCAGGGTGTCGGGGATGTTGCCCTCCAGCTCATTCTTCTCCATGTAGAGAGTCTTGAGCTGGCTCAGTCGACCAAGCTCGGGCGGAATCGTTCCCGTCAGGCGGTTATGACGCAAGCTTAAGATCTGCCGCGAAAGCGACAACACACCATGTCGGTTTCAAGTGGACAACAACATTTTTTTCTGGGGGGTTGGGGGGGGGGGGGGGTTGACGGAGGCTATAGCGACGGAACCCCCGAGGGACGTGCTGACTACGGCGTTAAAATCAATACGTCCTAGTTTTCAGCATTCAGTACGTGTACAGTAAAATTGCGTGACGCAGATGGAATATTCAAGATGTCCCATACTTTTGAATAATAATGCCGGTTGCCCGCTACAATACCGGTTCAAAGCGGCTGGCACCTGTAAGCATAATAGTGGGACCACTACCGTATCCTACAAACCGGTGTCCCACCCCTCCCTCAGCATAACATTCTCCTCTATTGAGCGTGCTTGCTTCCAGCTCACCCGTAGACTGGATAGGTTGCCCAGCGTGGCAGGCAGTGTTCCCTCGATGCAGTTGTTGTTCAGGAAGACCTTGCGCGCGGTGGCCATGTTGCCCAAAGACGCCGGGATAGCGCCTGCATCAACCAACACCGCATCACATACAAAACCAAACGCAAGAACGGAAAATGCCGCAAAACAAGTTGAGAACACGTGATGTAGATAGACCCACAACCGTGTGGTGGCTCCGTAGGTGCGTCAACACCATGGCGGTTACAATTATCTCCTGTAGTTGCTGTCGCCACTGCCGTAAAGGGAGGGATATTCCTCGCCTGCTGCACCGACAAGTGGGGCTACATTTGTATGATGAATTGTTGTTTTCATGACTCGCACCTTCGATCTGGTTGGCGTTCAACCAGAGCTCCTCCAGGTTGACGAGGTTCCCCAGAGACTCCGGGATGGCACCGCTTAGCTTGTTGTCTCTTAGACTGCGGGGGGGAAAAAACACAAGATCGACAACACCGCAGGAACGTGCAGACACAACGTCAGACACAAAAAATATCACAAAGATAACGCTGGAAGGCATGGCGGAGGGATAGATGCTAACGCGCCGAATCCCCTTTGGTATCTCTCGGCGGCACAATAGTAGATGCAGCTTGGGCACGAAGAACGCCAAGGATAATGTAGCCAACGTCCGCAAAGTATGTAGGTGTTGCTTTAAAAAAGACTCAAGGCGTATCCCTGACAGAGTGCAATTTCCCACCGCTAATCCCGAAAAAGATTTCCCGTATTCCGACTAAAATCACGGCACCAGTTGCCCTATTCAAAGAGTATTGAAACAACGTGAACGTTCAATCCGCGTGTCACGCGATTTCGCCGGCCTAATACAGAAACCACTATTTTCAACACTGCTAAAGACGCGCAACAAACCCTGACCACCCCTCGTGCGCAATCAAGCATTGAAGAGCCGCGGTTTCGCTGGCAGCAATGGTGCGCCCAAGCACGCCGAAATATTTTTCTTCCTCAGTCTTGGAAAACGGGCCGCTGCTAAATTAGGTTCGAAGATCAACTACTACGAGCAAAAATAGGTAATGGGCGTCTGTGGTCCCTCCCTGTGCGATTCTAAAACCGATGAATGTGCTCCAGAGAGTGAACACTAAACAGCCGGTAGCACAGGGCAAAGATCAATACGATTATCCGCACCAGTGTTGCGTGGAGCAAAACACGAAGCAGAGAGCACCAGTTGAGCAGAGAGAGAGAGAGAGAGAGAGAAAGACGCACCTGAGATACCGCAGCAGCGTCAGGTTGCCGAAGCTATCGGGAATGGCTCCGGACAACTCGTTTCCCGCTAGGCTGAGGTCCGACAGCGTGGCGATGTCGCCCAGGCTGGAGGGTATGGGCCCAACCAGCTGGTTCCCTGCCAGATACAACTTCCTGCATGCCAGGAAAATAACCAAACACACAAAAAAAGATCAAACAAAATGTCAAATGTGAACCATCACCGCAAGTACTATCAAGGAACGCTACATGGTGCGTGGATACGAAAGGCCTTTACTTTCGGCAGGAGTGAGAAAAGGCCACCCCGCCTTCCCGCGGTACTTGGGTTGAGTGTGGGGACTAGGCTAACCCAGGACCGATGTTTATGACATAAAGCTTTATTAACACGTACCCATGCTCCTTCCAGCACACACCAAACACAACCAACATAATAAACTATACGTGCGTGCTCGCTCGAGGCATCCCGCACTTGAACCCCAAACACACACATACCCCAAACACACGCATACCCCTCAGATCGGATCTCGTATCCAAGTGCACCCAGAACATACTTTCAACCTCGTTACGCGGTAACGCCCAACAACTATCACCGCCGCTACTCGCCAGCGAGATTTTATTTTTTACATCTCTCGGCAAACAAAACCAAACCTCAAGCTCAAGCTCAAAAACAGCGTGATCGATCGATCTATCCGCCCTACCGAAGGTTCGGCAGCGTTCCCAGGTTCTCCGGGATGCTTCCTGTCAGGTTGCTCCGCCCAAGGTCAAGCCACTCCACCGTGTTCACGCCGCCTCCCCCTCCAAGGAAAGAAGGGATGGGTCCGTCGATGGAGTCGTGATAGTCCAACACGATAGACACGGCCATCATGCGTTGTTGCGTCCACGCTGCGTTCTGTTTTGTTGGTTTTCAAAATAACCAAGGAGGAGGTTCGAAGGTAGGAGTTTCCAATCAACAGGCAGGCCAGGGATCAGAAATCGCAGCATGTACGACGAAGGGTCTACGGGCGGGTTCCCTCATAGAGACGGGAAGGGCGGGGGAGCAGAAACGCAGAAATCGCGCGCTCCTCACAATATGGCTGCTACGCCGACGAGGAAGGAACAACGGTAAGCAAAACGCAAACGAGATCCCATCTTTCACCCGACTTCCAACGCACGATCGGAAAAAGGGTTTGCGTATATACAGTAGCGTGTGTCCCAGGAGCACCAAATGAAGAATCGAACAAATTGCGATCCAGATGCCTCAACACTCGGTGATCAAGGACGCGAGCCGAATGGGGACACGACGACTACACTTTACGCAGCGACGCAACCCCGTGTCTTCAAAACAACGGCGGGCATTTCCTCAAGACCACTCTCACCTGCTCCAGCGCTCTAAAATACGACAAAAATTCCTTCGACCCCCTGATGTGCACCAGCAAGGGTCTGGGAACAGAAAAACGGAACAAAAGGGGAGACGAAACGTCACAAAAATGGAGCCGGCAAGTGAGCAAGTGTTCAGATGTATCTAGATGGTCAAGGCTAACGGTGGGTGTGGCACGATGCCAGCTGTTCTTGGGCCTTGGAAAACACACGTTCCTGGTTTTCAGGCGACTTAGAGTAAACAGCAGCGGGGCAACTCAACGACGTCGTTGAGTCACCCGGAAAATGGGGGTGTCCAACTGCAGTAAAGTAGAGGTCCCTGTTTAGTGCCGGTGTGTGCCCAGAAAATTCACCAGCACTATATTGTACCGGATTGAGAATAACTTGGAAATTCAGTGTGTGCCCGCCGAAAACACCGGCACAAAACAGGGCCCCCCACTTTGCCGAGAAAGGACGCATGTGACTCGCAAGACACGCAAAGGTATTTGGCTGCCGTAGACTGTAGATACCCAGCATTGGCTAGGGGGACGGGGTAGTCAGCCTTTGGCCGGAGACGACGAGCACAACAATCACATTTTCTTTCTAAAATAATGCAAAATCTTCCAGTATTCCAAATTCAAGGCAAACAGGCGACACGGCGTCTGCTTTTGACGTTTAACAAATTCTCAGACCCTAGGATGTGTTCATGGGAAGACAGTCGAGGACAGAATGGGGCAATACACAGGAACTCAGCAGAGGGGACATCAAGGGGCAGCGGCATGGGCGTTGGCACGCCCAGATCTGTTGCTGTGGCCGCGCCGTCCAGGGCGAGGCTGCGGCTGAGGCCCGCAATGTCCAAAAATCTGGGCCGCGCACGATCGACTGCTATACGCGCCGTCGCAGACCCAACCCCCCCCAACCGCTGGTCTACAGCAGGAGTGGTCTACACCGGTAGCTTCACACCACTAGCTGCCGTGAATGACCAGCAGTTCGGGGGATTGGGTCTGTGAGTGCGTGTACAGCAGTGGATAATGAATGGTATCGACCCAGACTGGCCGAGTTTTCGAACAGCAGCTGCAGCCTTCGACAGCGCAGCCCTAGCAACAGATCTGGGCGTGCCAACGCGCATGCCGGGTGATGTCCCCCCTACTGGAACAGACGTCCAACGTCGGGGCCCCGCAAGCCGGAAGGTTGTTTTCGATTCTCTGACCTCCTGCTAGTCTTGGGATTTAGCGAATACAAATATATTGCCGGGGTTGGCAAGCCACTCGTTTGTCGTCAGCCTGAGGTCCAGAACGAGCTTGCGCCTGGACAGCATGCGGCCTACGGTTCACATCTCGTACTTCTGATGCTTGAAGCTCGGCTCCTAGCTATGCGTCCCCATATGGAGGAGGTCTTCTGTCTGGCGTGTGTCGTACTCGTTGACTGCACGGGACTGTCAGAAACTCCCCGCATTCAAAGAGTACGACACACCAACAGGTTCGAAGACCGCACCCATAGTGGGATACAGCAGGGCTAAGAGCCGAGCGTGAATCATAAGAAACACGACATCCGGACGGTAGGTCTCATGCTCTTCAGGCGCAACCTCGTTTGGGACCTCAGGCCACTGTTCAACACAAAAGTTTCTATTTACGCTATAAACCCAAGACCATTTGGTAGCCAAAAAATCGAAAAGCAACCTTCCGGCTTGCGGAGTCCCGACGTTGCTCCTCTGTACCAGTAGACGGGACATCATGGGGTAGCGGCATGCGCGTTGGCACGCCCAGATCTGTTGTCGGGGCCGGCCGTGCTGTCGAAGGCTGAAGCTGCGGTCCGTGAAGTTGGCAGGTCTGGGTCCACACAAGCAACCATGCATTGCTGGATGCGCCGACGCAGACCCAACCCCACAACCGCTGGTCTACAGAAGCAGTAATCTACAGCGGTAGCTCGCACGACTAGCTTTCCTTGGATGGCCAGCAGTTCGGGGGATTGATTGGCCTGTGACGGCGCGTACAGCCGTGGATCATGAATGGTATGGACCCAGACTTGCGGACTTTTCGGACGGCAGCTGCAGCCTTCAACAGCACGGCCCCAGCAACAAGATCTGGGCGTGTCAACGCGCGCGTCACTGCCCGATGATGTCCTCTGCTGGAATAGGTGCCAAGGTCGGGACTCCGCAACGCAATGAACTTATCGGAGCACCTGCCGTGTCGCCTGATTGTCTTCATTGTAGGGGGGTGGAGAGTTTTGTCCTAGTGACACAGTATGCTGTTGGAGACGAGTCCCAACTGTGCGACCCTCCCCGACTTTGTGTATCGTGATTGGTTGCTGGGTGTTTAACCTGGGTCGTCTTCGAAACCATCAGTCAAAATCGATTTGGCAAGAACCCCTTGAGGTAGCGGTGGAGTTGGTAGCTCTCCCCCTAATTTTTTTTAGGAAAACGACTGCATGTCTTCGGTTTCCAAAGTCTACCTGCAGTCCGAATCTACCATAGCGCCCGGACCGTCCGCAGAGGTCGCGAGTGTGCAATGTTAGAATATCCATCTGTAGGATTTCCTTTTGGCGGTTCACGCGTGCTGCTCTCTGGTGCATCCGTTTTTTGTCGGGGTCGCCGTTGAAACCGATTTCTGTCGCTCTCGGCTCCCGGACGGAAAGAACGTACTCAGCACGTCCCGAGCGTGTCGCGCCACGCGGTGCGCTGTGGCAAGAGCTGCAGGCGCTGGACCGCCGGCATTTTTTTCTGGAAATCAAGCTTTTTTGGTTCTCTGTGGTTGTGTCTGCCGGCTTGTATGACGTCAGAATCAGCTATTGTCATATTTAGTCTAAATGACGAATAACGGAGGCACAGCAAGTCACAATATAGCATATTGGCAGCGTATGTCTCTACCTCGCTCACAACTGCTGTCAGCAGTCTCTATACCGCTCACAACTCTCAGTCTTTCTTTCGTTCCTGCGGCTCCCGGACGGGAATGATGTACCCACAGCGCGCCCCGCGCGCGTAGCCCGCCCTGCAGCACGACAGCTACCCGCACGGACACGGGCACTTTCGTCCCCCAAGTAGGTACGAAGCACGTTCTCTCTTTCTGTCGCGCCGGTGCTTCTGGGAACGAACTTCAACTGAACGTGTGTGTGATCTGTACCACAGCAAACACACAAGTACTCATGGTGTACGTCTACCTTTTGTACATGACTTACGAGATGGTACACGGGCACTTTAAGCCATGCACGGAGAGTTGTGGACTACTGCTGAAACACTGCTGCTGCTGTTGAGCCAAGCGGGAAAACGTCTCTTCCTGAAAATGGGAAGAGAAACAAACAAACAAACGCAGCTTGCTAGATTCCGAGGTCGTCTTCTAATGTTGCTGCTGCTGCATTGCTGTAGTCCTACACGGCCATAGCATCAGCCAGACTAACACACAGAACAGGCACTTTTGGCACACACGCACGCAGAATCACCATCTCGTGTGCATGTGTGCCCCGGGATGAGCCCTGTGCAACATCTTCCCGCACCATGACTAAGATATGACGCACTTTTTTCCAAACCATGCGAACATTCGAACCTACATACAGCAAAATATTAGTATCTATCCGATCCTCGATCTACTCACACCAGTTGCCGATCTTCTCAACAACTGCACAGTAGTACCTTCAAACATTTCCTTCCATTTCTTTGCCTACGGGTAGTACACGAGACCGGCCCCCACAGGGGGGGAGGGCGAAGCACCCCTTGAAAGTAGCTATTGAAAGTAGCTAGGATTGTAGTCCTTGTGATACACCACCATGGTACAGATTCGCCATCAGCGACCTTTCGGAGCGATCCTTCTATCATCGAGTTCGGTGTGCTACAAGCAAGATTTTGGATGCCCCTCTGGGTCCGATTTTCGAACGCTTCAAGCACACGTTGGCGACGAACCAGCGCCTACGTCAGTGCGTGTGACCGCCGACTTGAGTCGCGCATCCTACATATGTAGTCGTCGCCGTAGTCAAATTGAAGGCCTGGGTATCATGTATACGTGGGTCTAACCTCAACCAGAAGTGCTTAAGGCGTTTGAAAATCGGACAGCGACTGGATATCCTTTTCCATATGAGTGTGGGATATAGAAGCCGAAATCAAACCATTAGACTAGTCAGAGACAGCTGACTAGTCTAATGGTTTGATTTCGGCTTCTATAGGGAGAAGGCAGCAGTGGTGACAGCTAGGCTGGTGCACCCGTCGTGAAAAGGAAGTTTCGATGAGTGTGCGTGCTTCTCGAACACAATCACCGACTATTTCTTATCTCGACCGATTGCTTGGATTAATAAACATAAAATGCGCGGTGAGGGCGGACGGGTGGCGCTCCAAACGTGCTCTCTCTTGCCTCCTGTTTGTCGTGTCGGCACTTGATCACCCAAAAGAAAGCGATGAACAACGTGCCACTTGATACCAGGTGCTCGTGTGCGAAAGTTCCCAGAGATTGTTTAAAACCTTTCTAGAAGCCGGCTTCATACAAAATTCTGCTTTGGCCACTTTGGAAATCGCGGACCGCCAAAATCTGTAGTGGTGTATCACAAGCGCTATCAGCCTACTAGCTATATGCATATATTGCACACTCGCGACATTTGTGGGCGGTCTGGGTGCGATGGTAGATTGACACTGGAGTAGAATTGCAAAACCAAGATATGCAGCGGCGATTTTCGTCTATTTTGAAGAGGAGATCCGCCCGCATCTCCGCCGCGCCCTTACATAAGTGCCACACACATCGTTGGGCTTTATAGAACGCCCCCCAACCACCACCTTTGGCAAAGTAGGAAGGAACGATTGGCCATCGGTGATCGGTCCTGTGGGAACAATGCTCCGAGGACGCGCGGTCAATGGTCTAACCGCTAAGGCATGCAAAACATAAGAGTACGCCCCCCCCACCACCTACACTTCTGATTGCGTGATCCCTGCTGCGATACACAGCATAAAGGCAGGAGGAGAAAACACCACCAGCATGCTGGAGCAGCGAGTGCAATAGGGTGGGGAAGAACTGATGTCTGCTGCATTCCTATTCCTTCGCTGCACGGCACATCCGCCACCATATGCAGTTTGGGAAAGCATATCGCTCACGCAATTACATGTTTCGAGCTGTCTCACTCTGCTTCTACAATGGTACCCACATACGCACAGCAGGACCGAACGAACGACCTCTGAAACCAGGCCTTACTTCCGTAAGAGTCGGAGAGATGGCACCCCCATGTTAGCGTTTTCGTTTAGCCTATTTCTCCACAAGTAGGGAGGG
>FN647938.1:982001-1004978 GCA_000310025.1 Ectocarpus siliculosus | reverse complement strand
GGGGGTGGGGGGGGGGGGGGGGGGGCATAAAGAAGCCCCAATATCGCTTGCTGTGATTTGCCGCAAAAAAACGCATCCTGCGTCACACTCGTCCACCCCACTCATGCCCTCCCTCTTTGCCATGTGCCCTCTTAGCAGAACACCCAACACTCACGGCACGATAACCTCGCGGCAAGGCAGGCAGGCCGCGCGCGTACCTCCTGGTCCCACATCGTCTGCCCACCTTGGCAAGGGGCCCCGTCATGCCCCAGGTTGGCCGACCTGCGTATGAGCCGGCGTCCACGCAGATTGTACATGCCGAGGGTGGGGTGGGGGTTAGTGTGGCAGGACAGTGCGGCTGGGAAGGACATAAGAACAAAACGTACAAGAAGGCGGTGCAACAGCAGTCAAACGCGGTGCAATCGTCAGGCGGCGGGAATATCTACCACACATCAATAGAGTGGGGGCCCCGGAGAAATGCCGGTATGGACCAGACCAGCATCAGAGCCACCGGCCCTATCCATAGTACAGAATGGCTCGGCTACTCCGTCTGTTTTTTTTTCTTCTTCTTCACTTCAAATCAGCTCTCGCAGCACTAGTGCCGTTTAATCCAACCGGTGGGCACACAGAAGAGCCCCTCTCTACCCTCCCCTCCTGCGGTACTTTGCCTTCGATTTTTAATGCGAGAAGAGTTCAGCACCCTCTTCCCTTTGCGTACACACGAACTAGCGCTATCAACTATAGGCCAGGAGCGGAAGCGAGAGAAAAACTCACTTCGCAAGAAAAGCTCGCTTACGCCGGGATTCGAACCCCTGACCTGACCTCTAGGAGGTTTCGAGGATACCAACTAGACCACCGGGGCGACCGGCTCTTCTGTGCCCGCCGAAAAACCCGGCACTATTCCGGGCATTGGCAATAGTCAACCGGCACTGCTGAGCCCCCCCCCACTGTACCGTAGCACATACGGTATGTTGACTCGCCTGCTCGGATGCCCAGTTGGCCAGCGCGATGATAGCTTCGTCGTGGCCGGTGCTCTGTCCCTCCTGCAGACGCCGCAACAAACAACAAACACACGCCAAACGCCCGGCCGGTCACAAAAAAGTCACAATAAGAGAGCGAGTATCGGAGGAGATAGGTGGAGTCGAAGAGACGGCCTTCGTCACTAGAGCCGTACTTTTGTAGCGCATGGCAGCAAGTCGCGCGTGAACAGACGCTGCTGTTCATGCAGTCAAGACGCAGGTACGGCGTGGGAGCACTGCAGCACCCGAGGGAAAACGTGGCTCGTCCCGCACACACCCTAGCCCGACAGCATATCGACCTGGCATTTGAAACGGGCTGACCGAGCTATGCTTGCAACACGTGGGGCTGAGGACCCCGGCACAGCACATCACATGCTGTCATTCTTTGACAACACAATATTTGTAGTTCCAATGGTAATTTATCAACAAGTGATGCCTGCGCCACCGTCTACCTTACAGTACTTACCCGAACCCGGTACACAAAGAGCTCGTTGAAACCTGTTGCCCGGAACGGATCACTAAATCGTAAAAAAAACACATATACAGTCGTGGCTCCGATATAAAAGGGTGGTGTGACAAAGGCCCCGGACCCTCTTATATCGGACCCACCTCTTACATGTACCGGAATAAGAGAGTACTCAACTACAATATGCTAGAGAGGGTCCAAGTCGTGACATTTCGACCGTCTTATATCGGAGCCACCTCTTATAACGTACACTCTTCTATCGGAGCCACGACTGCCTGTAGGGCATATAATTTAATATCACATAATATAATATAATATATTATACGAACAAGTAATTGAAATACTTTTTGTGTTTTTGTGGGACAGGTCAAACATGAAAAGAAGAAAACAGGCAACAGGTGGTGGAATCCTATCAATAGCCATCTGTCGCATCCTTCCCCCCCCGCCCTCCGCCCTCCCGAAAAACAGCACTCGACTCACTCGAAGCAACGCAAGCACTCCAGGGGTACGGAGGTTGGGCGCCTGCGCCGCCCCCAGGCCTTGCGCGAGGTCTCCGACAACCCCGATAGCTGTCTTGAGGACGTCGTCGTCCTTGTTGGTGTCGGCCGCCAGTTGCTGTACGTGCGGCCAAGACAACGGAAACAAGGGTGGACAGGTGGTGTAGAAAACCCAAAAAATGAGGGTAAAAAATGTCGGGGATGCCGGTGTTGGGAACGACAATCACGATCGGCGGTACGAAGTAGGAAATCAACACACATGGAGGGAGGCGAAAAAGCACGCCTCATCACGCGCGAGTCAGAAACGTCGTGCACATGTGGGTTGCCCCAGAGAATCAAAACAGAATTTCTGGTGCGACTTTGAATACGCCCCGCCCCAACACAATCGCAAGCGGCCGGGTTTTTTTTCGCCCGACACCGCGTTGAGCATCACGTGCAGCAATGCAAGCGATATCGTCGATTCCTTTTCGATGCTGGATATAGATGCATACATGGGACGCGTGTGTGGTATTCCTGGAAGGCCACAGGAACGTGAAACTTGATGCTGGCAGCGTTTTTTCTCCGTCCCTAAATCCAACCCACTAAACAACACCAGTAGTATTGATAATCTCAATGACGCCACTTATGCATTCAACCTTTCTCGCCATTAGAACAACGACGCAGGCACAGCGGAACGAAAGTGGACAACAAAACACATACACACACACACACCCGTTTTTTCGCGTGGCTTTCTCCCTGCGCAACCCCTGTGAAAGGGCCCACAAAATCTACGGATTATCGTACACAGACAGGGGAAAAAATGTCGTCCACACTAGATTCTGCGATGACACCAACACCCTGCATCGAGGAACATCAACGCTGGCAAACACTGGCGTCCATAATGGAAATATGAGACAGACAACAAAAAACACCAAAACACGCACTTTATAGCCGCACTTAGACGTGGCGGCGTCCTTGATTGGTCAGCCCGTTAGCGCGGTCGATGCCAGTCATAGCGTACAGACAAACGTGTTCACATGCACCTGGTACACTTAGACTGACACGCTTACCTCGAGGAACGTCATCAACGCCGGCAAGGACGGTACTAGCGCATGCGTCTGGTTGTTGTTTTCCTCGTTGAGGCCCTGGCCATGTCCATGTCCATGTCCATGTCCATGTCGTCATCCAAGGCAAGGACGAGGGAACCAAGGCCGGAGAAAACAACACGCCCGACGTTACAGAACAATAGCAGCAGCAGCAGCAGTAGGAGGAAGACACACGTCAGGTTGTGCTCTAGGATAACTCTTCTTGGGGGCGCTCGTCTTCGTGTAAATCAGTGGGGTGGGTCGGTAGCGCATGTGCATGCGGAAACTCTTTTGCCCGCACTACTGCTGGCTGTACATACTCCGGGCACCCGGGACAATTGAGGGACTGAGGGTCCCTGCTGGCGGGTCGGCCAACTAAAAGCTTTCGCGCGCAGCATATGCACAGAAAATAGTGCTGATTGTTGCCTGTACCGATGATGCAGCACCCAACCAACCCGTTCGGTAAGCGTAGAGTCTGCTACTTTCTGTTGTTGCGTCAAACGTAGAATCTACAACTCTTCGTCTTGAAGACACACCTGAACGATGCCGGAGTAGGCTTCGAGCACGCTTTCCCGCAGGACGTTGATGTAGTCCACCATGTCCTCGTCCTGCCCGGCGGTGCTGCCGCAGACACCCTGGGCCTGTGCCAGCATGTTCATCGTCGGCTGCAACAAGCCACACAGACAACAACAACAACAACCAACATCGTTTGATGGGCGTGCGGAGAGGTGATTAGTCGTGTTGCAGGAGAGTTGGCCCTCTTCTTTGCGTGAGCCTGTCAGCAGCTACCATGGCTGTTTTAGTCTCTAAACTTCGGAGGGCTTCGCGGATGTATCGGGAAAAAGAGCTCAGAGCGGATATAAACGCAGGGGACAGCATCATCATCAACAACAACATGGGGGAAAACGAGCTTATACTCGCATTGCACTGCGGGAGTTATGAGAACATGCCCCGACTTCGCAGGGTGGTGAACGCACTGCAGCAGTGCACACGCACGATCCTCCGCCCATTTGCGGTAGGCGGAGTAACAATACTGCCCACCCCGACTCTGTCCCCTGGCAATGACATTATTGTTCACCCAAGACAGCCCCTCTTGGATTGTTCACCTCTAGGTAGTGCCGGAACTCCCCCTGAATGGCGAGGGCGATGTCTCCCAAGCACGCCAGGACTACCGGCTTTACATCCCTGGTTCATCAGGTCACGTACACGATCCCCCCACGTTTGGAGAGCGAGCAGAGAGAGCGAGCAGAGAGAAGAGAGAGCAGAGAGAGAGAGAGGACGAAAGAAGCAGCAGGAGGGGGGGTGGGGGGTGGGGGGAAACAGGTCAGAAAGCCTTCAGATAGCAGACAGTAGTAAACAACACAAGGGCAACAGGACAACCAACCGTATGCACTGGCCGAGGAGGGGGGAAACAGGATTCGATGAAGAAAAGGCAGAGGGTGACAGATATACCAGGAGCGATACTTGTAGTCTGTGTGGTGAGTTGTGAGAGAAAAGTAACAAACGTGGATCGAGGTGACGAGAGAGCAGAAACGACACGGGGTGAAAAAACACACGAGACACACAAAAAAAAGAGAAATGTACGAAAGTACATTCTTGACCGCTCCTACCTGTCCGTTACTCTCCCGGCATACACACCCCGCTACTAGACGCAACTAACACAGGAGGGAAATCTCACCGGTTGATGTTGGCCCCCTCAAGGTTGAACATCAACCAGACCATGATGTGCTCGCAGTACGGCAGGATGTCCTTCTCCAACGCACGGCAGAGGTCTCCCACCACCCCAGTGGCGACGATGCACACCTGAGGACCCATGGAAGCAACAATATCAGCAACAGAATCAACACCAACCAAGCAAAGTCAGCCTAACACAACAAATGACATCAGCCACAACAACTACAACACATCGACAATCACATCAACAGCAACAGCAGCACGGACTTGCGAGTGACCATGCCATCAGCCACCAGCGGACGCGTACATTCTCATTTCTGTGCACGCCATCCATCACACGCCTTACTCTTGACGGTCGCCTCGTGCAGACCCAGTTGGGCTGAAGGCACAAAAAAAAAAAAAAAAGCGGCGCGATACGCCGACTGACGATTAACATGCTCAACACTCAGTAGCAACAGTTTCAATCGACAACACCAACACCAAGAGCACGATCAAGCCAACTGCAGGCGGCCGCAATCACCGTACAACAGAGAGGAGCAACGATCAACAACAAAACCAGCAGCCAACCATCAAATCAACCCTGACGAAGACAATAGCAGCAGGTTCAGCGGCAACGGAAGGAGCTGCACCTGGTACTCCGCGTTGTTGGACAACCCCTGTGTGAGGATCGGCAAGAAGGCCTCCATGTAGTTGATGAATGCCTTCTCCATCTGATCCGCAAGAGCACCCACAGCCATAAACGCCTCTTCCTGCTCCCAAAAAAGAAAAAAGAAAAGAAGAATGATCAAAGCCAGAAAATAGGCAAGTGGTCGTGCAAGGCGGCAACAAAAGCAAAAAACAGCGCTGGGAAAGGACACAAGATTTGAAGCCTTCTACATAGGTCAAAGGCTAGCGTTTCGGAAGCGGAAGCAGGGACGAAACACGCGGAAACAAGTGCGGTGGAACCGTCTGCTCGTGGCCGCCACCGGGCGCGGGGGGGCGGGAGGAAAAACGCAGGCAAAACAACGAACATGGGTCATCGTTGTCGCTATCCATCCCTCGCATGTGCATGTTCAAGCACACTGTTGCTGATTCACAAGTGGGAGAGGACAAGGAAGGCAGACATAATCGGCTTGTCGAAAAGCTACACAAAGCTTCGCATAAGATTTCCACGACGCTGGATGTACCATGTACGCAAAAAAAACACGACAGAAATAGCAACAGCACGAAGAGAGAGAGAGAGCGTTACACACCTGTGCCACCGCCTGCTTGTTCTTGAACACCTCGACGAGAATGTTCATGATGCGGTCCGAGTACGGTACCACCTCTTTCCCGAATTTGATGCAAATTACCTGTCATACATATCATATGTAGTAGGAACAGTCCATGTTGGTCGATGGTTTTCGTATGCCGCAAAAACACGAACAAGTGCGACAAAGAAAAAAGGAAAGAAGCAAGAAAAGCCAAGGTATGATTAGAGAAAAGAAAAGCCGAAATGTTTCCCATATTCTTCTGAGATGGGCGCATTTTCTTTGGCCAGACGGGTAGCTTTCCCCTTACATGTCCATCTTGTCGTTAACAGTAAACACAAGCATGACACATGATTTTATTGGTCGACTAGCGGTTGAGACAACCACACACAATGCGAACGCACGCACACCAAAAGCACCGATGAAAAAATACACCACCATCAACTAACAGAGGGATACAAAATGCGCGGGACACAAAAGTAATCGGATTTGATCAAGAACGCAGCGTCCCTGTTCATTGCCCAGACCGTTGGAGCGGTCGACGCCAACGAACAACACGCACACACAAGCACATGAACATCACACGCCCAAAGCATAAACACCACACCTGCAGGTTGCCGCAAAGAAGCGACTGCAGCCCCTGCAACCTATCGCGGTCCTCCGCCGTCAGCACGGGCGCGGAGAACGACTGCTCCAGCTGCGACAAGACCACCTGCAGCGTCGAGCGCACTACCTCCACCATATCCCGCGCAGAGTTCTTGATGAGAACGTTCATGGCCTCTACCGCCTCGCTGCGCAAGTTCGCATCGGATCCTGTCGCGACAATACGTTATTTTTTGAAGAAAATACACCATCAGTTCAGCACGGACAGATTAAGGTGCTGGATAGAGATCGGAACGGTTGTCACGAAAATACAACAATCACAACAACAACCACCGCAGAAATGATTCCCGTTCGAGATACAACCACAGCACAAGTCGAAGGGGGGTGGGTTGAAGCCTTAACAGTGAGTGGGACAAAAACTAACTGGCTGGATAATCTGTTGTTTTTTGTCAGGGAGGCGGGAGTTGGGGGGTTGGCCTTGTGATGCTCGCGGCCAGTCAGACGGTACGGTAGTCTGGGTGAGACGGACAGCCGGCCGCGTTCAGCAACACAGCGGTGTACTGAAGGAAACGCGGTCCGCACGAGGCCGAAAGCCTACTACACTCCGTTCGTGTTTATTGCTACTGCTGCGCCCCCCGTTCTGAGACGGATGCGTAAGAATCGCTTCTGCACTGTTGCCCGAGCCTCGTTACAAAAACTCCCATGATGGGAAACAAACGATAACCCGGAACAACACATGACACACGGGCTGTTTGGTTAGTTTCTCACGTCGTGACATAGTTGAGAAGCATACATGTCGAACGTCGACAAGCTTGAACCCTCGCGCGGTCAACAGCACCCAGGTAGAGCAGTGCCAAGCTCTTTTGATCTCGTACGTGACACGTTACGCCTTCCCTCCACAAGAGAAGCTCTTGCACAAGGGCGTCCAGACACGCAAAAACAAAACAAGCTCCTATGACAGACAAAACATCGACGTCCAAATTGTCCCAAATGCAACAGGTGGACCAATCGGCACCGTCCGCCGGCCTGCGCTTTTCCTGGCTGGCCCTGCACACATCAGTCCTGTTCTACTACTACTGCCCACACAACCAACCTCTCACCGTCATCCCGCTGGGTCGCCAGGAGCAACTCCTGCACGAGGGCGGTCAGGTACGGCGACAGCGCGTTGGTCTCGGCGTCCCTGCTGTCCTCGAACTGGTCCCCGAAGTTGTGCAGCGCGAAGCACGCCTTGGAGCACACCCGGGGAGTGTCCTTGAGCGCCAGCAGCAGGGCTTCCACCAGCGGGGTGAGCACGTCCGCAGGGATGGAGGGACCTGAAAACGCGGCATTTGACGAAAAAAAAAAAAGTGCAAGTGTCGTTGTTGTCTTGGCAATAAATATACCACATGCGTGTGGTGTTATCTAATCTGGCGCCAGCCTATGCGCTTTTCGGTGTAGATATCTGACTTTATCAGCAGGTGTCACAAGGGGAACGCTACTTGGAAAAAACGGCAGATTGCTCGGAAAACAAGAGCGCTTACGGCTGGCTCGAGTGGACCGTGACGTGTCCGACAGTGCCTGCAACGAGGGCACGTGAATGATACACAGGGTTGAGCGACGAGAATCGCTAGATATTGACTTGGCACTAAGTGCCTTGACAAGACGCGACGGGAATCGCGGGTCCCACGATGACTACGCCACCCGTACTCGTAGTCGAGATCTCGTCATGTCTGGTGCTATTCAGCGTACCGTGCAGCTCGCAGATCTTCCCGATGGTCCAGGTAGCGCTGTCCTTCACCATGACGTGAGGGTCGCGCATCAGGCCGATGAGGATCGGCATCGCCGACTGCACCAGGGGGGACAGCTTCTCGACGGTAGGCCCCTGGCGATCGATACGGTACGTCACGACGGCAGCAATGATGTAGTGGCATGAGGTTAACGAGAAAGATACACTTGGATGTGGTGATGCGGAGAGATGAGGCTTAGTGCACACGCTTAAGAGCTGCTCAAGACTGAACAAACGGCTAATAGCAAAGCGGCGGGGGGGCACCAGTGATGAAAAAAAAAAAAACAGACGGGAGAGACGTGCTGAGAACTAGGCGTGGGACTCTTGTATCCCCTTCGCCAACAAGTAACTACCAGACACGTTGGCCAACCACCCGTACGTGAGGTTTCGTCGACTACGAGACTCATCATCACATGCCGCACCGACACCGTCATGCCGCACCGACACATCATCACATGACGGCACAACTTAAAACACGGTAGAGGGGTCAAGGCGCCGCACAACGTCAAGCCCGGTGACAACAGCTATGAAGATTAAAAAAAAGAAAAAGGACGCGGCGGGTAGAGGGGTCAAAACTCCTTCCAATGCCAAACACGACGATAACAACAACATCATCATCATCATCATCCTCAACAAAAACAGCAGAAACAACAACAAAAGAGCACCCCCCCCTTTACCAACAACGACAAGAGCATCATTATCATCAACAGCAAGGGCGACGACGACGACAAAAACACCATCAGCAGCAACAACAACAACAACAAAAGCCATGACGACGACAACAACACCATCAGCAACAAGAGCATCGTCATCAACAAATCAACAACAATAACGAAAGCAACCGAACGGAGGGACAGCCAAGACCAGAGATCACCTCCAAGCATCGCAACATCACCTCTCACCTCGAGCACTGCCCCGAAGGCCATCACTGCCGCCTCGCGCTGCCGCCAGTTGGCCGACTGGATGTTCTCCGTCACAAACGGCACCATCTGGTCCACCACGTCGTCATCCACCAGCTGCGCGATGAGCCGCAAGCAAGTCGCCCCCGCCTTGGCTGAGAATATGATTCGAAGGCGGGGGGGGGGGAGGTAGGTAGGTTAAAGCTGTGATTTCATATTCTTTAAATCGAAGGCAAGCGCCGCAGGAGAGGAACCTTTCTGTACCCACCAGAAACTATTGGGGTGCCGAATAAAACCGATGGACAAAAAAATAAAAAGAGGGTTGTGATACAATCAGGGAGGTTCTACGAGTGATTTAGTCGTCTAGGGTCTGTGCTCTGAGGTAGGGACGACCAGGCTCTTTCTTGCCAAAAGCAGAACTAGAATCCGGACACAAGGGGTGGAACACCCGCCAGGGATTGTTTTCCGCCTCGCTGACTTCGATGGGGTTGGCACAACTCTGTCACTTTAGCGGTCCTACCGAGGTACAGTACTACTCCAATGACACGCAAACTGCATGACAAAACCCTCCTGCTTGAGCGCATGTGCACATATGCCCCGTTTAACATCCCCCCTACCAACGTGTGTCCCGCACCCCCTACAGTATCTCCGCCTGCCTAGCCCTTCCCTCTCCTCCGTTCGTACCGGCCTACGCGCTACAACTCTGGTAAGGGGTCCCTATCTAGTGCCGGTCAAATCTCTGGGCATGAGCGTCCACTTCTATACGAAAACCTATATGGCACTATCCCTGTTGTGAATAGCACCGGTGTCGGGTATAGTACCGGTGGAATTTCTGGGCACATACCGTAAGGTTGCGAGTCAGCGCACACGGGGGTGCGAACGATGTTCAAAACGTTACTTCTCCACAACCAGGAGGGTGCGAGCGCCAACTGATACCTCTCAGGAAAGCTCTCCATGAGACATTTCCAAAACCGCCCTTTTCGACAGTGGTAACCTCCTGGTCGTGGAGAAATTGCGCTTTGAAAGTCGTTCGCACCCCTGTGCGCTGACTCGCAACCTTACGGTGCCAGCACCAAACAGGGACCCCTACTGCGCTTCTTCTCCCCTCCCCGTTGCCTGTGACGTACCGAGATCCCAGTGCTCCAAGTCGTCGGCACTGTCCTCATCCTGCTTGGAAAGTGTCTCCAGCACCACCGGCATCAACGACTTCAGGGCCAGCTTCACGTAGTTTTGAGACACCCGGGAGGTCCCGGGCTCCCTCTCGTAGGCGTTTTCGTCCATGATCTCAAGCTGCACAACGAGAAAACAACACAAACAAGCCGAGGGGCGGGAGGGCATAATTGTTCTTATATCCTGGTCTGTTGTTCTTCCGCCACCGCCAAGAACAAAACTAATTTAACATCACCGCTTGTGGCGGCCGGGGCTCTCCTTAAACAAAGCAACAGGAAAAAATTAGGGCAGCGGGCATGACAATCTTGGTCGAAAAAATTAACAAGAAACAACACAGGAGCCAACTTTCAGGCAAAAAAAAAAAACACATGCAAAACAAAAAAAGGCACCAAATCAACGTTCGCATGCATACAAAAAAGGGGGGGGGGGGGGGGAGGAGCCAAACCTCTTCGTCACAGAGGCTGCTCCAGAACTCCATGGCGTTGAGAGCGACGTCCTCCTGATCTTTCCGGATGGTCTCCAGCGTCAGCTCGAAGAGGGGCTGCATGTAGGCCTGCAGGCGGTCGTAGTAGAGGGTGGCGATCGTCCAGATGGCTTCGTACGCCGCTTTCCGGACGTTCGCGTCGGCGCACTGGGTCGCTTCGCACACCACCTGACAGGAAAATAAAAAAAACGGTGTGAGAAGAGGGAATCCACTCGTTCTCGTCCTCGTCAGATGGTGGCCTTGATCAAGGTCATGTCAACGAGAGGAAGCCAAGTGTTGCAACCAACAAACGGACGAGAGAGAAACATACACGGTTGGATTGTGACCCACAAGTGTTAGGACAACAACAATGACGACCGCAACGGTAACTAACCCCGTGGTACAGGGAACACGGATTGCCACGCCACCAGGGGCTACAAACCTACGGCTGTCCAAACCGCACCTGCATGATAACGTCGCGCTCCTGCTGTGTCTCGAAGTTGCTCCTCGTAAAGTCGAGCGAGTTGATCAGGGCCCGGGCCGCCGCCCCGCGGATAGCCGGTGGCCTGTCCGGCCTCATCCCGTCAACGATGCACGTCAGGATCTGGTTCGATTGCCCCTCGTTCATGTCCTCGGGTTCCCACTGCCATCACAAAAATATAGCAAAAAAAGAAGGTTGCCTATCTCTCGAACGGGAACATTTTTCTGTGCTTGTATGTCAATGTATGGCCGTGGAAGAGGATTATCTGGAACATGAGCGTAGTGGTTCATCGTCCCAGAAAACAAAAAAAATGGCTGCTGTATACCATGCGTGACACGTCAAGGGACAGAGGGTTCGTTAAGAACATGAGCGTAGCTGTTTGTCGTGGCAGCACAAAAAATGGCTTCTGGATATGCATAAGATGTGACACGTCGAGGCGAGCAAGAGGGTCATCTGGAACATGAGCGTAGCTGTTCGTCCCAGAAAACAAAAACAATGGCTGCTGTATACCATGCGTGACATGTCAAGGGACAGAGGATTGGTTGGGCACATGAACGTAGTTGTTCATCGTTCCAGCAAAAAAAAAAGGGGGGGTTTCTGTAAACGATATGTGACACGCCACGGGCCAGCGCCGAGGCACAAAACAGTACAACATTCCGCTGTTCAAGAAAAAAAACTTGACAGCAAAGTCGCTAGGGCAGGAGGACTCACGTCATCGCACATGTAGCCCAGCGCCTGCAGCGTGGCCACCTTGACCCTCTCCTCGAATTCCCCGGTGACGTTGCCCAGCAAGGTGGGGAGTAACTCAGGCCACTTGTCCTGCGAAGCGCCCGCGGGGATACGTGTGGGTGTTTGAGCGTGTGCAATCGGGACAGAGAGAGAGAGAGGGAGAACAACAGGACTGGTTGTCACAAACCAAATAGTGACCCGTAACAGGGGAGGGAGACGCAGACGCAAAGCCAACCAAAACACAGGTGCAGCACACCACCACGAGGACATCCGCGAGACCCTGCAGGCAAAGACGGGTCCTACTCGACACAACGTCGAAAAGTGTGATAAGCACGGCCATAAAAAAAGGAGACGAAAATACGCGACGGTAGATACGAAAAATACGGCTTGATTGTTCCTGCGCCTGCGAATCAGATGCTGCCTTCGGCTCTCCCCATCGGGACGCGCATCTCACGTTCTGCCGAGAATACGAAACACCAGCCAAAAACTTTCAGAACACACACACGCTACACAGACGGGTGCTGCGGTGCGCCATGAATGAATCATCTAGTGACGTGCGTCTTCTCTTAGCGTGATTTCGTTTCATGCGTCCGTTGTTCTTCATTTTGCCCTACACGATACCATGACTCTTCCTACCTGAGGCAGCTCGATTGCGCCCATCTTCCCGACGATAAGAGCAGCCGTCGACCTTGGACCAGCAACTGGCGAGTGTAGAGTCTGCACAGCAAGGACAGGCAGGCGACCGCGTGCATGAAACAGACCAAAGGGTGGATGTAAACCATACACTAAAACCACACAAATGAGAAACACAGCACCAGTTAGCACGATACACATGGCCACGGGTAGGCACCCAGCGGAGATACGTGCACGAAACAGACAAAACGCGATTTCGAAGCCACGCAATACGAGAAGCACGGCAGCCGTTAGCACAAGTGACAACCGGTGGGCAGTATGTAGAGGAGACACAAATGGTTGGGAAATCATTCCGTGGGACTTGGATGGAAACAAACCGCAATGGTGCCTTCCGTCCCACCAGCAAAACGTGCTGGGTTACCGTATTGCCCTGCTGTAAGACCGAGGTCGTTCTATGGGATGACCGGCATAGTGCGGTCGATGAAAATGCATCAAACAGCACACACATACACGCATGTGCTTTCCTCCGACTTGAGACTGACGTCTTCATCAGGAAGCCGGTTTGCGCGGTCGATGCCAATAAAAATACACATGCACTTACGCCCCCCCCCCCCCCGACCACGGCCTTTCGAATCGTTTCTCCCTTCTCGGCCACACGGAGACCGATTTGTGAATGGCTAGCAGGCTATCGCGCTCGATGCTAACAATAAAACACATGTACACACACAACATTTGTGTCTTTCGTTCGGGGCAATAGCTTCCCCCATGCCGCCGTCCCTCACGGGGTCCCAGACCATGCTCCATTAGAAGCGTTCTCCCTTTGACGCCGCTCTTGAGACTGACGTCTTTTCATTGGTCAGTCGGATAGCACGGTGGATGCTACAGCAGTGATAGTAAAGACACACGACACACGCACACGTTGCACCTCCCCCGTCGGTAGAACCCTTTCTCATGAGAAAGGGTGTTAAAGCATTTTCTTATCCCGCTACATATAACCTGACGTCTTTCTATTGGTCAACCCGTTAGCGCCGTCAACGCAAATTCGAACCCACCCACACGTCATTGGTCAGCCGGTTACTGCGCTCAATGCCAGTGAAAATAGCACACACACACACACACAGTGTTTTGTGTTTTCAACCGCACTGAGACTGACGTCTTTTCATTGGTCAGCCGGTTAGCGCGGTGAATGCCAGTAAAAAAGAGAACACACACACACACTGTTGTGTGTTTTCAACCGCACTAAGAATGACGTTTTTTCATTGGTCAGCCGGTTAGCGCGGTGAATGCCAGTAAAAAAGAGAACACACACACACACACTGTTGTGTGTTTTCAACCGCACTGAGACTGACGTCTTTTCATTGGTCAGCCGGTTAGCGCGGCGAATGCCAGTAAAAAAGACAACACACACACACACTCCCACTTCGTCAGCGGGTCACAGCGCAGTCGAAGCAAACTAAAAAAATACACAACACACACGAACCTGCATGGAGCCGGCCTTGATCTGCGCCTTCGTGGCTTCGTCGAGCATCGCCCACTGCTGCAGCTTGTGCGCACGGATAGCCTCCTCCTCAGCGCTGAGCTGCACCTTGATGTAGAGCCCGGCCTGCTGCCGGATCACCTCGCTCTGCTGCTCGTTGGCGAGCTCCACAACCAACCGGAGCATCAGCTCGCCCTGTGTTTTTTCGTGTGGTAAATAGTAGTGGGGGGGGGGGGGGGGGGGTCACCGCATGCGTTATTTTGGAACAGCAGTAGTGAGCTGGTGCCGGTTGATGGCAAGGGATCACGGGCAACGTGTCTACGCTTCTGAGCTTTTGAGACGCCGTCGGAAATGAAAAAGAGAGCGCACTCTTTGCTGGGGTATTTCGGACGGCAACATGAGACAACAGGCGCCACAGCAGGTTGTTTCGGAAAGAAAACGATTGAAATAATGGTCGCATTAGGCCCGGGGCCGGGAAAAAGGAGCAACACAGTACGAGATACAAGTGACTTACGGTCGAATACCTGACTTCTAACATTTGCGAGGAGATATGTGTCCGCGGGGGGATTGCACAGCAGCCGCGGGAGGCGCGGCAAGGCTACTTGGGCGAGAAAATGGTCGCAAGACGCGATGCGGCGCAGCAGCACCCTCCTCACCGCATTGTCATGATATGATGATACCAACAAAGTCATGATATCAACAAAGTCATGACATCAACAAGGCCTGAGTTGGGATCGAGTGACAGCATGCTCGAGACGTCGCACTGCGGTTGGTGAACGGCTGCTTTTGGTCCGGTGTATATATGTGATCCGGAACACCCGACAGCAGTGTATACTACCACATGTAAGCCTGCAAGAGCGCCTTGGAAAGAGGGCACGGGGTACACAAGTACACAATACACCACCGCCGTCCGTCCCCTTGGCGAATCGGCAGTGTGTGTGCAGTGCGCAATATTTGCTGCTACAATACCCCATTTTGCCCCCCCCTTGGAAGTGAATGATCCCGTACCGAGCGAAATGGGGGCAGACTGCGTAGACGCCATACAAAGGATTTGTCCCGCTTAAGTTGCGCGGCCAGTTCTCGAAGCAAGCATGATCCCTGGCTCTCAATATACATCATAGGGCTATGTGTACCGTTTGCAGTTTTGTCCGAACGGCGACACGGGCGACAATGCCGACGAACATTCCGAAAACAGCGGCCGGCTTGTTGCAGCTTTGCGGCTGCCGCACACACACACTCACCATGTTGCTGTTGCCTGCTTGCTCGAGGGCATCTTCCGCTTGCTTTCGCGTGGCATGGTCTGTGTCGTTCATTCAAGGAGCGGCGGTCGGCAAACGTTTGCAACGCCGCAAGGTAGCAAGCCGGCGGGAGTGAGCGCGAGGTGGCAGGGATGAACATGCCACCAGCAACCCACCATTTTGAACGGCAGTCGAAGTATTTAGTGCATCGCCCCCGATATGGAGCAACGGGCTTTCGCGCGATCGGTAACAGGCTTGGGGATACACCGGCGCGCACGCCTGCGACACAGCAGCAGCAGTGTCTTAATTGCAGTGGGGGAGCGTGGTGATATCCCCCTCCACGTCGGCTGTGTGCACCTGCTGTGCAGTGTTTCTACACTAAAAACACGTATGAAACAGGTGTGGCCGCAGGGATATTTTCTCTGGGAACATATGCGGTTCGCCCCCCACTTGGAAAAAAAGCAAGTGCAACGAAGGCGCCCCTTGCGGCCAGCAAGGCAACCAGCAAATAAGGAGGGGCACCAGAAACCATCTGCGCGCAATCAAGTCAGGCTTGACCTCACCGGGATTCTGGCAGTTGCCGAGCAGCGTCACGAGGTCCATCCTGTTTCCGCGACTCTCACCCACAAAGTAAAATATCGGTGCCTCCCCCTCTCACACGCTTCGCTCTCGCCCACTCTCTCTCTTCTCCCCTACCGTAATGTTTTCTCCAAATGCACGCACGCACAGCAACCCCTTCTGCACCAAGCAAGGGAATACGCGGGTATCCTCCTTTCTCCGTCTCAATAAGGAGCTACGTGGGTTGTTTGCGCGGGCGTTTGAAAACGCACCACCACAGCAAGCCACCGCGCAGACCTCAAAGGGGGCACGCGATTGAATTTGCCATGGGATGGGAGGGAGATATCTTCCTGTTGCGGAGCCACCATGGTGCGACAAAATCAACGAGCAGGCCAGAGCGGTGGTTGTACTGCAGTGTGTATCTGCACATGCTCGGGCCTTCGACCTGCATGGGCCTAAACCATACCCCCTGCTGTTGTTTCGGGGTAGATGCAGAAGATAGAGGGCTGCACCTTGGAATGTTTTTACTCCATATCTCCAAGCATGCTTCGGATATACCGCAGACCGTAGATTTCAAAAAGAACTTTCGTTCCGCGACCGACCGGGAAAATACCATACAATACAGGACCTGTATTCTCCTGCGGTACAAACATGCTGCCAGGTATATTCCCGATGGACGTGATGAATGGAAGTAATGGAGAGGCGGTATGTTCAGTAATGTGAAACGCACACCATCCATCTCACCCAAAAACATGCCAATTGCAACCAGGGAAAGTGGGGGCGTCAGCGAGAGGAAAGCTGTTTGGCGACCCCGACTCTACCCGCGGAGTGGCTGGTTTGTCGTTATTGCCATCAACGACCGTTCTGATCTCTGCCTAGTGACATTCCGTACCTGGTCTAACTGGCGAGGACGCCTTCCGTGGTAACAGGCCAACTACCCAAAAAAGAATCTGTATGTTCATGTTGAAAAAATACGCGTCAATAGGCTACGTTGACCAGACTACAAGGGGACCCAGAGAACAACAACACAAACGACAACATGACTGACAGCATTGCAAACCAGAGCCTGCCCCCCAAACACTCAGACTTTGCAGCGGGTGACAATTCGGACACATGAAATCGATGTAGGAAATCGATACACAGAGCGCATCGAGCCCGCTCGACACGCCAAGCCAGCAAAGTACGAACAGTCGAATACAACCAAGATCACGAAACTCAAGGAAGCAAAAACTCGAACTCGAATGATTTTCAACTTTTTTCGCGTCCTCCCATCGTAGCAGTGTATTCACCACCTGGTTTGCACCCCCCGGCCATGCTATTCTCCGTACATATATACAATATGTGGGAGACTCAAAATGAATTAGGCACAGGTGATACCTGTATGTTCCATCATCCGTGATAACCAACAAGCAGGACGCTCACATTTTTCGAAAACGCCAGAGGATTCCATGCCAGGTTCTCGCTTACAACTCTCACCCCCCACTGCATGCCGACAAATAACACGGCATCTAGCTGGGAATTGAACATACTTTGCACGACAGAAAATACAAGAAGCATCGAGCAATACACGCTACATCGGGGGTGCGACGGAAATGACTTGGAGGCAAATGGCGGATTCCTATCACAAGAGGTCACATTCAGTCCGGCACATATCTTGCACTATAACACGTTCTACCGTCTCCCTCCTGCGCTCCTCCTCATACTATCACATGCTACGCTCTACCCCCAGTGAAGTAGGCAGTGCGGTAGTCGTGTTGAGCGCGTTGCGGTCCCGTTTTGACACACGAAACCCACTGTGGCTGCTCTTCATCATTATGCCGCGAGGTCATGATCCTCTCTGCCTCCCCGCCGCACCCGCCCCGGCACCTTCGCTGCGAAGATTCGAAAGGCGTCAGGACCTCCGAATCTTCATCGACATCTTCCGTACCTTCGTCTGTAGCTCCGAAGGAAAGCCGTCCCGCAGGCACTCCCAGTTTACTTCGGGCGGCTCCATGCCTCGACCCCCCCCCCCCCCCAAGAGATTCGAGAAAACATTAATCTCCTCCAGTCGTCCGTCCGGTTATCTGCTCATCGCTCCTGCGAACAGCAGCCACCCTTGTCCGACAGTGGCTTCAAGGTGTTGCCACTCGGCCTTCTTTACAGTCTGGGCGCACGAGAGCTGTCTTTATGCACGACGCGTGCGGCGGTATATATATACAGATGGATCGCAGGAGTAGCAGGTGGGTGTGTCCTGCATCCGCAGTAGTAGAGCCTCCGTCGCATCCGCTTTACGCAGTCGGACCTTTGAGTCTCTACGGTCCGTCCTGTTTACCGGTCAAAGAGCCCGCGTGAGAACTTTCTGATGAACCGAAAGCAATACTCCGGTGGTTTATCTCGTGCTCAGCTTGCCATCTTTGTGTGACACGACATCCCCTAGTGTCAGAACCCATCGGTTTGGGTGTCTTCATTCCCCGCGATGCGGTCAACAGTGGCTGACGGTGGGAGAAACTTGTGGCATGAGGAAACGTGCAGTATTCCGTTGTAGCCGATTCTTTTCCGTTACATGCAAACCTCTTGTTGTGGACCGTGGGCGTCTTTCGCCAGGGTTGGCGGCTTGGGGTTTACCTTTCGCACGTTGACGGGTGCCCGTGCTGGCGTTAGGGAGCGAATAACGAAACTTCGCTAGAAACGTGCGTGGGCTAGTGACTGTGTGATGGCAAGGCGAAGAATGACATAACAACTGTCATATCGAAGAACATTCAGTTGCCGACGAGTGGCCACCACTGTTGTGTAGGTCGAGCACAGCTGAATGTGCTCGACACTCGATGAGAATATGTGTAGCGCAGTTGTTGGGTGAGAGTCCTACGGGTAAGAAGCTGTTCGTTTGAAGTTCCGAGTGGGGCAGTCAAGTCTGCAGGGAAAGGATGCTAGAAACGTTGCACCTGCCGGGAACAACGTAGAGCGAACGAGCCGAAGTCTCTGTAAATTGGTAGCGCCCTAGGGGGCAACAGGGAGTGTGGCGTACTCTCTTGCACCACTTGTTGACTACAAAAACATTCGTTCCCTACTTTTTCCATACATACATCACCCTTGGTCATAAAGGCCTTGCCTCGGGAGAATTGCTGTCATGCTGATGGAGGTTAAATCTTAACGGGGACACCACTATCCCTTCCTTTCTAAAGTCCAAGAAAAGGGGCACCATTGGCGTCTGGCTCTGATCAAACCGTAACTCCCAATTTCATCACCGTTGACGATACTGGTGGCTGCACTGCATTCTCCAAGATTAGCAGGTGCCGGTCCACTCATTGCCACACACACAATACAAGTTGTACGTGCACATAATTTCTAGGCCTGGGACTCTGTGCACCAACGACGCTATCGGGCGGGTTCTTAGGCTTCACTGAGACGGCTTCGCAGCGATACCCTGCCTGCATGCTCACCACCATTTCTACGAATAACATGGTTTTATTGAGAACGAAGCAACCCTTATCCCATTGTACTGCATGTCGGATCCGTTACAGTAGTAGACACAACAAGGTCTGCGCTATATGATACTTCAAGTACAACATCAAACTGCTTAGTCGAGGGACAGCCTCGATCAATTATAAACGACATCGTGAGAAAAATAAGGGACCGCCCGCGAAACTCCACAAATTGTACGCCTGACGTTGCCTGCAACAAGGCCCACGAGCGTTCTTGACGTCGAGATCGCGAGAAGAACAGCCGAAACGCACGGACACCACTGCCACAAGCAATCGTTGAAGATCTCCTCGTACTTGTACGTGCGACACCGCGCCTGTGCGTGCACCAAAGTTGGTTGTCTTCTGGACCTCCTGCTGTTGTCAACGTCAGTACACCAGATAATCTGTTTGGGAGGCAAACAATTTCCGACCCGGAACAAACGTGCTCTGCGTGACTGTTCTCAATGGAGATGGGGCGAAAACGGACGAATCCCGAAACTGTCTTGTGCGGGACGTTCGCTTCGGTCGCTACTTATGTGATAGTCAACATCGAGCTTCCAAGGTTCGAGGACAACGAGAATCATATCTTACGGCAGTGCCTGTGTTTTAGGAGGCGCTGGATTTGTGCTCACGTACCACCAAATACGATGTACTTCGAAGACTTCGTACGTATTTGTAGTAGGGCCTACTGTTCGGAAACGCATCAATTATGCGCAGCTAGTCGCGTGTTAGGCCGTCAACTTCGCGCCGGCGAGCTAGCCTGCGCGTTGGCAAACCCCGTGGGCGGGTATATCCGAGTTCCCTCCACCTGTTCTACTTGCTGCACCCCTAACGGAAAAATTGGCCCTCCCATCAATGAATTTACCTTGTAACCGTAGAAAACGACATGCAAACTGATGACGCACATCATGATCTGGGCTAGATACAAGAAGGCATCGTCGTTGTCACTGGCAGCTTCTGCCACGGCAGCCTTTGCATGAAGGGTTGCTACCGCGGCGCCGATCAGGCCCCACACCAGAAAAGTCTCGCGTTGCTTGCAGCAACACGCAACCACGCTTGACGAAGGGATCCCCAACAAAACAGCAATGACACACCATTCCGACCGACAAAACAGTATCGCCGTAGCTTCCGCGCACACGTGGAAAATGGCCACGTTGCGCGCACGAACCATTTCAACTGGATCGGCCATCGTTATCTGGATATGAACGGGGGGTGGATCGAGGGAAATGCGGCGCGGACGAGAGATTCACGAATTGCAGATATTTTACGACCAACCAACTAAACGGAGGAGGAGACAGAGGTATTACGTGTATTGAGGCGCCTTGTTATTACTATTTACATATTGTATGTACTACACAGCGGTAATATATGCGTCCCTATTGTATAGCGTCTAATATTGCAAACTGATCTACATGTGTTGAAACAGTTTGTGCTGTTCGTGTGGAAGAGCATGTCTCTGCAAGCATAACTTGTAGACTATGCATAAACTGCAGGTATGTGTACTGTACGGCACAGCATTGAGTCTCGCATAAACTGCTGGTATGTGCACAATACACGGTACGGCATTGAGTCTCGATACCGTCACCAACAGGGCGAGCGTAACATACATACATGTTGTAGTACACACTGCACTACTATACGGGAAGGCAGTCGTGCAGGATTGTATTGTGTCTGCAAACACAATTGACTCACCGGGTAACAACACTCCATGCCGCTGTTTACTCTGACTGGGGGAACTGCGGGGGGGTGCTGCTGTTGCACAACATACACCACATGCGGTTGTTGTGGCTGTGTGACCGCCGTGCTGGGCACTTCGACGACGACCGCCGGTACCGGCCCTCCGAGGGCTGCACCCTTTTCGTCGTGATTCATCATCTTCTGCTTCTTCCAACAGCGTTGGCATGCGACACACACACACTCTCTCTCGCTCTCTCGTTCGCTCTCTCTCTCGTGTTCAGCACCACGCAGCACGCCCTAACGCTGCACCCGCCAGACGTTTGACGAGAGAAAAAGCGACGGTTACACGTTCGGTGAAGGAATGTACCAAAATCCCTTCCTGCCATCGTACAACTCTTTTTTCTTTTCTTTTTTTTTCTCTCTCCAGCTGCTCTTGCTCTTGTGCTCGCTCTGCTGCCTCTCTATGCTCTACGTCAAGGCCGGGCAGAGTGCAGGCCTTGAGGTAAACGGGCTGAAAAGCGCCAGAGTTAGGGCTCCGCGGTACCAGCGACCGTGACCCTATGCCACCATGCCACAAGCCACGGCGCGATCGCCTGGATGGTCGTCTCCCCGAACATGAGCATGGAGGGTCGATGAGGCGAGGCCGCCCCGTATCGCGAGGCATGGCCGTCGTTGCCGGGACGACGCTCCTGATCCTGCGCCCGATAAAGCACACGGCCGCCCTGCGGCCGGATGCACGACCGGCCAACCCACCGGCCGATCCGTTCCGGTCGCAGTACTGCAACAGCGGCCGAAGGCGTGGCGGTGTTGCACTAGCATCCTCTCCTGCTACGGTGAGGATGACAGCGACAGCGGGGGGGGGGGCAACCACGCACATTGGGTCGATCAAGGACTGCGCCTCCGGCCGACGCGGGGCTGGGCTGACGACGAGCGCGACGGCGACTCTCGCAAGCCGCGTTTCTCTGGGGATGCAGGGTGGGGGGTTGCAAAAGCGCGCGTGGCGAGCGGCGGGAAGGCGGCCGGTGGCGCCGCTGTGCATGAGCCAGACTAGCCCTCCCGTGTTTCAGCCCCAACAGGCCGGAGACAGGAAGGACAGCAGTAGCTCCTCGCCCACTGCTGCGGGTGACAGTGTCGTAGGGAAAGAAGACGACCACCACAGCAATGGCCAGGGGGCCGCTGATGTGCGGCAGCAGCCAGCAGTCGTTTCGCTGCACCAGCACCATCGTCACAACCATCATCCAGGTGCGCGCAATCTGTTTTGAATCGAAGACCGTCAGGTCGGCTCGAGTGCGTTGGGCGTGGGGCCGTTGAAGTCGGGTGTCGCATCAGGTCTGGGTTGCCCTACCAGCTCTCGTGGGTACAGCTCTCCATCAAGCACCCAGTTTCCGGCGCACGCGCTATTTGCTTTTACAATATGTACTGTTTTTCTGTATGGGCGATTCAGTCCTAACGTGAGGGCAAGTGCTCAGAGTAGCTACATTTACACCGGTGTGTTGCACAGCCGAACATGACCTTGGCGGTGCTTTCGGTGTACAGCTGTACTGCTGTAGCATCGTAGCAGTAACCATATTGCACCACCCACAGCTGGGTACAGCGGCACTGCGAAACAATATCCCCCGTGAGTTCACTGCACGAAGTAGCTGCCGTGTTGCACCAACACATGCATCTTGCACTTTGGGATCGTCGATATGCGCTTCACGGCGCCTGGAGTATTTTGTACCAAATGTTCTCGACTGCTGTTGTGATAGTCGAACCCCCAACCTGTGGTCGGCTGAGCTGAGCACAAACAACGGTAGCCCGTGTTTCTCGTAGCTAAACTGCACAAGAACTACTCCTCTCGTCATGTTTGTGGACGCGTTCCCTTGATAGCGGTACCCAATGTCAAGCCTACAGTAGTGAGTCTTGTAGATCTGTCC
>FN647938.1:847936-975633 GCA_000310025.1 Ectocarpus siliculosus | reverse complement strand
TGCTTTGGGGGTGGGGGGGGGGGGGGGGGGCTTGCTCCCGGGAGAACGAGAGAAGGGTTGCCCCCGGCTCCACATGCGGTGGTTCTAGTGAACGGGCCAGGGAACCCAGGGAATTGGTGGAAGTGCCCCTTGTATTAATGAAAAGAAAAGAGATGTTGAGAGACCTTAACCGCAAGGCAAAGTTCGCTCGCCGCTGGACATTATGTGCTTACCTCACCGTTTTGGTTTCCAGGCGTACGGGTTAGCCGGAAGATGGGAAGACGCGTTGGCGCTGCTACCTAGAGCCGCGGCTTTAGCGGCGGTGCCCGACGAGCGGATGTATTGCTCCGTCATTAACGCGATGGGGGAGAGCGGCGCTTGGGAGGCGGCTGTGGAACTCATCCAGTCGATGCGGCGGCGGCGGCCATCGGCAGCCGCCACCGCAGGCGGTAGCGGCGTCGGGACCAGCGATAGCGGAGCAAGCGGCGTCGCCGCTGCCGCCGTGGTGTCGCCGTCGCTGGAGCCCCCGCCCCCTGGGCGGGCGGCCTACGGGTGCGCGTGTCGGGCGTGCGCCAGGAAGGGGGAGTGGGGAGCGGTGCTGGGGCTGATAGAGGACATGCGGGAGGACGGCCTGGAGAGGGATTCTTCGGTGTATGCGTCAGCCATGCGGGCGTTCGTCGAAGCGGGGGACTGGGAGAGGGCGGTGGAAATCGTGACGGTTGAGGTAAGTACGGAGGGCGGGGTATTTTTCATTGCCGTGTGGAGAGGCTGCCATGGTTTTGGCCGCTGACGCGTTGAACGGTTTTGTCCAAATGACTGTTGGCGTGTTTTCAGCTCTTTTAAGCGGAGAGAGACCAGACGTACTCTTTGATGAACCAAGGAATTGGGGTGCTGCTGAACTGTTCATCCGCTCTTTGCCCGCCGATTGTATCCAAATGATCATTTGACTTGTAGCTGATGGCATGCTTCGATAGTGACCGTAGCGATCGTACTGCTGCTATGCACTTTTCCTCGCGTAATGCAGCTCTACGGATGTAAATGTGAGTAGTTTGCCGAGCCTCTGGTATCCCGTTGCCGGTGCTCGTGCCCATGCCGCCCCCCGTTCACCACCCACAGATGGAGCGAGACGGGGTATCCCCGGACGCCCTATCGTTCGGCCAGGCCTTAAGAGCCTGCCGGGCGGGGGCAGACGGGAGTGGTCGGGCGGCGCAGCTAGCGCTCGCGCTCGTTGGAGAAGTGCGGAGCAGGGGACTAGAGCCGGGCGTGGTGATCCTCGAGAGTGCCGCCAGGTGGGTTTTTGGTGTCGGTCCCGGAGTCTTTCCTACCCCCGACTCTCATTGTGGCTTTTTCATCCGTGCCGGAGTTGTACTGCAGTGGACTGACTGACTGGTGTTGGGTGCTTTGGTTGTAAGCGCCTGGCGGCACGTTGGCTTTTGTGGTCGTTCCTGGTGAGGATGGTTTCCGTGACCACTGTGTACTGCGAGAGGGTGGGCACCCTTTTCCGCCGGATCTGTCACGGACCTCCCCGCACGCCTCTGATCCGTGCCTCAATCACCCCCCTGACCACACTACCCTTTAACCGATTAAACCGACCACAAAAACAGGGCTTGCCTGGCGGACGACCGGCCTGAGCTCGCGCTAGACATAGTCTCCGAGACCCTCGACTCCTGGAGACGAGGGAGCTTGGGAGGGGACGGGGATGGCGGTGGGGGAAGGCGGTGGGGAATTGACGAGGTGCAGCGGCTAGAAACGATGCGCATCACGGTTCTCGGTCGCCTGGGACGGTGGGAGGACTCCCTCGAAGCCCTAGACGCGATGCGGGCCAAGTTCGGCGACGATGACCTAGACGAGAGAGCGTTCGTTTCGGCGGCACGCGCCTGCGCGGCGGCGGGGGAATGGTCGCTGATTCAGGTTCTCCAGTCCGAGGCATCGGCGGTAGGGGACGGTGACGGGGTGTCCCCGGGGTCCGCGTGGGACATGCAGCGAGCGCTGCTCTCCGGGCTCACGACGGCGGGGATGTGGAGGCGCGCCATGGGAATGCTCCGAGAGATGCATCACGGAGGGGGTGGTGATACGGTCATGCCAGCAGCAGGGGAAGAACGGGGGCAGGGAATGCCAGACCCGTCTCCGCATTGGCAGGTGAGCCAAGATACATACCCGTGTTGCAGCCGGTGGGCACACCTTTTGTAAACCAATTCGGTGAAATGTTGGGAGATCGACTCTGAAGCTCTCTGCTGTTTCCGAGAAAGTTTGGTCGATTTCTGCGGTATAGCAGTACGCACGCCACTGGAGTGTCAACCTGAAAGTCTTCCGATGGGGTGTACGTAAGACTGGCTCACCTATCACAGCTGTAACTCGTAAAAGAGAGCAATCTCTCTGTTGTTCTCGAAGGCGCATGGTGCTCCGGTTGCGCCTATTTTTGACAAGACGGTGCCAGAAGAGGCGTCCTTGTTGTACTGTTGCAGCGGTCAGGATGATGGTGATTGTGGTGACGAGGTATGAATAGTTTGGAGCGACTCCGAAATACCGGCCATCCCTAAATTCACGCATTTCTAGAGTCGCCGCCGAGCTCTTGTCGATGACGTATGTGCCTCGGCATGTACTAAACGTACGCGCGAAATACCTCAGAAACGCCAATGGGTGCGGGAACAGAACACGTTAGTGTGTGGTCGAGTTCATCGAGAGGTGGTATTTTGTATTTTGTTCTTCAGTTCGATCTCGTCTTTTTTGTACAAGACAAACAGGCTGTGAGATGTCGACGGCTGTGGCTGTCTGTGAGCTAATCATTCAGCCGTGGTGCAGCAGCGTTTCTCAAGCTCGAAGCAAATCGATGGCACGGCAATACTATGCTTGAGCGGAGTATGCATTAGACGGAGGACTTGGCAGGACACAACAATCTTGAACTTTGCGGTCAGCTGTGCTCTGTGCGAATGACATGGCGACGACAAGTAGTGCAACGGTGTTCAACACTAACAACGAGTTGGCAGCAGCGGGTCCGCGATTATGCCTCTCGATGGCATGATGCTTCGAGGATTTCGTAGCGTGTCTGGTACACTTGCTGCAAGCCATGAATTGTATTTTTCCCCACTTGTTTTATGCCCCGCGGTGCACACCCCATGTTTATACTGTCCTCTCGCCCCCAAGCAACGGAAATCCAAACCATCATCTCTCTACCCTCCCCCACCCCACCAGCGGCGCATGTTTAAGGACCACAGGTCGGTCATGCACGCCTGCTTGCGGGCGGGCGCGTGGGACAAGGCCCTGTCCGTCTGGTCCGACCTCAGGTCGATCGTCGAGGGGCCCATCCCCTGCGGCCGGACCTACACGGCAGCCCTGCGCGCCTGCGGGCCGTTAGGCCTCTGGGCTACGGCGCGAGACCTGCTGTCGGAGATGAGAGACGGCGCCGAGGGGGCCGAAGGCGATGGGCTGTTGTTGTTACCCGAGGCCCGCCACTACGCCTTTGCGGTGTCGGCAGCGACGGTGGCTGACGATATCTCCTCGTACGAGGAAGCGACGCTGAGCGGACGCGGCGGGTGGGGGGCCGGCGGATCGGACGCTGTGGTGGATGGGGACGGGGGTAGCGGTAATGCGGCGCTTCGGTCGGTGCTGTCCGACATGGCCGCCGGCGGCGGCGGCGGGGTGGAGATCGGGTGGGAGACGTACGCCGCGGTTTGCTGGGCGAGGAGCCAGCGGAAGCAGTGGCACAGGGCCTCCCTGGGGGTGCTGGAGCTCATGGGCGAGCACGGATTTGGGGACGGTGCTCTTGGCACGGAAGAAGCCGCCGAAGGCATGCGGAGTCTCTACCGCCGACTGTTGGCCGCGGCGAGCAAGATCCCAAGATTCGCGACGGGCGCGGGCGGGACGCAGTCGGCGGCGCCCGCGAGGAGCGCGACTCGGCAGGTTCTCTTGGACGCCGAGGAGCGCCTGGCCTCCGTGCCCGGGGGTGCGGGGCCGCAGGTCCTCGCGGCCGCTGCTACCGCCTTCGCCCGCGCCGGCGACTGGGAAGGGGCTCGGGATATCGCCGTGCGGTTCGACCCACGGGTTGGTGGTCCTACCGCGGGGGGTGCATCCAGCGGAACCGGGGAACCGTCTGCCGTTCGAAGAAGAACCGCTGACGCGGCGGCCGTTGTCAGTGTCGCGGTGGCTGCGACGGCCCGCGCGGGGGAGCTCGTTGAGGCGGAGGCGCTGGCGGAGCTGGCGAGGGTAATCGCCACCACGGCAGAGGTAAGCGCCTCCAGTAGCGGGGGCGGTGCCACGGGAGGCGGCAGTAGAAGTCGCGGGTCAGACGGGGAAGAAGCGAGGGTCTCCCGTGGGACGGAACGGAGCAACAACCCGCTGGGCTTCGACCACAGGGCGGGCGTGGCCCTCGCCGACGCGTACGAGCGGGCCGGGCGGCTATCCGACGCAGAGGGCTTGCGCTCGCGGCTGCAGGGGCGGATGGCGAGCAGTCTCGGGCTGGAAGAAGCGGCCGGAGTCGAAGGAGGGGTTGCCGCCGCCCCCGCCGCCTCCGCGGTCCCTCGATTGCCGAGCGTAGGGGGGCACAGCAGACGACGGCGCCCCCTGGCAGAGGGGGATGAGTCGACGTGGCCCCCTGATGAGGAGGCAGGCGGCGACGACGAGCAGTACGATCTGTTTTTGCAGTGGATGGCGACTGGCGAGGAAGAGGAAGAGGAAGAGGAAGAGGAGGAGGGGGACACGTGGTTGGGTGACGATGATTTCGACGATGATGACGACGACCATGTGTTGGTGGCGGGGCCCCCGCGCGAGTCCGACGAGGAGGGTTTGACGATCCGAGAGCTAGAAGGGTGGTGATTTGTGTTGGTATGGCGATCTGTTGAGAGGCTGTGAAATCAGCCTTTGGACGGGGTAGGGTATGTACAGCGGGAGGTGGACCAGGGGGAGGCGGGGGTGATTTTGTGTTTTTTTCGGGTGCTTGCTCGCCGTCGGAGGTGTGGGATAGTCGGTGGGAGCACAAGAAGTATGTATCCCACATGAATGAATGAGCCTGGGAGCAAGATCCAGGGAGGGTTGTTTATTCCGTAGGTTTTAATGGTGCGCTGCTGCTGTCTCCGCGATGATTCGACTGACCCTTTTTTTTTCCGCAGCGGGGGAGGGGCTGAGCCATGCATTCAATCTCTTTTGGGTATTTCATTCAGCCCACCGGGGTTAAAGTTGTTTTTTGGGTTCTGCGGAGGGGTTAGGGTATGGTGGGGTGTATAGTACTTGCCTTTTGGTGTGGTGGCTTGGGGCTGAACAAGGTTCTGGCCACGAGCTTTTTCTTCTTGAAACTTCTTGGCAGGCACCAAGCAAAGCGAGCGAGCGGCGCTGTTTGTTTTAGGAGGATCAAAGCGCTTGGCGGCATACATTTTTTTGCACTATCTCAGTATTTTGAAGAACTTGAGAGAGGAGAGAAGTTGTTTGGTATTTAGCTGTTTGGTGTGCCGCAGCCGGCAAGACTGAGACGGCCGTCACCCCGAGATGGGGTTCATCGCGCGCTCCAGGAACGAAAAACGAAGCGTGCTGAATTTACTTCCTTGACCTGTCGGACATGGGTGCGTGCGTGCGTTTTCGTCTGAAAGGGCGCATCATCATTGGTTGGCTGGAAGTTGTTCATTCTTGCTTGCCCTAGACACAAAAAATAAGTGGTGAGACCATCTCTCTCTCTGATTCGTTGTTGTGGTCGATCGTGTTTTTGAGAAGATGGCATCGGGTGCGCTTATTGATCGGGGATCGGCGAAGAGCTCCATGTTCTAGGTCTGGCTTTCCTAGCCCACCCAACTCAAAACAACATCATCATCATCATCATCATCATCAGCCCGTCCCAGCTCTCTCTCTCGTCGGACGTTTTCTCTTGCCTCAGAGCACGATCTCAAAACTTTACCAAGCGCGTGGCGCGTGCCGGATTCACGGCCGTTGAATCTCACGCGGTGTGTTCTCCGTTCAACGTCTCGCCACTTTGACACAAAAGAAAGCAGATTGGTTCGACTTCTGGCCGCTCGACACGAAAGAAAGCAGTTTGGTGACCCACCTCATCATCCGTGTGACCCAAAAACTCGTAGGCGACAAGAAGTGACGAAATGCCCTTGTGCTGGCTGGTGAGAGGTAAGACAGACAAGGCACGAAGCGAGATCTCGCATCGCAGCGACACGACGATAGCTTGGATAACTTCTTACCGCCGCTGACTACAGTACTCCTGTTACCTGTTGCCCTTCTCTCACGCAGCCCAGTACGTGGGCTCTGAGCACCCGTAAGCTGGACTCCAAACAAGTGCATGAGAATCGAACGAATGCCCCCCGCCCCCGCCTGTGCCTATGCCTATCGCCCGGTCCCGGCATTGTACAGTGGTGATGCGAGGCCAATGTCTAACGACCACGACACGCGTTCACATGAATACGCCCTGCCCCCCGCTCTGTTCGTCTTGCCTCTTTTCACATTCTGCCTCTTGTCTAAATTTATCTCTCTCCTTTGAAACAAAAAATAAACCCGCTATTACAATAGTTAAGCAGCTCAATTTACACCGACCGGCCCAGTTGTGTCTTATTGGCACCTGTACGCCCAGCGAACGACCAAGGGGCCGGAAACTGCGTCAAGTAGTCTAGACCACGATCAAACAAGCTCGTTCTCGCTGGATTTCGACACAAAACCATCCCCATATTATTGGCCTTGGCCAAGCTCGTCACTGTCTTGGAAGCGGCGTGGCGGGGGCAACATCTACAACCAAACCGTGGTTTGACTTCGCCTCTCCACCCCCCCCCGCCGATCAACTATCCCACAGAAAACACAAGCGAACGCATTCCGTGTGACTTCGCCTCTGGAACCCCCCTCAACAAGGCCCGATCAACTATTCCACGGAACGGAAAAAATAAAATCATTCGGGCTTCTTGGAAGCCGCGGTCCGAGCCTTGACCCTCGGGTCGTTGAGAATTTCCTGCTTCCTTTCCTCCGTTACCGGCGGGGGAGGGTCCTGAACAATGGCGAACGGCGGCAGGGGCAGGCTTGCCCCTCCCGCGGAAGCCAGGGACCGGTCCTCGTCGAGAACCAGACCGCGGAACAGGGACGTGAAGTCTGGGGTTTTCCCGGTGGCGTCTTCCGCCTGCGTGGGTGGGTCGGTGGGTGGGTGGGAGTGTACTCATAGTCGTGCTCGTTTGACCGTTGACCTCGGCAGGGAGGAGGGGGTGATGATGGCGTCACTATCATATAAGGGGGTGATTTCTTGGGTTTGTTGTTGTCGCGAGTAGACAACGAGAGGTTTGTGGGGGGTATGAAGCACAACAGCGAAAGCACCGGAGCGACGATAGGGCCCAACAGCGATGGCACGAGGAAAACTAAAAAGCTTGGGTACCGAAACAGCAACTGAATTCTGCCCAGTCAAACAAGCGCCAACGGCCGGCGACAGGGACAGGCACATAACGCAACCGCCAGCGGCAATACAATGACAAGCAGCGGCAAAAACAGTAACTCCAGCAGCAGCAGCAGCAGCAGCAGCAGCAGCAGCAGCAGCAGCAGCAGGCAGCAGCAGCAGGCAGCAGCAGCAACAACAACAACAGCAGCACCAGCAACAGCAACAACAACAACTACGCATACACAACTCCCTCACCTCATCCCTGCGGAGCTCGAACGTCTTCCCCGCCGAGTAAGAGCTGCTCAACGCCGCCGCCACCGTAGACCCAACCTCTTCCCGAGAGACTCTCCCCGACAGCGTGTCGCCCTGGCCCATCTGCAGCCGGACCGACTCATCTCCCTCTGAATTCCATACAATTCCAAAAACAAATGGAGGGTACTTTGACTAAAAGTAAGAACAGGTATTCCTAGGGCGCGAGGAAGCAGAGAGGAGAAAATACCGTAGATGACACAAGATACCACACCCCCGGGCCGATTTTCAAAGCTCGATTTCTCCACAGCAGAAAGAGTGGCAGCGCCGAAAACGGTGGCGTTGAAAGCCGTCTCGTCGAGAGCTTTCCGAAAACGTGTCGTTTCATTTATGCATCGCCTTTGTCGGGGAGTAATCTAGCTAATAAAATCGGTCCCGGGGGTGTGGTATCTTGTGTCACCTACCGTAACGCCATTCAATACATCCAGCATCCGTCTTACAGAAGAAAAAAAGTTGGTGCGTATGCATAGACACCGCCCCACAAATGTTTTTCAAACCTCGAAAAATATCCCCCCGTTGTCAAAAACCCAAATTAGCAGACCAACACACCACAAACAGAACAAGTTTTCGGAATAGAAAAAATAGCAGTGGGGGAAGAGAAGGAAATCGCACACCTTTTCCCTCGGCGATGAGTCCCGTAGCGCGCACGACGCAGTGCCGAAGCGACGATTTTCGGAGGCTGGTCTCGGCCTTGTACTTCCAGTTGAGGATGCCCCCGGGGTTAAGGGCGACGATAGGGATGTCGTTCTTGCGTTCCTCCTCGGTCAACCTGGAGACAGAAGAGCGTTGAAAATGCGCCCCAAGATCGTTGAAAATACTCAAGAGTTCACGGGACCACATACCAAGTGCGGGTTGCGAATGGTGGCCAAGGACAATTCCCGGTAGAAAACAACAACAAAAAAAACGGCGTGTGTCTTCGTCCCATCTATTCTGGCGCCAGTCTGCAGCGCCTTTGTGTGAAGTACTGTACGTGTGATCTATCAGCCGGGGCCACACCATGCCATACAGGAACAGACAGCACCATCGAAGACCGTTCTCGGCACTTTTCTCTGGATACCATACTTGTACACACAAGCCTCCGTGAGCGACCGTCAATACACGACATACCCTTTGCCAAGAGAACAAAACACCGCGACAAAGCCTTCGAAGAAGCCCTGAGAGCCCGACCGGGGATACGCGCAAAAGACGTGCGTGTTTTGTGAGTGGGGTGGTGTTTACGGCGAGGGTCGGGAGAAAGCACACTCGTAACGCAACCAATAGCAACCGCAAGCACAGCAAGGAGGCCTTGTCTTGGACGAAAAGTACGGGATTTAACCTCGAGGTCGATGGTTAAACCGGCCATGTTGTTCTCGCCCCTCCCCCTCTTAGCACGGACACCTGAAATCTCTAGACTGTTGGGAGGTTCGTGTATTTGTTCCCCGCAGGACCGAGCGTTGACTTCGTTAGTGCCCCTTCGCCCAGGAGTAATTCCGCCGCATTTATTGCACGCAATACGCCCGGTTAATTCCCGCCCCAAACGCAAAAAAAAAAGAAGACAAGGATCGAACGAAGAGGGCGAGTAATCTTTGCCGCACCGGTGGTATCGCTCCGCGGAAGCAGAGGAGACGAGCACGAAGTTCGGCCTCGGCTTCTTGTACAAGCTTATCTCCATGAGATCCAGCTGGAAGGCTCCTGCCGTGTACTTGGGGTTCGGGTACTGCTCTCGTGGGCGAGACAGCAATTGAGGGCCGGGGGTCATCCGGTGGGTTAATAAGGTTTTGTGTGCTCCGCTTTGCCTGGGTCGTCGGATGGTCAGTACACAGTAGGCCCATTCTCGCTGCTTAACGTCGTTTTCATCATCTGATGGCTACCTATTGTTCCTGCTCCAAGAAAAGAATAACAAGTACTACAAAAACGCAGCCCCAGCACCAGAACCTACCACCCCTACCACCACCACCAATAACAACAACAACCACAACCACAACAAAAACAAACAAAAACAAACAGGACCACCTACCACCATAGAACACAGAAAAAAAGAAAACCCCGGCAAAGCACACACCTCATTGAAACCGAACCGGCTGAGGACGAGCCCGAGGCTTAGCATCTTGCCGCCAGCAGGGCCTTCATTCACCCGCGGGGCGTTGAAGTCCACGTAGTTACGCTTCACCGCGACGAAGCTCTCGAACGGAAGGTCCACCTATTCGGCGGGATCAGAACCAATCAGAGCCAGAACAATATCAGAACCAGAATCAGAACCAGATTCGGGTATATGATTTCACGCAGTACGTCTGAGTATTATCTCTTGGCGGCGCCCGGAAACACGAAAAAACACGAAAACAGCAAGCGCGGCAGCCTGCCGGTTGCCTTCGCACTGGTGGCTATCGTGGCAACGATCGCCATCACCGCCGATGGTATTTAGCAGCAGCACACTCATGTGCATTGCCTCTCAGCCCTGGTCACGAGCTGTCGTAGAATGCTAGTGGGAGCGGGGGCTGGGTGTCGGCTTGAGCGGTTTTCTAAACGAAGGTGGCGTTTTCACCGTTCGCAAGAGGACTCGAAGCCCCTAACTAAATCATAGCCTACACAAACGAACCGCACACTGTTTATCACCGGGTAGGATGTCCTGTGTGCGAGGCAGGTTGGTATCCTTGAGTGAAACACCACAACCGCTGCCCTACATACCACCGCGTACGTAGTGCCGACATGAAAAACTCATCGCTTTCCCTCGAGCCCCCCCCACTCTCCCTACCTCGATCCACTCTCCCTTGACCGTATCGAACGGCGCCTGATATTGCCGCTCGGCAGTGTTGTCCAGCTTCGTGTCTGGCTTGAGGCGGAACTTGTAACGGCTGCCGTCCCCGCGCACCCGGATGCGAATGCCATCGTAACCCGTGGCGTCGAAGGGCATGTCCTGCCCCGCCAAGGAATGCCGGGGTTGGTTCGTGGGTTTGGGATTCGTTCGGTTTCCGTGTGGGCTTAACATATGATTGGATTGAGCTAAGGTTACCAGGTACGTCACTGGATTCTCGCTCCTGTGTACTGTATGTCGGTTGGGCGGGACCATGGTCAACGTAGGCGATGGCTTTCCCTTGCTATAGCTCGATAATGGAATGGTTCGATCGGCTTGACGATTGGAATCTACTTTTTGGCCGAGTTGACAGCTAACCTGCTGCTCAAAGCCGAAGCGAACACAAGACGAACAAACAAGAACCACACACCAGGTCAAGCACGGCGCCAAACGAGCTTTCAACAACGGGGAGAAACAAAATCTCCCAACAAAACACCCATCAACAGCAACAACAACGACGACAACCACAACAACAACAACCACCACCACGTGTACCACCACCAACCGCGCCACACCGCACCTTGATTACGGTGCCGCAGAAGCCACCCCCTTCCGTCACCAGGGTCCCCGCCCAGCGACCGAACGTCTTCCCAGACTGCCGCTCCAGCACACCCCCTCCCACCCCCTTCTGCCAGGCACTGGAACTCCTTCCTCCCATGATGACATCGTCCAGAGGCTGCCACGCACCTGGGGATCGATCGAGTGAGGCGAACGAAACGGAAATGATTGACGAAGGAGTTTTTTGGCCGAGGCGGGGGGTACTGCTGTGCTGTACGTTTCAAGACTGGCTCGTCACCAGCACGCCTCGGACGGCAAGAGAAATGCCACAAAAAAAATAAAAAAAATAAAAGGAAACACCACACAAGGCTCAAAGAGGTGAGTGTATGTATGTGTGTACTCAATATTTTCGTCTCATTATAATAAATTTTAACATTTTCCACGCAGGAAGTGCACTGCTGACGATCCGAAACATTAGGAAAATAGAGGGCTCATTCTCTATCCTCGGGTCCTACGACCGCACATGGGAGATTACGGAGACACAACACGCAGAACCGCCCCTCAGAACCCAAACAAATACAAACAAACAGGGCGGTTGAGTCTACATACGATCCGAATAAGTCGGTAGATGGCCCATTTTCTATCCTCGGCCGCACATCCGAGATTTCGAAGATGCAACACCCACAACGGAGATGCTCAGAACCCGCACCAATACAAAAAACATAAAAGGGGGGTTAATCCTAGAAATATAAAGGGGGCTCCCATCGGCTTCTGCGGCAACTCGAAACTCCCACCTCCTGGACCCCGCTCGTCGCTGCCGCTGTCTCCCGGAGCAACCAGGACTCGCTCCTGGTCACCCGGGGCTGCTGAGGAGCCATCCCCTTGCTCGAGAAATGCCTCTGCTGCTTCGATGGCGGACTGCACACCCTGGAAGTCGACAGCCTCCGAGGAGCTGCCCTCCTCGCCGAATCGCGGTCCGAGGGCTGACACGACCTGTCAGTGAGTTTGTGGTTGTTGTTGTTGTTGTTGTTGTTGTTGTTGTTGTTGTTGTCTTCACATTAAAGACCGTTCCGATCTCTCTACACAGTCCCGTCCGTACTGATTCGGGGTGAAAATAGTGGTTGTGAGGAGGAGGCCACAGATGGAATGAACCGGGGATACATACCAATACAATTCGGGTCGTATTGGTGGGGGGGGGGGGGGGTCGCCAGTTTTGGTGGCTTCGTGGAAATGGAAGGGCATTGGAGACAAGCGTCTCGTTTGCGGAGCGCGGCTGCGGGTGTCGTGACCATCGGTGGCGCCCAAGTTGCAACGTCACAGCGCACATTTACACAATCACATACACAGGGATACGTAAAAAGGACGGAGGGATCATCATGCGGCACGCGACAGCCAGTCTTCGTACAGCCCGACTGTCGTCGCTCGATCGTGGGTCATAACATCAGCGCTGAGAGAAAGAGCACTACAGTGGTACGCACCAGCACATCGGGCTCAGGTGATGAATCGAATCGACCAAAATCCATGCCCGCTTTCAACGCTGCTCTTGGTGCGGTTTACAGTACCCTCTCACTGCCATAGTACAACAAACAAAAAGTCAACATAGCCTCTTGCGGTGCGCATACAACGATGAGGCAAGCAGGAACCACGGTTCGAGATGATAGGGTTTCCACCGTAAGCCAGCAGAATTTCTTTCGAATCTCCTAACTACCAGTGAAACCATCATTAACCCTCCACTGTGACGACGGGTGCAACAGCGCCACGGAACGTGCCACGCCGAAGGCAGAGGTCTAGACCATCTCACCCTTACGCACAGGGATCTGCAGCAACCACTCAATCCACACACGATAGCTTCTCCTATAGCCCACCTGCGTCACCCCATCAAACAAGGCCTTATTCTTCAGAGTCGCCTCGTCCCTCACGTCAACGCCGCTCTGAACGATGATCGGAACACGATCGAGAAAAAGCAGTGGGAGTTTGTAGTTCGAAATAAGAGAAGCAGAAACAAAAAGGTGCATTTACGGAGATGGAAGCCCGGAAGAATATCTGGGGAAGGGCACAAGAGAGAAGGAGAGAGGGACGAGGGGGCACCGCAGAACCTAACTTGGAGAGAGACACGTCTTGCCAACGCGTAACCAAAGAAGCGATACGACAGCGGTGCTCGCGCAAGAACCAACAATCCCGTGTCCGACGCGGGTACGCACACGGGCGCACGATACTATTTGTGGTAGATCCCAGGCAACTTTCGTAGATCCCCCGCTTCTTGATGCCAGGCCCACGCCACAGAGCCCACACGGTGGCAAGACCTACCGCTAATGGCGCTCCTCCAAAACTACGCGCGGTGCACAACCCTGTCCTCTCAGGCGCCTTGCAAGCGTGTGCGTCACTTCTTCCACAGTATCCTTGGGAATACAGTGGAAACAAGCTCCTGGGGAAGACTTTAGCACATCCCGTTCGACTGTAGCTGTGGTTATATCTCGAACGGGCAGTCTTTCTGTGAGATTACGTTGACTTTCTAAAAACTCCCGGGAGCACAACACTCATCATCCCAAACACTTCGGTTTGCCTACCTGCACAAAGAGCCCCGGGGTGGACGCGTCATACAGCTCCGCCGCGGACTCCTTGCTCCTCGAGGCAACGACCACATCCCGCTTCTGTTTCAGGAGGGCCTCCACGACCTTCTGCCCTGTCTTGCCCGTGCCGCCCAGCACCAGCACGGCGTCCGTGCAGCCTCGCCCGCTCGGCGCCTTCGCCTTCTTGGCGGTGGAAGTGCTACAAACATGTTGCGAAGCGATGGTTATGGAAAGAGATGGTACGCGTCGGAGCGCAGGGGAGTTGCGAGCGGGACCGGGTGAAAATATACTGCTGCTTGGATGCATAGATGTGATGGTCATTGCATGAGTTTGCACACAAAACACCACATGGGATGGGCACTTTTCCTGTTCCCGAAGATTGGTCTCGCCTCGAACGTGCTTCAAGTAGCGAGAGGATCCTGGCTCCTGCTTTTGCGTAGGGTGTGCGATAGAGAAAGAAGCACGGTACCGTATACGACGCAAGAAAACACACACCCTGGGCCGATTTTCAAAGCTTGATTTATCAACAGCAGAAAGAGCGAGGGTGCCGAAAACGGCGGCGTTGAAGCCGGCTGTTCGAGAGCTCTCCGAAAACGTATGGTTTCGTTCATGCATCCTCTTCGTCGTGGAGTAATCGAGCTTTGAAAATCGGTCCAGGGGGTACGCTGACGGCGGGAACCAAATCCGGAGCACAGAGGACTTCTGCGCACGGGACCGATCAAAGTACATTGGCAGCTTGCATGGAGAAGTTACGATCCTGTTGTTCGCTACGGAATACGACAGCTGCAGAGTCAAAGTATGTCACTGCTTGACTGTTCCTACTCTGCACCTCTGAGCTTGCTACCATTGCCTGCTCCCTCTGTGTGTCTGCGGATTGTCGGGCTGGTGGCAAAGTGCTGCCGCTGACGTTCATGATCTTTTCACAAAATTAGCAGCAACGACGAAACACAGATTTTGCGCGTGCATACCCGTCATCAGCAGCAACATGCGTTCAATTTCCAACCGACAACACACGAACCCAAACGGCGACACTCGTCCTCACCCAGCCTTCTTCTTCACAGCCGCCGCAGTTTGAGGCGTGAACGCTTGCTTGAACCAGTCGCCAAGGTCAAACCCACTACCGGTCGCCTCCATGCCCTGGCCGCCCCGAGTCGCGGTCCCTCGAGCCCCTCGTGGCAGCCCTCCCGGGCCGCTGGCGTGCAGCGCGCCCACGAGAGCGCTCGAAGTCAAGCCGACCGCGGCACTCACGGCGATGCACGGCTTGACGATCATGGCGACGTGCTGTGTTGTGGCGGGGTTATTTTGTCATGCATGAGCCGCGCCGACCAAGTCACTCAGAGAGCGTGCCTGTCAGCAAATGCGGTGGAACTCCCGATAAAAAAAAACCAAGGCTGGACATCGATACTGGCTGAAGTCGCCGTACATCCATCGTGCACGTCTGGCGGGCGGTGCCCTTGCGTGTGTGACACCGAAGGGCGGAGAGAGAGAGAGAGAGAGAGAGAGAGAGAGAGAGAGAGAGAGCGTGTCGCTCACTGGTGAGTGTCTTGTGTACCTTGTTGAGCAAAACGATGATCCACTTCGCTCGTCGTTTGATGAGGTCGTTGGTGGCTCCGCAAGCGGGACTGTTAGCTTTTCGTGGCAGCAAGAGCAGCAAGAGAGCAAGTCCCCCGGTTCCCATGTTTCGTCTCGTCGCGCTAGGGTTGGTAGTTGCGGAAGGCTACCGGGTTACACCACATGCAAGATGACGTGGCTGTACTCATAGAACAGCACTGGGCAACAAGCGCCTGGCCCTCGTCCCCATTATGCCCACACGGAGGCAGCAGTGCACTGCTCACGACTTGCAAGGGTCCATTAGACCATCCTCACGCAGTGGCGAACAGGCGGCAACAACTGCAGCACAATCAGCACATCTGTTGATGGCAGCCCTTGATTGTGGTTTTGACCTCCTTGAGAAATAAAGCAGACCGGATTTCCCACAGTCGTTTTTCATTGGCCTCAATTTTGAAAAGCTTGAGGAATACCTTGCGCCCCCGGCAGGCAGCGAACAGCAAACCGATCGGCCTTCCTAAGACACATGGGGAAGTTCCGAGGGCACCAGGATAAGAGCCGGAGGGGAAGGGAGAAGAAGCTCCTAAAGAAGAAAGCCGGGGCGGCTGCTGGTGGAATCCGCGCGGTGGCGGCACAAGCTGAGTCGGCCGTTCCCGGCGGCGACTCTCTGACCAGCAGCAGTCCTGGCCGTCTACAACAGCGGGGGGTAGTAGGCGCGAAGAGGAAGCTCAAGCACGTGACGTACGCCAAGGAACACTCGGTGCTTATCGTCGGAGACGGCGACTTCAGCTTCACGCGTGGCGTTATCCGACACCGGGGAACGGGGTAAGTCTAACCGAGCGCTCGCCACTTCAATATTAAACGTTTCCTTAATTAAACGTCTCTTGGAGCACTTGCCGTCTTGCCGAACAAAACGCAGTACGTCCGTGTCCAAGAACCAAGGTCTCTTTCACCCACGAAACGACCTGATCTGATGAAGCTAGGTTTGTGACTCCCCTCTTGCTTGACGGAACTCCAAACTCTTTGTTCAACTAGTTTGCAACCATTTCCGTTCATTGGTGCAGAGCTGGTGTCGTGGCGACGTCCCTGGACTCCGAGAAAGCTGTACTCAAGAAGTACCCGCGAGCTGAGACTTGGCTCCCCAAACTTGAAGCCGACGGAGCCCAGGTAAACAAACCACCTGAGACGGGCTATGCTTTCTGGTACGGGAAACGTCGAGGACGTGCGGTCAGCCGAATGTCTGTAGATGCATCCTTGATTGTCGTTTGCGTCGACTCTGCTCTGGTGTACTGCTGCGGTGGTGAACGCGACGCAGGCGAAGTCCAGATGAGGGGAAGACTCCGTCAGGCCTAGTTAAACCGCAAATATGACCGCACCATAGATGGTCGGGGGGATATTTTCGTTTTTTGGGGGACTGCCGACACTCACACCCAACACTTTCTGGGCGTCTGATACGGCAGTCTTGGTCTATTCATCCAACATCTTGACCGGGTCTTGTCTACCGTTACCCTTCCGTGATGAATATATTGTACCAGGTTGCACACTCTGTAGACGCTACCAGGCTCGAGGAAACCCTCCTAGGGGCCGGTGAAGGCCGGGGAGATGACGGGGGTGGAGGCGGAGTTGCTGGAGAGAAGACGCGAGTTTTGTTCGATCGCGTCGTCTTCAACTTCCCCCACACCGGTGCCCAGAGGACACACCTCAACCGTAACCTCATCCGAGACTTCTTCGCCAGCACCAAGTGAGTCGTCGCAGCGGAATCGAAAAGCCTCCGCTATCAACCACCCAGCGTTTTTATCGATGTTGGCCTTAAGCGTATATCGATGTTAGTGTTGGCAGTAAATCGTTGTTGGTCTTCGGGGAATAGAGGCCGACCTAGCCTGCTTGCCTGAAAAAGTGCCCCGCCTGCCGTCGTTTGGCCACGGTGGGAAAACAAAGCTTGGATATGATGGGCCGTGGTTTTTGGTTTCCCGCGAGGTGGATCACACGGCTCACGCGGTATTTCGAGGGGGACGGGGTAGAAAGGATTCATCGTTCATGTCTAACTCAGTTCGTAAGAATGCAGCGAGGGAGACCAGTAGGATTCCGCGCTAGACATAAGCAGGTGGAGCCGAGGGAGGTTACATGTGGGGGGTGCGATGCGCTGTTTCGTTTTCTTCTGACATGTCTTGGTCTCCGAACATCTGTGCCAAACGAGCAACGTGCGCAATACAGCGACAACCGACCACGCTCTTGTTTCTTGGCGGGCAGTTCATGTGCATGCCCTGTCCTCTTCCGACGGAATCGTGTGAAACTCAGCCTGAGCCCCTCCCCTCTCTCCTTCCGATTGTGAAAGGGGATTGGTGAAGTGCGCGGCGGCCGGGGGAGAGGTGCACGTTACCCTCAAGGACAAGCCTCCGTACTCGGGCTGGAATGTGAAGTAAGCCATCCGTTCGTTATGTTGCTTTTTTCCTGGCTTTGCTCTTGTGCTTTCTTCCTACGGTCCTGACAATCGTAGCCATTCGTGTTGAAATGTTCTTATTTTGCTTGTTGATGTGGTTCTGTGACTTTCTCGGTGCTATGGACTTGCTCTTGTTCTTCAGTTTATTTCGTTGGACCACCAATCATACCTCGCAGCTGGTATCCTTGTTATCCTCACGCGAAACGATCCGCTTCTGTGTCCGCAGGGCAATGGCGAGGGAAAGCGAGCTGATCATGGTGAGGTGCCTTGCCTTCGACCCATCGGTGTTTCCCGGCTACCGCCACAGCACAACCGACCCTCAGGTAAACAAAACCACTGAATTGTATTCTAGCTCACTCGTGCTTGACTGACTGCTTGTCAAGAAGCGCATGGAGCAGCAGAGGAAGTTCTAGCCCCAGGCTAAACGACACGGAGGAATTTCCAGCCTCCGGCTAAATGAAGCCACTGAGTTTGCGGTGGTTACCATGGGCTGCGGTGGATGTTTGGCCGATGAAAACGTTAAGGAAGTTGTCAAGTCGGAGTGAATATTACAGAAGTTGGGAAGCCCAAGTGGATACCTCCCGTCGTCCACCGCTATATTTCTATCTCAGTCAACCCTTTTTGTGTTTTGTTTGTGTCCCTGTGCCCCTGTTTCTTTTCCACAGGCAAAGAAATTCGACGCGGGAGGGGCCAGGACGAACGTGTTCTGCCGGGCGAGATCCGAGCTTGACGACAACGTGAGCATCGTCCGTTGAATTCCATTCATGTTTTCCATGTGCATGTCTACGCCCTCCCCAAAAGCCAAGAATATTTTCATGTCATGAACTGGAAGGAACACCGCCATTGTTTTATCCCGCTACCATGCTTGCTGATTCACAAATACGCATATTTTTGCAGCCTTTGTTTCACCCTTCCGCATGAACTGCTAATCGGTCAGACCGGAAGGGTAGGTGATGATGTGCCTCACGCGTGCATTCCGGCGGTGCGCGGATGCTGAATGGGCTGCTTGCGCTGTGATCCTTGCCGTGTGCTTGTGAAACCAACCCGGGAAACGAAGCTCTTGCTGCTGCGATTGGTCACAATATCAGCTCGAGACGCGTCGGTTCGCGATGCCTGATGGCTCTATTTACAATGTTGCGCATGGATTGACTGCTGTAACCAGGTGGATGAGTCAGGCGCCTTCCCGGTGATAGTGCGACGGGGGGGAGCAGCCTCCTCTGCGAACTCAGTTGAGACTGCCAACAACACCGGCGACAGCAACGATTCCGACGACAACGTCTACGGTGATGACCACAGTAGTGAAGACGACAACGCTAGCGACAACAGTGACTTGTTCGGCGGGGGCGGCTGCGGGAGCGGGGACCCCGATGGCGGCCTGGGGTCTTGGGACGACGAAGAAAGAAAAGGCGAAAAAACAACCGCCTCGGCGGGGGCGGGCGATGTCGCCCACGGCAGCGGCGGTGTTGATCAGGCAACCGCCGATGCTAACGGCAGGAAGAACCGAGGGAAGAAGAAGAAAACTGGTGAAAAAGGCGGTGTCGGCGGTGTTCCCAGTGGCAGCGAGGCCGAGGAGGTTAATGAGGGGAAGGGGTCGGTATCGAATGGGGCATCGAAACGCGGCATGCTTCAGCCTCCGGTGCAGAAGAAGAAGGCCGCGAAGCGTAGAGCACAGCGTAAGCGAAAGGCCGCCGCTGCTAAAGAAGCAGCAGCCGCTACAGCCGCGGCGGCAGAAGGGGCGCCGACAGGAGAGGGTTTCCCACAGGGCGACGGCGTGATGCCTGCCAACAAGGCAAAGTCTCCCAAGCGAAAGCGAGGGAAGTACGTCGTCAATTCGGCGAAGAAGCGGCCGAGAGATTGATTAATTAATATGCGGCTCCGAGAGACGGCGATTTGTTTTTCGTTGACTACTGTGGCTCCTTGTAAGGTTATTTTGTTTGGTGATTTGATTGAAACACACAAACCCTGCAAGCTGGGAAACAACAACAGTGCGAGCTGGGAAACGACTTGTTTCCGTACTTCGCGAGGGGGGGAAACACTCGTCCTTTCTTGTTGCAGCCAAGAAATGAGTTTGACTTGAACATCGATCGTTACTATGTCAAGGCCCTACGCATGCATTGCCAATTGGCTGTTTATGCTTCTCTTTTTTGAGAGTGACAGAGAGCCAGCGAGATGGCGGCATTTAGCCAAGCAGTAGCAATACAAGCAGCGTCGTCGATGTTGTTGTCACTGATGCTGTGGTAGCACTTCTCTTTCTCTCTCTCTCACTCCCTCTGCCGTTACGGGTGCATCTATTTCCAGCTCTCTCTTCTGTAGCGCCGCCGGTTGATTCCCCGGCTTGCCCCCCCCATGATTGTTCAAAAGAACGTCAGGCCTGTCTGTCCCAGCCAGTTCTTATCGCGCTCACAGCAGTTGCGTGCAATCGCGCGCTGTGCGGGCATGCGCCACGGCGAACCAACGCACGGGTGATGATCCATCGACTTGAAAAGGTTACGTCTGCGATGAGACATGATGGGCGTGCTTAGTGTGAATGTTGTGAAGGTGAAGTCTTGGTAGACAGGTTCAATAAGGAGGAGCTCAGAAACGTGACGTAGGCAATTACCTCCTGAGAATTTCCTGTGTTCCTCGATGCACCATGTGCTCGGGCCGCGGCTTACTGCATGATCATGGTTATTATAAGTGACGTCAAGAGCTAAAGATGGACGTACAACCCGGCCTTGCTAATGATCGTGGAGCTACAACAGTGTAAGCCGCGCAGGTCATGCAAGTAACACCCGGTGAAGAGGCAGGAGCAGGGGGGGTGGGGCCGCAATCTCTCGGGATCATTGTTTCGAAGGATGATACATGCATTCTTTCCAATCGCACCTACTGTACGACCAATCGACCGTCGCGAGCACAGCCGTATTTGCCCACGGTAAGGCCTTGCTTTCCACCGAGCAGTAAACATTCGGGGTCATCACACAGGATCAGTCGGCCCTGTGGCTCATGGCTCGGGCGGGTTTGCGAGGACGAAATGGCAAAGACGTTTTCCACCTCTTCATTATCGGGCTCAAAAGCCCTTTCCCAGTTCAGGGCGACTCGCGATATCCTAAATTTCACACCGCTGTTTTTGCCTGAAGCTTCGTTTTGCGACGATTCCTGCTCGCTCGTCATTGATGACGTAAATGAAACGTGCCACTTTACTCTAGGACGGCAATGCCCTTATGGATGCGAAATGACCTAGATAGAAGCTCGATTGAACTCTTCATAAACTCTTGTCTCACAAACACGTGCTAGGAGAGTACTCCAGGAGCCAGAAAAAATAATATTCACACTAAAATGCTCTAATGTTAAAGAGAAAGAGTGCTACCAGGCACATACGACATACGACATACCAACCACCACGGTATTGCTGTACAACTGTTTTCCTCCCCCTTGCATAACCGCCGCGTGCGCGTCAATCTATACTGCAGTGTGTACACAGAGACTTTTGCGCCCAGAACATATGTGACGAAATCCCACAAACAACCCCACACAAAACAACACACGACAAGATCCGAAAAATAAATATCACTACCACGACAGGAAAGGTACCGTAATATCCAACAAAGGCAGGAGGATCAACCAAGCACAAACAACGCGCGCCCGCGTCGAGACTGGAGGCCGAATGACAGCAAAGCGTACAAAAAGGACCTAGACTAGAACGATATAAAACCACAACGTGCTCATAAAAAAGTGAAAAATCAGCAATCGTTGCGCATGCCTCCAAGGATCCATCCCGGGTTCGAAGTTCTAGTAATTAAACATTGAGAAAATAGTATGAGCCCGTCAGTAAAATGAAGTAAACTTCAAGTTTGCGCTAAAAATGTTGTGGAGAATTCATGACTGACGTCTAAAGCATAAATCGATAGTAAACCTTCACACGACGGGTGACGACAACCAACCACGAAACGAAAGACTGGTCCACGGATCGATACCCGGCGAGTGAGCGAACTATAAAAAACGTCAGACTAAGGCGCCTCCATTCACTCGCCGTGACTAAAAAAGGAGCTGGGATTCCCCATCTAGCTAAAAGCCCTAACGGGTTCCGCCGAACTTGAACAAGTTGAACGCGTTGAACCCACCTGGGACAAACGGGCGACAGCGAGGGGGGGGGGGATGGAAGGACACGAGTTAAGAAGATGGGGCAGTCATATCCACAAGGCTCTCATTCGTCACAAAAAAATGAGTTCCTGTCATGCCATCATATCCGGCCCAAGGTGGAGAGATCACCTGATGGGCTCCAACCCGAGCGTCAAGCTGTTGGCCTCTTCGTGTACCTCTCGATTTCGAACTCTCTTTTATGTTTCTATAGATTCATTGCCATATTGCCGTGCTGGTCTTCCAACAATCTCGTTGGTTTCCTAAACCCCGCTCTCAATCTCACTCACCGCACGCGACCGCAGGGTCACCGGAGCAGCCCGCGAGACATGATCCCCGCCCGCTCCTCGTGTAGTCCTCCTCTTCCTCGGACATTCCGCACCAGCACTCTTCGCCGTTCTGTTGAGCCAGGAGACGAACAAGCGCCAGAGGCGGGGATCGAATACAACGAAGGAAACCACTGGTTAGCCACATGTTGAAGGGCAGAGGGGGGTGAGCCATCGGGCACACAGCGAACAGAACAAAGGAAAGAAACCCGAGCTCAAAGAGCACCACCACTGCTGTAGCATACCAAAACAGGGGAGAAAGCCGGCAGCAGTAGCGCTTTCGTCGAGCGCGGGAGGCTGCCCTTTGGGTTCGTGCGGCGGCCTGCCATCAATCATCTCGCCTACAGTGCTCTTCAACAATGCAATCCCCACCACCATTCACCTGTGTCGCGTAGAAGTTGGCGTCGAGGTCCTCACAGTACGTGCGGCAGACGGCCTGGGTCATGTCGGGCTGCGACTTGATCTCGCCGCCCAACACCCAGTCTTCCGGGTTGTCGGCGAAGCACCCCACGTACTCGTCGCCCGTGGGTTCCCTCGGTTCCGTGATCTTGTAGAGGTCTGGATACCACGGCGCAGGAATCAGGCGGCGCGGGGGTGAAGATCGTGCGTAAAGGCGACACGCCCACGATGCGTGCGTGCGTCATACGTGCTGCATATGGACGGCGAAATGACAGCTACCGCACCACCAAGATAACGCTTTTCTAAGAAAACCACAGCCATGACCGACGACATCAAACCGCGTCTGCCTTCTCTCGACAACCGCCTTCACGCGTGTTCGTGAAGCCAAACCACCATTTCCGAGACATCCGGGAACGTTTCAAGCGGCGAGAGCGGTCGCCCCCATACGTGAGACGAAATCAGAAACGGAAACGAACACTCACCGAAAGCGTCGAAGCCACCGCAATAGTCCGCCTCATCCCCGCCGCACGCGTGATCGCACACGCCATCGGAGTGGCGGTCGTACTCGGTCTCTGCGTCGACGCTGCACCAGCACTCGATTCCGTACTGGGTAGCCATGTAGGTGGCTCGCCTCTCCAAGCAGTACTCGAGGCACACCTGGGTAGGGAAAATGGAAACCAACTATCAGTCACTAGCCGGGTCCAAAGCGAATATTTTCAACACCCGAGATGGGGTAAAAACGCCTACAGACACGCATGCCTCTTAGTTCTGTACACCAAAAGTCTGACTACTACAGCTGTACCGATCGCGATTACCAAGGGCTATGGGAAGCGGGACATCAAAATCTACACAAAAGAGCGAGCTCGGGTGGGAGAAGAAATACTGGCGGAAGAGTCACGACAAAGCGCATTCAAAGACAAACGAGCGCGTAAACTTACCGCGGTGGTCATGGTGAACGAAGTCCTCATGTACTCGAACACTCGGTCGTGCTTGTTGTCCGCAAAGCAGCCGACGTACGAGTAACTTGCCTCGACCGGCAAGGTTACGGGCATTTCGTACACAGGAGCAGCAACTGTTTGCTCGGGCTCTGCAGTGGGCTCAGGCTCAGGCGTCGGTTCGGGAGTTGGCTCGGGCGTCGGCTCCGGCGTTGGCTCGGGAACCGTGGGCATTTCGCCTGTAAAGGGTTATTGTTAGGGTTAGAGGCATGTGCACGTTTCTACCGGAAGAAATGGGGGGGAACCCAAACGCCTTATTCAATATTGTTGTACAGTAGCTCGACCTACCCGCAGAGCGTTGCAAGCAAAGCAAGTCCCACTATTGCATGCGGAAACACCCAAATAGCCTGTGAGAAAAAAGGGGACACTGCGGCTTACTCAAAGGTTGTTGGTGCAAGGAGTAGAAAGAGGATTGTATCCATATGACAACTGCGTGTAGAATACGGGTTGCCTAGGGATAATCAATCTCACCGTCGGCCACCAGAGTGATGTCGGAGCAGCCGAAGAACACGTTGCCCCACTTCTGGCCTTCGTCGCTGCAACCGGGGTTCTTGTGCGGCAGCCAATCCTCCTTGTCCGGCGCGCACTCTCCCGGCCACTCGGGCTCGAATTCGTGGTAGCCGGGGTGGTGGCACCCGACGTACGCGTCTGCCAAAGGTAGAAGGATGGATGGGACATTGTTAAACATATGATCCTTGATGATCCAGAGAACCTACGAACTGCTCTGCAACTTCCTACGAGGGGTGCCGTAGAGGTAGGTCTCTTGTGCGGTGAGCTCCAGTCCTTACAGTCATCAAGGGGCTGCACTGGTGACGCCAAGCACAATGTTTGCTGGGGAAAAGGGTTATGCGGGTGAAGAAATACGCGGAAATTTTTGACACTGGTTCCAGAAACTACACAAAAATGGTGGTATCGTTGAGAGCCAGGACACGTACGTACTCACAGTATTTCATCTGGAGGACGCAGTGGTCGCACTGGATGTTCGGCAGATGGTAACGTCCAACGTTGATGTAGCCCTGCAAAAGGCAAGAAGTTGGGCATGGGGGGGTGAGTTAATATTGGCCTCGGCCCCCGATAGGTGTTTCCCTGGGGAAGCACAGGTTAGCACAACGCGGCGTGACAAGCATTTCACGCCGCACGCCTTTACCAAGCCCAACATAAATATGGACGTCGGCAGCTCGCTCTGTCAAGAGCAAAACCTATCGTTATTTGATAGCCACTTCTCAAATACACCACCCGTCGATCCGAAAGCGTTATTCTCCAGGCCCCCCTCCCCTCGAACAACGAAACGGCGTTTTTGATACTGATTGGAGTACAACTACGCTCGCAGCAATGATGCTGCTAGGCGTGCTCTGGATATGCGAGCCCTTTACAAGCATCGCCTACCCAAGACATCTACCAAGTTGGACAGATTGCTCACGTTGTCCAGGCCACTATCGCCACCGCTGAGCACGGGCCTGCCTGATTGGTCGGTCTCTTCATTTTGACCGCGGCACTCGGGGTTCACGAAGAAACGCCCGGGGTAGTCCGGGTCGATAGGGCTGTTCCACCCATCGGTCTCGTCACGGTCGAGCGGGTACATGTTCAAGCAGTCCTGGGTAACCACGTCGTCAGGGTCGTCTGATTTCCGATGGGGAAGAAGGTTGGGGTGGGGGCTCAGTAATGAGAGTGCTGCCATACGTTTGGCATGTACTTGATGTTCATATGGCCTATGCTATTTCCCGCGGACAAAAAAATATTCGCACGGCAATGATGCGCGCAGGCCAAGGAGACTAGCATCAGAAAAACGCGGGCAAGTACCACCCGGAAAAGGACTGATGCACGAGACTCACCCATGTCAGCGGTGTCGCAGAGGAAGTACTCGATGTGCCCCTGTTGGTTCCGGGAAGGAAGGGACGGGCGGGAATCACGGGGTGTGATTTACAAAACGTGAAGCTCGTTCAAGCTCACGCCGATGATGCTTTTGCCAAAAGCTGGGAATCGTCTTTTGGCTGATTTCAACGTGTACAGGCTGCAATTACAGAAGCGCAGAACTCCTGAATTAGTAGCCTCGCCTCAGACACTTTTCGCACCGCCCGGGTACAAGAATGAGTTTCTCACGATCCTGCTTGTGCGACATCTTAAACTCCGCTGTTTCCAGAAACGATGTTCGTGCCTCATCTGTGAAGCAAACAAAAGCCACACCAGAGTAGGGGCTTGACTCGTCACATCACGGCTTTTCTTGTTTCCAGCGGTGTGTGTGTGGAGGGTGATGCACAAAGATGAATTGCTTGAAGGCGTGCATAGTATCGCGTAACGTAGACTCACCCAGTGGTTGTTGTTGATGACGGCCTTGAGCTCGATGATAGATCCCGACGTGTACGTCGAGATCGGACGCCAGAGGGTGTTCGAAGTGCTGTACGTGTTCGGGTTGTCCAAGCCGCCCTGTATTTTTCATACGTAAGCATGGGTTTCGTTAGGAGTTATTTGGGTAACGTTTTTGAACACGACCATTGTGAGTGGCCGATTTGAGAATTGAGGGAGAAGGTGCTGATCGCCTTTCGAGGAAACCCGGCGAGTGGGCGACATATCGAAGACGCTCGTACTGGTAGATAAACAATCGGCGTTGTCCTTACCCGACTTGTTCAAAACGCCGTCGCAAGGTTGCGCGAAGGCACTCTGCGATAAACTGTCGTAAACAGGTCGCCAATCTTGGTGCATTCACCGTGTCTCTCGCTAGGAAGCGATCGCGTCACTGACCTGGGGAGGGTCCCCGCACACGCCGTGTCCGACGGCAATCTTGTCGCTCTCGAGGTAGTTGTTGTTCGGGCACCTCTCCCCCTTGTCCCAAGCCGCCCCCACGATCCAGACGTCGCCGCCACCGTAGTCGGCAAGGATGTCAGGATCGATGTTGTCGATTGTTCGGGCCTGGACCGCGTCAGCACCTACGATTCAGCGCAAGGATGCGGCAACGACGCTGCGAGTGTGAACGTGTGGACCTTCCATGCCGGGGGGGGATAGTGGACGCTAAAGCGGCGACCCATGGTCGGCGATGTATGGATACGGGCTTCGAGAGTCGTCAACGTGGGCGATAAGCAACGTTGGTTCATGTCGTGTACCGGATATCTCTCTGTACCGAACGTGTTTATCGAGCAGGCGTCCGCTTCAAGAGCCGGTGTATGTAGCGTCATTGGAAATATACTCACAAGGTAAATGAAGAATATATCCATCTTGCCGGCATCAGCTCTTCCCAAACTACGTACAAGTAGAGTCAACCGTTGCAAATGTCTTCAGTTTGTACTACTGTACCCACTGGAGTTTACACCATTTTTTTGGCACGAACATTCAAAAAGAGACAAACAACGCTACATACAGCCCCCTACACAATAATCGTTGTCCTTTCCTTCGACTCGAAAACCGCTGTAGCATTGAAACATATGCATGCGTAGTCTTTATTCGCTCCAGAAAAAAACAACGATTCGGAACAGGTCCGCCGACCGCCGACCATCACAGAACGAGAAGTGCCAGGCTGGAGACGGCTTGTTGCCGGACCGTCGAAATAAAACACCAAAATTTGATCTGAAAGCAGAGCGTATATTATGTAACAGTGGGTAACTTATCGCGATCATTCCAAGTATGCATAAAAGGATACTCCACATACCTCCTCCGTTGAAGGATCCCGCCCACCTCTCTACGGAGTGCACGTAGCTGCGCGTTTCGTGGGCGGGGTGGGGGAGGAGGAGTAAAACACGAAGGAGAGAATCGTGAGTACTTCATCTTTGTTCTGACTCCGACAACAACACCGCCGTTCAACAGCAGCAGGGGATTTCGAAAAAAACACTCCCTCTCGAAAATGTTACTGCCGCTGCTGCTGCCCCACATGTAATCAACAGCAGTAACTCAGTTTTCGAGCGCGTAGTCAGAGACGAGCGTCCGAGATCTGCACGGCTGCAACGACTGTCATTGCACTGCTGTAGATGAAATTTCTACACCCACCCGCATGACAATATCGAAGAAGCTGTGAAACAACGTCCCCAAAACTATCGCACACACCCTGGTCCAGGCAAAAAGCAAGCAAGCCTCTCTACAGGCTAGACTAGGCTCATGATGCGTATACGAAACTCCTGCAGTCGCTCCTCGACTAGAACAACATCAACAACTGCAGCGCATGCATGGGTCATTATGGTTGCGTGCCCCTCACCCGTCATTAAATTCTTGTGATCGCAGGTATTGCCGGCTGATTGGCTCGATGACGAAGCCATGTCCGTCCACGGCAGCTGGTGCCAGCATGCCAAACACTGCCACCGCCCCCACCATCCCCGATGCAAACGGAGCTGGAGTCATCGTGCCAGGTGGTCTCGAAACCTGACTTCTATCAGCGGTCTGGGAGGTGCGAGGTGGATGGGTGTGAGATGGGTGTGAGATGATGTGCTAAGGATGAACGGACGGATCGCCGGCGGACCACAAAACAAGAACAGATGAAAAAAAATGAAATCCAACAGTCCTCTCCTGTCACACCCGCGCACCGCGCAACAACGGACGGTTGTACATATAGTCACTGCTTGAAGTTTCCTATTGTAATCTCCACACGAACTATGTACAGCCGTAGTTGGCTTGTGACCAAGGGAGGCGTTCCGCGTCAGTTGGACCAGCATGGATATTAGAGGGTACAGAGCGGAGTCCGGAACAATTTGTAATCTGAAGACAAACAACCACCCACAACACAACCTCTCATCTTGTTACCATTGCATGTCTACGGATTGTCGGGCGGGTGGCGAAATGCTGCCGCCGTTGCGCTTCATGATCTTTTTCAGGAACGACGAAACAGCCTCTTGCTTGAACCACGCATGCTGATTGGATGACGCAAACAGTCCCTTCCCAGGGTGCAAGTACGAAGCTGCCATTACGTACCTGAGTCTCTTCTTTTCCTCTCGAATTGAGTGTCATTTTAGACAGCAATTGGCGGGAGCATGGCAAACGGGGCACCAAAAGGACATTTTCAAGGTATTATCCCTCTAGAGGGAACGCGAGGCCTTCTAATCCAAAGCCCTACAGCAGTTGGTTGCCCGGCGCTTCCTTTCATCGGCTGCTGCAAGGCCAGTCAGCACATGCGGTGGAACTCCAAATAAAAAAAAGAAGCCAACCTGAATATCGTAGTCGCCGTACATTGTGCACTTCTGGCGGGGGATGCTCTTGCGTGTGTTAAGCCGAAGGGTCGAGAGAGAGAGAGCAGGCGTGTCGGTAGCTGGTGAGTTGCTTGTGTACAGTATTCGAACAAGCCACTTTGCTTGTCGTTTGATCAATGTCGTTGTGGGCTCCGCAAGCGGGACTGTTTCCTTTCGTGTCAGCAGCATGATCGGCTCGTACTCGTGATTTCTCTCTCCCGTCGCGCTACATGTCGTTACCGAAGGCTACCGGATAACACCACATGCGAGCTGCCGTGGCTGTACTCAAAGAACACCATGGACAACACAAGCACCTGGCCCTTGTCCCCATGATACCCACACCAACGGAAGCACAGTCAGTGCGCTGGAGTATTGCGAGCTCGCAGTCGTCTATTCGTCGAGACTTCGAGATCATCCATCCGTAGTGGTGAACAGCGGGCAAAAATACAGCACAATCAGCACGTACTTTGATGGTGACGTTTGTTCGGGATTTAACTTGACGAAGATAACACACCAGATTGTCCACAATGGTTTTTCACTTGTACAAAACCACGTAGTCTTTCTGTGAGATTTTTGCATTCTATACTTTCTAAAAACCACATTCCCCCGCAGGCGGAAAACAACAAATTCATCATGTTTCTCCAACATGGGGAAGTTTCGAGGGCATCAGGATAGGAGCTGGAGGGGAAGAGAGAATAAAATCCTCAAGAAGAAAGTCGGGGTGGCTGTTGGGGGAATCCACGCGGCGGCACAAGCTGAATCGACCGTTTCCGGCGGCGACTCTCTGGGCAGCGGCAATCCTGGGCACCAACAACAACAGCAACAGCGGGAGGCAGTAGGCCCGAAACGGAAGCTCAAGCACGTGACGTACGCCAAGGAACACTCGGTGCTTCTCGTCGGAGACGGTTGCTTCAGTTTCAACTGTTGTGTTGAACACCGGGGAACGCGGTGAGTCTAACCATGCTTCAGTAAGACGCACACCTCTTGGAACACTTGCCAACAATGGGTACTCCCATGTGCGTCGCACTAATATTGCGCAGCCGTGAACAACTAAGGTCTCTTTGGCCCACGAAACGATCTCACCTGACGCAGTCCGGTCACCGTTATTTGTGACGCTCTTGCTGTTCCTTGACGAAACTCAAAACTTCTTGTGTAACTCCTTTGAACCTTTGAAACCGTTTTCGTTCATTGGTGCAGAGCTGGAGTCGTAGCGACGTCCCTGGACTCCCTAAAAGCTGTACTCAAAAAGTACCCGCAAGCCGAGACTTGGCTCCCCAAGCTTGAAGCCGACGGACCCCAGGTTAAGCAAACAGCCTTAGGCGGACATATATATGGCGAGACTGTTTATAGGACAGCAGACATCTAAGGCTTGCAGCCGGCCGTATGTCTGTATGTGCCTCCTTGATTGTCGTTTTCGTCGACTGCCCTGGTGCTGCGGTGGTGAACGAGGTGCAAGAGAAAACTAGACGAGGGGAATACTCCGTCAGGCCTACCCACACCGCAAACATGGTAGGTAGCAAGGGGGTATTTTTGTTTGAGGGACTGTCGACAATGGCAACATAATCTGAACGTCTGATGCATTTTGTTCTACAAAGGATCATTTTCCTACATCCGGCCGGGTCTTGTCCACCGTTACCCTTCCGTGGTGATTTTTTGTGCCAGGTTGCACGCGCCGTTGACGCCAACAGGCTCGAGAAAACCCTTCTAGGGGCGGGTGGAGGCCAGAGGGACGGTGCGGAGTTTCTGGAGAAAAGAATCGAATTTGGTTCCACCGCGTCGTTTTCAACTTCCCCCACACCGGCGCCCAGAGCACACACCTGAACCGTGACCTCATCCTAGACTTCTTCGCCAGCACCAAGTGAGTCGTCGCAACGGCACCAAAAAGCCTTCGCAATCAACCACTTAGCGTTTTTATCGATGCTGGACGTAGCAGAAAGTCGATATTGGTCTTTGCAAAAGTAAGTCGATGCTAGTCTTGGCAGTAAATCGATGTTGGTCTTAGGAGCATAGAGGTCGGCCTCGGCTGCTTGTCGGAAAAAGTGCACGCCATGCCGTCGTTTGGCCACGATGGGAAAACAAGGCTCATATTTTTCCTGCGAGATGGCTCACACGGCGGCTCATGCGGAACTCGCCCGGGGACGGAGTAGAAAGGAGTTTTCATCCACCATTGTCCAAATCATTTCGTAAGGGTACAGCGAGGGAGAGGAGTAGGATTTCACGCGAGACCGGCGCAAGTGGGGCCGAGAGAGGGTGGGGAGGGGGCAACGTGCTGCAGTTTTTTCTTCGTTTTGGCCGTGACGTGTCTTTGTCTCCAAGAATCTCCGTACCAAACGAGCACGCGCGCAGTACCGATAACAGTCCACTCCCTTGTTTCTTGGCAGGCAGTTCGTGCGCGTTCAACCCCCATTTCCCCCCCGAAAGAATCGCGTGAAGCTCTGCCGCCGCTGATTGTCTCTGTCCCCTCTTTCCTTCCGATTGTCAAAAGGGGATTGGTCAAGTGCGCGGCGGTCGGGGGACACGTGCACGTTACCCTCAAGGACAAGCCTCCGTTCTCGGGCTGGAACGTGAAGTATGCCATCCGTTGGTTCTGTTGCTTATTCGCCTTGCTCTGTACTTGCTTGCTACGGCCCTGGAACTATGATGTTGAAGTGTTCTGAATGTTTTCGTTGATGATGTAGTTGTGTGGAGCTTTCTTGGTGTTGGACTCGAATTTGTATTGTTGTGGATTCGGTTGATATTTGATGTTTTAGAATAGTTTAGACAACGGAAAACGTATTTCAACGAAAAATATTACACAGCTGGGGTATCCTTATTATCTTCACACGAATCGACCCGCTCCTGTGTACACAGGGCAATGTCGAGGGAAAGCGAGCTGATCATGGTGGGGTGCCTGGCGACCCATCGGTGTTTCCCGGCTACCTCTACAGCACAACTGACCCTCAGGTACAATAAATCACTCGAAGCTCACTCGTTCTGGACTGAATATTCGTCAATTGCGCATTAAACACCGACGAGATTTCGAGCCCGATGCTAACCGAAGCGGAAGATTTTCTAGCCTCAGGCAAAATGAAGTCACTGAGTTTGCAGCGGTTACCACAAGGTACGCGGTGGATGTTATGTCAACGTTGAGGAAGTTGTGAAGACGGGGTGAATATCAAGGACGTCGTGAAGCCAGAGTGAATGCAACCCGCCCCCCACCGCCGTGCATGGAAAAACACTTTCGGTTACACCCCGCCCCCCCCCCTGTTTTGGTGTCGTCCCCGACGCCCCCCTTCCTTATCCGCAGGCAATGAGGTTCAACGCTGAAGGGGCCAGGCGAACGAACGTGTTGTGCCCGGCGAGATCCGAGCTTGACGACAATGCGAGCACCGTTGAAATTCATTCATATTTTCCGTATGCATCAAATCATTCGTTCTCCCCAAAAACCAAGAACGAAATTAAATGAACACCCCCAGTTTTTATGCCGTTATCCCGCAGCCCAATTCTTGCATACGCATAGCATATCTATAAGTACCCTTCCACATGATGGATTGCTAGTCGTTCAGACCAGGTGATTGTGTGTCTCCCGCGTGCTTTCCGGCGGTACGTGAACGCTGTGCTGTGTGACCCTTGCCGTGTGCTTGTGAAGCCAACCCGGGAAGATATAGCTTTTGCTTCCGCGGTCGCGAGACGCGTCGTCGGCGCACGATGCCTTGCTTATGGCTCTACAATGTTGCACATGGATTGAAAGCTATTAATTACAAGCTGGATGAGTCGGGCGTCTTCCCCGTTATGAGGCAATCGGGGGGACAGCCTCCTCTGTGAACGGGCAACCGGTGCGACCGCCAGCAACACCGGCAGGCAGCAGCAACAATTCCGACGATAACGTCTACGGTAATCACTGCAGCCAGCCGTGAAGGCGACAACGCTAGCGACAGGAGTGACTTGTTCGGGGGGGGCGGCTGCGGGAGTGGGGACCCCGACCGCCGCCTGGGGTCTTCGGACGACGAAGAACGAGAATAAAGAGAGCGAAGAAACCATAATATCCGCCTCGGAGGGTGCGGGCGATGATGCCTGCAGCAGTGAAAGCGGCGGCGGTGTTGATCGGTCAGCCGCCAACGCTAGCGACAGGAAGAACCAAGGGAAGAACACTAGTAGTGAAAACGGCGGTGGCGGCGGTGTTCCCAGTGCCAGCGAGGCCGAAGAGGTTGATGACGGGTAGGGGATGGCATCGAACGGGTCGTCGAAACGCGGCACTTCAGCCCCCGGTGCAGAAGGACAAGGCCGCCAAGCGTAGAGCACAGCGCAAGCGCAAGGCCGCCGCTCCTGAAGAAGCAGCGGAGGGGCGCCGAGAGGCGAGGGTTTTCCACAGGACGGCGTGGTGTCTGCAAAGCAAAAAAAGTCTCGAAAGCGGAAGCGAGGGAAGCACAGTTGTTGTCGGTTCGGGGAAGGAACGGCCGCGACATTGATTATTTATTGCGGCTCCGACAGACGGCGATTTGTTTTTCGTACACTGCTACAGTTCCTTGTGAGGGTGTTTCGTGATGTGATCGACATACATACACAAACCCTTACGATACAAGCTGGGAAAAAACATCCGCGCGAGCTGGGAGTCGACTTGGTAGCCTTGCCGTGCTTCGCGACGAGGGACAGAGTCGCTATTTCTTGTTGCAGTCAAGAAATGATAGAAACGGCCCGGCCTTAAATGATCGTTCTACGAACGCGAGGTTTCAGCGGTGTATGCAGCGATGGGCAAGTAGCATTCACTGAAGCGGCAGGAACAGGGGGGGGGCTGTGATCTCTCGGGACTTGTCAGTTTGGAATGATGAGGAACACTTTGGTCATCACGTGTTGCGAGGATGAAATGGGTAAATCAAATCGGTCCTCCTCGTTCATAATCGGCTCAGAAGTCATTTCTGCGCGTCCTCTGCTTAATTTGGAACGCGACTCACGACATCCATTACCGAAGTTTGTTGTTGCGTAAAGCTGCGCTTTGCGAAGATTCCTGCTCTCACCGATCATGGGGTCTAAATGGCGTGACTGAAACATGCCATTTTCTCTAGCCCAGCAACATTTTACGCCGAGGTTTGTTATTGCGCACAGCTGAGTCGACGATTCCTGCTCACACTTCATTAAATGACGTACGTACCTGAAACATGCCACTTGATTCTAGTACAGCACGCTCTCCTAGCTACGAAATGTCCTAGAAACTCGATTAGACTCTCTTTTCACTTTTGTCCTACAAACACGCGCTAGGAGTACTCCAGGAGCCAAAAAATAAACATTCCAAAAAAAAAATGCTCTAAATGAAGGAAATAAGAGACAGTACCATACGGCCCACACGATATACAAAATAAAATGCTGAACTACCGTTTTCCTCCACCTCATGTGACCGCCGTGGGTGCGTCAAATCTACATACCGTCATGTGAAGAGACTTGTGCGCCCACAACAAATGCGACAAAACCCCACAAACCAAAACACGTCAAGAACGAAAAATATTTACGACAAGGAAGGTTACCGACAAATGTAACAAAAAGACGGGAGAATCAGCCACAGCACAACAACGCGGCCGTGTCGAGACTGGAGGCCGAATGACAGCGAAGCCTATAAATTCGACCAACGTTATGTGTAAAAGAGTGAAAAACAAGAGCCATCCTCGTGCCCAGAAGGACCCACAGCACGAGGTTTGATGTGATAACATGAGAGAATGCAACAAGTCCGTCTGTCAAGTCAACTCACGCAATCTCCCGATATGTGTGGTGTCGAGACTTCTGACTCACTAGTAGAACGATACGACTGCAAATGGAATTAACACAACACGACCGACAGCGGTAGTTCACCTACATGCCGGGTGACAACATCAATGAAAAGAAAGACTGGTCCACGGATCGATTTCCGGCGAGTGAGTAAGAGCTATGCATCAAAAACATTCCGGCAACCAAGCCTCCATTCACTCCCTGTGACGACAACGGGAGCAGGGACTCCCCATCACGCTGAACCTTACACTCCTAGCAGCCAGCAACAGCGTCGTCGACCTTGAGGGAGTCCCCGAACAAAACAATCTGGTCGATCTGGTGGCCGTGCGAACGGCCTCCGATTTCCATCTCGTACTCGCCGGCCGCGGCAAACTCGATGGCGATCTGGGTGTGGTCGCCGTTCTCCTCCTCGGCGGTCCCCTGATACTTGAAAACGCCGTCCGCGGCGTTACCGTACACCTTCACGAAGGTGCCGTAGCTCTTGGAGGTGCCGGCCGGCCCGAACCTATCCGCGTCCGGGAAGTTCAGCCAGCTGTCGTTGGCCTTGTCGCTCTCGACGCCGTCAGGCTGGCGCATGGCCCACTTGAACGAGTAGGTGCCCGCGGTGGGGATCTGCACGCTGGTGGAGATGATGTCGCCGTCCGCCGGGTCGCTGTTGTTTTGGGCCTCAGACAGCCCCTCCCAGGTGATGTAAGCCCCGCCGCTGGCGGCATTGTCCTGGACGATGCGCCAGTCACCGTTGACCGGGAGGTCTTCGGCTTCGATGATGACCACCATGCAGTCGCTGCGCAAGGGAAAGGCGCGAATATGTAGGGAGGCATCGTTAGGGGGAGAGGGCGGAGACAAAGGGCGAACGAACTATATAGTTAAGAGCCTATCGCACCTGAGAAAACAGCTGGGGGAACTGGTCACCCAGACAGGTATGAACCGTGTCCCACGTATATGCCATGCATCTGTTACGCCACCAGACGTACCTGGGGCAACACTCTACAGAAAGATTTCGGAACAGAACGCACCTAAACACCTGGGAGTGTGCGATATGCGAGTTGTCGTTGGCAAGTATGTAACCCATTAGCAAGCCGGAGAATAGACGCTCGGAAAGCAGGCCCCACTTACTTGGTAGGTGTGGGCGCGACAACCGGTTCGGGTGTAGGTGCGACAGGTTCCGGTGTGGGCGCGACAGGTTCCGGTGTGGGCGCGACAGGTTCCGGTGTGGGAGCGACAGGTTCAGGTGTGGGTGCTACAGGTTCCGGTGTGGGTGCGACAGGTTCCGGTGTGGGAGCGACAGGTTCCGGTGTGGGTGCGACAGGTTCCGGTGTTGGAGCGACAGGTTCCGGTGTGGGTGCTACAGGTTCCGGTGTGGGTGCGACAGGTTCCGGTGTGGGAGCGACAGGTTCCGGTGTGGGAGCGATAGGTTCGGCGATTCCGTCAAACTTGAACAAGTTGAACGCATCGAACCCACCTGGGACAAAAGGGTAACGGCAAGGAAGGGGTGGAACGACTAGTGTCAAGAAGATAGTAAGACATGTCTACAAGGCTCTCACTTGTCACCAAGCACGGACTTCACGCGGGAACACCACATCCGGCCCAAAAGTACTGTTAGAGATCACTCGGCGAGCGCCACCTGTAAGTCTCTTCCTGCATATCCGGTCTCGACGTCGGCATGCATGTACCACACGGTGCCGCTGTAGTTGCCAGGTCTTCCTACACCCCATCTTCCGATCTCACTCACCGCACGCAACCGTAGGGTCACCGGAGCAGCCCGCGAGACATGATCCTCGCCCGTGCCTCTTGTAGTCCTCCTCGTCGTTGGACATTCCGCACCAGCACTCGTCGCCGTACTGTTGACGCAAAAGACAAACAAGCGCCGGAGGCGGACATCGAAAGCAACGGAGCAACACACTGGTTAGCCACAAGGTGAAGGTGAAGGACACAGAGAGGCGTGCCACGGGGCGCAGCGAATAAAACACCGGTGCATACAGAACGAGGCAAAGGGCACTATTCAGCACGAAGCGAATAGAATTAAGGCATTTACACAATCAACAAGGCAAAAAGGAACCCAAGCGCCAAGAGTACTAGCAGCACGAAAATCCGACGGTACACAAAACTCCACCTGGGTGGCGTAGAAGTAGGCGTCGCGTTCCTCGCAGTACGTGCGGCAGACGGCCTGGGTCATGTCGGGCTGCAACTTGATCTCGTCGCCCAACAACCGGTCTTCCCGGTCGTCGGCGAAGCACCCCACGTACTCATCGCCCGTGGGTTCCGTCGGTTCCGTGATCTTGTAGAGGTCTGGATACCACGGCGCAGGTTCAGGAAGGCGGGGTGAAGATCGTGTTCAGGCGACGCCCATCATGCGTATGCATACATGTGTCATATCAATGGACAAAAAAAACGACAGCTCGCCTCATCAACATCACGCTTTCCTAAGAAAGCACAGCCATCATCGCCGACATGAAACCGCGTCGTCTCAACGACCGTCTTCACGCATCTCCGTGAAGCCAAACCCCTTTTTCCGAGACATCCAGGTATATTATATCCGGATACTTGCAAGAATAGGCGGGCCCGCTATGTTCTTCCCAGGTGGCGATAATGCTCCCCCCATACAACGAGAGACGAAAAAAAAACACTCACCGAAAGCGTCGAAGCCACCGCAAATGTCGGCTGCATCCCCGCCGCACGCGTGATCGCACACGCCATCGGAGTGGCGGTCGTACTCGACTTCTGCGTCGACGCTGCACCAGCACTCGTATCCGTACTGGGTGGCCATGTAGGTTGCTCGCCTGTCCAAGCAGTACTCGAGGCACACCTGGGTAGGGAAAATGTAAACCAATTATCACTTACTGGTCGGGTCCAAAGCGAATACCAAGGGGCATAGGAAGCAGGACATCAAAATCTATAATAAAGAGGGAGCTCGGGTGGGAGAGAACAAACACTAACGAAAGAGTCACCAAAAAGCGCATTCAAAGATATGCGTAAACTTACCGCGGTGGTCATGGTTGACGAAGTCTTCATGTACTCGAACACTCGGTCTTCCTTGCTGTCCGCAAAGCAGCCAACGTACGAGTAACCCTCGTCGACGGGCATGGTTACGGGCATTTCGTACACAGGAGCAGCAACTGGTTGTTCGGGCTCCGCAGTGGGCTCAGGCTCAGGCGTCGGTTCGGGGGTTGACTCGGGCGTCGACTCGGGAGTTGGCCTAGCAGTAGGCTCCGGAGTCAGTTCGGGGGTTGGCTCGGGCGTCGATTCGGGAGTAGGCTCGGAAGTCGATTCGGGAGTAGGTTCAGGGGTCGATTCGGGAGTCGGTTCCGGTGTCGGCTCGGGAGTCGGTTCAGGTTCAGGGTCCGGCGTGGGTGCCGCGGGAGCCGTGGAGGACGTTTCGCCTGTAAAGGAACAAAAGTGGATCCACGTTTAGAGGCATGCGCACGTTTCTACCGGAATGATGGACCCCTCGAACCGCCTTGTTTACAAAGTTCGACCTACGCACAGAGCGTTACAAGCAGGGTAAGTCCTACTTTTGCATGCGTATTTCACCCAATTGCCTGGTTGTTGATGCAAGGAGTAAAAAGGGGAGGTTGTCCACATGACAACTGCGGGTAGAATACGGGTTGACTAGGGATCATCAATCTCACCGTCGGCCAGCAGAGTGATGTCGGAGCAGCCGAAGAACACGTTGCCCCACTTCTGGCCTTCGTCGCTGCAACCGGGGTTCTTGTGCGGCAGCCAATCCTCTTTGTCCGGCGCGCAATCTCCCGGCCACTCGGGCTCGAACTCGTGGTAGCCGGGGTGGTGGCACCCGACGTACGCGTCTGGCAAAAGTAGAAGGATGTCTCTGGGGTGAGCTCTAGTCCTTACGGTCAACAAGGGGCTGCACAGTGACTCCAAGTACAAACTGTTTGCTGGGGAAAAGGTTCATACGGATCAAGAAACACGTGGAAATTTACGCCGCTGGTTCCAGAAACTACACAAAAATGGTGGTATCGTTGAGGTCCAGGACGCGTACGTACTCACAGTATTTCATCTGGAGGACGCAGTGCTCGCACTGGATGTTCGGCAGATGGTAACGTCCAACGTTGATGTAGCCCTGCAAAAGTCAAGAGGTAGGGCACCGGGGGGTGAGTTCGAGAATGTTGGCCGGGGCCCCGGTAGGTGTTTTTCCCTGGGGACGCAACGGGTTGGCACACGCGGCACGATGAGTAGGGCTATCCTCCAGGCCCCCCTCCCCTCGAACAATGAAACGGCGTTCTTGAGTTATAGTACACTCGCAGCAATGGTGCTGCTTGGCGTGCTCTGGATATGCGAGCCACATACAAGCAGGACATCTACCAAGATGGACAGGTTTCTCACATTGTCCAGGCCAACCTCCCCGTCGTTGAGCATGGGCCGTCCTGTTTGGTCGGTCTCTCCATTTTCACCGCGGCACTCGGGGTTCACGAAGAAACGCCCGGGGTAGTCCGGGTCGATGGGGCTGTTCCACCAATCGGTCTCGTCGCGGTCGAGCGGGTACATGTTCAAGCAGTCCTGGGTCACCACGCCGTCAGGGTCGTCTAATTTCGGACGGGGACCAAGGTTGGGGCGGGGGGAAGGACTCAGATAGGAGTGGCTTTGCATGTCTGGCGTAAATTTACCGTGTTCAACAGGGACCGAAGTAAGATCTCACGAGCGCACCTACGATGACTGACATCGTGTGTCGGCTAACCGTGTCTTGTCGGTATGGCGGACAACAATAATGATACGGCAATGATGCGCAGCGTAGGTCAAGGAGACCAGCTTCCAAAAAAATGACCAACCAGCAACGGACTGATGCACGAGACTCACCCATGTCAGCGGTATCGCACAGGAAGTACTCGATGTGCCCCTGTTGGTTCCGGGACGGGAGGGGCGGGCGGGCGGGGATCACAAGATGTGATTTAAAAAACGTGAAGCTCGTTCAATCTCACTGAGATGACTGCTGTTGCACTAAGCTGGGGATCATCTTTTGATTTATTTAAACGTGTTTCGCCGTACGGGCCGTGATGACAGTGATTAGTGTAGAACTCCTGAATTAGTAGCCTCGGACACTTTTCGCACCGCCCGGATACAAGAATGAGTTTCGCAAAATACTGCTTGTGTGATGTGTCAACACTCCACGATTTTCAGAAATGATGTTCTTGCCTCACCTGTGAAGCAAACAACACCTACGCCTGACTAGGGGCTTGACTCATCACATCACGGCATTTCTTGTTTCCAGCGGCGTGTGCCTGGGGGCCGAGGCGCACAGCTGGCTTGCTTGGAGGCGTGTAGAAGGACCGACTCACCCAGTGGTTGTTGTTGATGACGGCCTTGAGCTCGATGATGGATCCCGACGTGTACGTCGAGATGGGAGGCCAGAGGGTGTTCGGGGTGCTGTACGTGTTCGGGTTGTCCAAGCCGCCCTGTGTTTTTTTTTATCCGCAGGCAATGGGTGTTGTCGGGGAATATTTCGGTAAAGTTCGTGAATACGGCATATGCCACATCGGGGTTTGCCCGGTGTGTGGCCGATTTGAGAACTAAGCAAGAAGGTGCACATGTCAAGTTCATTGTACAACCAAAACACAAAACGAACGCCCCTCGAGGAAAGGTGTTGAGTGAGCGACATATCGAAGGCGCTTCTTACTCTGGTGGAAAGTCTACAGAATAGTATGTCATTTTCTTATTCCACATGCTCAAATCGCTATCACAATGCTGCGCCAAGGCATTTTGCGACACACTGTCGTGGGTAGGTCATCAATCTTGGTGCATTCACCGTGTCTCTCGCTAGGAAGCGATCGCGTCACTGACCTGAGGAGGATCCCCGCACACGCCGTGTCCGACGGCAATCTTGTCGCTCTCGAGGTAGTTGTTGTTCGGGCACCTCTCCCCCTTGTCCCAAGCCGCCCCCACGATCCAGACGTCGCCGCCACCGTAGTCGGCAAGGATGTCAGGATCGATGTTGTCGATTGTTCGGGCCTGGACCGCGTCAGCACCTACGATTCAGCGCAAGGATTCAGCAACGACGCTGCGAGTGTGAACGTGTGGACCTTCCATGCCGGGGGGGGGGGTGGTGGACGCTAAAGCGGCGACCCATGGTCGGCGGTGTACGAACTTTGTGAGTCGTCTTTGTGGGAGATGAGTAATGGTGGTGCATGCCGTATACCGGCTACGCTCTTATGTAATGTGTGTATCCCGGCAGGCGTCCGCCTAACGAACTGACGAATGCAGGGCTATTGGAAACCTACCTGGCTATAAACTAGTGTGCCAACATCCATCTCGTCGGCATCATATCTTCCCAAACTACTACTGTATTTAGTGCATACATTTCGAAGTGGGCAATACTTCCAAGTCGCATGGTACGCCACATTACCTCCTCCGTTGAAGGATCCCGCCCACTTCTCCACGTAGTACTCGTCGCTGCGTGTGTCGTGGGCGGGGCGCGGGAGGAGGGAGGAGTAAAGGCAAAGGAGAGAATCGTGAGTACATCTTGTGTACATTTGTTGGTTTTGTTTTACTGGAACGAATATCACATCACCCATGTCAAAACGAAAAGAACGGCTCTTCGGGCGTGTGCCCGAACAAACGAACGTTTCAATTGCAGCATGTCGCGCCGAAATGCTGAAATAATTACCAGGTGCTCGATTCAAAGCAAACCGTCATGTCCATGAACAAAGGTATGCTCCGGCACTTCAAATTCTTCGAACATCATGCAACGATTATCGGGGCGGAGCTGGCAGGAGCATCAACTCTGCAGCAAGCAGATGCTCTACTCAAAACCTTTCGCAGGTGTGGCAATTCGATCTTTGTTCTGATTCCGACGACACTAATCTACATACCGCTCCGTTCAACAGAACGGGCGGGGGGTGCGCAAAAAGCGTATGCTCTTGGAACATGCTGCTGGTGCTGCTGCTGTACCACCCGAAGCGCCATATTGGTACACAGTGGTCGAGCACATACTCAAGACACCAGCGTGCGAGATCCGCACGGCTGCCATTGTCGACACGACCCATAAAAAATTGCGACACCGGGTTGCAAAGATCCTATCGCCAAGAAAGCTGTGTGCCATGATCGTTGTGTTTCGCAACGTCCCCGACCAAACAAACACACACAGCAAAGCAAGTAGAGGCTAGACGAGGCCCATGACGCGTACGTGTAACTGCTGCAGTCGCTCCTCTACTACTGTAGAACAACAGCAACAGCTGCAGCGCATGGGTCATCATGCTTGCGTGCCTCTCACCCCTCATTAAATTCCTTTGATCGCAGGTATTGCCGGCTAATTGGCTCGATGCAGAAGCCGTGTCCTTCGACGGCAGCTGGTGCCAGCATGCCAAACACTGCCACCACCCCCATCATCCCCGATGTAAACGGAGCTGGAGTCATCGTGCCAAGTGGTCTCGAAGACTGCCTTTTACAAGCGGTCTGGCGGTCTGCGGGATGGAATGGTGTGAGAGAGATGAGATGGGGGTGTGAGATGATGCGGGGATGAGATGTGCGGACCAATCGCTGACGAACCACAAACGAACAGAAAAAATAACGGTCCTCGGTCCTCTGGTCCTCTCACACCCGGCAACGGTCGTGCGCGTCTCACGTTCCTCAACGGCGGATTTCGGAACTTTTCAGCTGCCGGACTGCTTGTCGAGAAAGCTCTACTGGTCGACCGATTACTGCACCAGGCAGCAGGCCAGGGTATCTCACACATAAATGCAGGAGTTACGCCGGGGTGCATATTCTTGTAGAACGTGCTACCGTTGGTTTGACGGTGAAGCAGAAGTATATATATATGTGAGCAACGGCGCATATACCTAGTTCCAGCAAACTGGAAAATGGATCGATGGCAACAACAGATTACACCCGTTCGTTTGTCGTGGCTTGGTGTTGTTGTCTGCCCAGCAGTATATACCTTCATCTGTCCGCGCCATTCTACATAACGCTTGACGCGGGTCGATTCCCGTGGTCACAGGTTAACTTGTAAGCCTACCGTATGTGACACAAGATACCACACACACCCCGTGGATCGATTTTCAAAGCTCGACCACAGCAAGCAGCAGTCCACGAACAGCAAGTGGAACACTCAATTGATGCATTTTCGGAAGATCTCGACGAGGCGGTTCCAACGCCACCACTTTCCACTTTCGGCACATGGGTCCAGGGCGTGTGGTATCTTGTGTCACCAACGGTATGTACAGCTACACCTCCCGTTTACGACACAAGATAACCCACCCCCTGAACCGATTTTCAAAGCTTGATTTATCAACAGCAGAAAGAGTCGCGGCGCCGAAAATGTCGGCGTTCAAGCCGTCGTGCATAATTCTCCGAAAACGTATCATTTCGTGTTTGCATCCTCTTGGTCGATAAGTAAAGCTCGACGAGCTTTAAAAATCGGTCCAGGGGGTGACAGTGTGTTATCTCGTGTCGTATGCGGTAGACCCTCCGCTCGCCTCTTCTCTACCATACACGCTTTGCGAGGCAAACATATAGACTGGAAGTCAACATCACGGGCTAAGAGCAAGCCAGAGGGGTAGGCATATTACTCCCCTGGTAATCTTGCTTGGTACTTCAGAAAAGAGAGGCGTTCATCTTGGAAAGGACAAAGGAGAGAAAAGAAAAAAAATAAATGAGAAAGAACAGCAGTATACTGCTGTAGTTACGCGGTAAACCACTGCCTACCGGTGGTTCAAAGCAAATTCCCCCGACGACCAGCAACGACACCAAACGCAACCAACGCCATCTGTACTTCTGTGTGCAGCAGTTTTGTCAGGTGCGGTAGTAATGCCATGCTGCTGCTGCTGCTGCTGCTGCTGTGTATGTATGTAGTAAGTAAGCAGGCATGGCATGCCTTCTGTGCTTCTGTGTGTGTGTGTTGATTTGCCATGAAAAGGTCACATTTGTGATTTGCCATGAAAAAAGCAACAGAGTTCGGAACACGAGCCATTCTACAGCAAGTAGGTCCGTTCGTCCCCACATACATACTATACGAAGAACTTGGAAGGCGAGCATGAAGGCGTGAATCATAGAAGAAGTATTATAATTGAATGCTAATCACGTTCGCTTCAAAATAAACTTGAAGTTTTCTTGAGGCCATCAATACTCTCAAGTGTTCTTTGAAGACGGAGGGAAAATTGGATTCGGTCAGTGGATTGACGTGGTAGAATAGCGTGGAGTGCGCAAACAAAACGCTGCTCACCAACAAGTGACGATATGAATTAAATACGCCAGCATATTGTGTACGGCCAGGAGGTTATTCTGAATAATACTAAACAACTTACTGCCTAACGGGTAGATCCCACCACCCCGTATCCAAAATTCAAAAGTACATTGGGTTCTACATCCCGCACGTACGTACGTAATCCGTACAAACTTGACTCGCCACCTACTACGTCGTCAGTAGTTGCTTTCTCTTGGCGGTCGGTCGCGTTCACTTGATTGAGAAAAACAAAGACAAACTGCCCGTGTATGTACCGGTACTTGCCCATTCCCAAGGCAAGGGAAATAATACGTGAAAAAAATTCACCCCGCCCAACTCCCAGCGAAATTGCCCAGCCACACTCGCGAGAAAAACGATTTCTTTGATTCGTTGCACCGCAAGCAAGTCTAGCAGTCTAATAATCCAGAACAAGATCCTACCAGGAAAGGAAGCCCACCAGTAGTGCAAGACAATCAAACCTACATGCGTGCACCCCAAAAAATACCCTGCTCAGGTCAAACCCAAGTTTAGCGCCCAAAAATACATGTGTGTGTGAAGAAAGTACGCCCCTGTCCCAAACTGCATATCCACGTTATCCACGTACGTACGCCGGATTTGCCTGTGGGAACTCCTGCTTCTTGGCCATTTTCTTTCCTCTTCATCGCCAGTAAGTAGAAGCAAACAAAACCGTAATCCCTCACTTCGTGATGCAGAGTTTGCGAACAGCTAACAAGGGCGGCCCACATGGCTCTTCATCTACCTGGACGTATCTACTACTGTAGGCCGCCCTTGGGAGCACTCAACACAAAAATGCCGCACGGTAGTTGAGACACTAGAGCGACGGCAAAGAAACGAGAGGAAAAAAGAAAAAAATCATGAACGGGGTAATCTGCGGCGGAACATGACGGGGATTGATGCTACTCAGACTTTTCCGGCTTATTTTCCACAAATCTCAACATGAGGATGCCTATGGAGGAGAGGCCTGTACACCAATTGCGATTCTTGACTGTGCACAAAGTGCGAGTAAATTATGTGTGCCAAAACAATTCAATACAAAGCGGACGAGAGCGCGTCCAGCTCGAGCCAGATCATGGCACACCCTCGCCGACCAACAAACTACATGATGAACCCTTTTCTCTAAAATACGCTCAGACCCCGCATATTTACCACGCTAGGTCAGCCTACTTCGAGCTGCGGGCCTATCGCAAAAGAAAACCATGCGAACAACGGCCCACACAACAAGCTCCAGCCGCCACACCACACGGTCTTTCGAAAATAGCTAACTTCTATGCCTGCCCGTCGCATCGTTCACACACCGCGAAAAAAACAGTCGACCCGCATGGAAGCGAAAATCATTTACACCCGAAACGAGCCCCCAGTTATGTGTGTTTATCATGCGAAAAGTCATAGCACGCACCCGAACCAAACCCGCGTGATCCCACAATGCACGAAAACATGCCGCAACACACATCAACACAGACAGGGCGCTCAACGCCGCTATAAACACACTGAACACCGGTTACACTGAACACCGGTTATCCTTTCGTCCCCACATACATGGATCTCCGTGTCTCTCTTTTCGCGCTGATTTTACAGAGTGGTGGCCAGTCAACATTCTCCGCATGCACCCTCACGCCCGGGTACATATCACGCCTTCATCGAGCACCGCCTCAGCCCTTGTACTTGAACAGGTTGAATGAGTCGAACCCGCCTGGAAAAATTACGGTCAAATAGCAGCAGGCGCGGGATTCGGAATTCGCGGCAGCAGGAAAAGAGCCGAAACGAAAATATCGCCCAGAAAACGGAAAGATCAGCATGCCACCACATCGTTGGCGGCCGAGGTTCCCTGACGCGCTCCAACCAATTTATGTGCGGCTCCGAATACGTATTTCGTGTTGTGTCGTCTAATCTACCCATGGCCGCACTCGACCTTCTATTTCGCTCACCGCACGCCGTCGTTGGGGCACCGGAGCATTGCGCGACACATGATCCGTACCCGTGCCTCTTGTAGTCCTCCTCGTCATCGGACGTTCCGCACCAGCACTCGTCGCCGTACTGTTGAGCCAAGAGACAAACAAGCCCCGGAGGAGAGGATGCAACGTCAAAGAAAGAACGTTCACATCGAGAGAAATGGATCCACTGCGCGTCATGGAAAGAGGGGATGCAAAACTGACTCTTCTTATGTGTTCCGAAGTGTGGTCGAAGGGCCAATCCCAGAGCGGCTGGCTGTCATTAGATAATCCGCCAACCAGAGCTTCGAATCGGATTCAGGGTATTTGATCGCTGCCTTCATAAGGCGATTAGACGCAACGACATGCAACGAGACCACGAGGCAGAGCTACAAGGGGAGAGGCTACAAGGGAGTGCAGGAAAAAAAGTAGAAGCTCATGCCCTCCGCCCGCCTCACCTCTTACCACATGTGCACGACTGGGGCAAAGCGACGAGGAGCGAAAGATCCCTGGACAAATCGTCTAACACCTCTTGCGAAATAAAAGTCGCCACCTTAGGAGAGCACAGCACAGCATCACGACTTTTGCTGTCTACCTGCCACTATTCGCACGTCTCCCAACCCCTAAGAGCACCCACGGCGGTGGACCCTACGACAGAGCAAACCTCTGTTTATGCCCGGGACACCGAATACGAACCCCCACCATTTACCTGGGTCGCGTAGAAGTGCGCGCCAAAGCCCTCGCAGTAGGTGCGGCACACGGCCTGGGTCATGTCGGGCTGGTACTTGATCTCGTTCTTCAATAGGCGATCATCCCGGTCGTCGGCGAAGCACCCCACGTACTCTTCTCCCTCGGGTTCCGTCGGTTCGGTGATCTTGTACAGGTCTGGATACCACGGCGAAAGTTCGGGGGTGTAAATGTTATAGTAAGGCTACGCCTACGCGACATACTACATGCTCATGGGCGGTCAGGTTCCGCACCAACCAAAGCTTTTTTTTTTTGAAAATCATGGCGAGTTCCACCAAACACCAAACCACCGTTATTAAGCAAGCTGCACACCTGTTAGTGAAACTCAACGATTTTTTCGAGGAACACGGAGTTCAAGTTCACCGGATCACACGAATGCTCTTCTCAAAGGGCGAAACAGTAGTAACCCCTGAAACAAGGCACTACGCACCCCTCGAAAATCCCACGAAACAACACACCAATACGAGAAATCCTCACCGAAAGCATCGTAGCCACCGCAACTCTCGGCCTGGGCAAGCACGTGGAGTGGGCAAGGGGTGGGGGTGGGGTGAGAAATATCTTCAGGCCGGGCATGTCGAGATCACTGTAGGGCCAAAGGTTTGGCAAATGTGAGAGTGGGTGCTAGGACATCTGGGGAAATCGCACCACAGGCAAGCCTTCTCCTAAAGTCAAACAACGTCCACGGAACGGTGGTGAAGGACAACAGCAATGAGAAACTGGCTGCGATCGGGGCTTGGCTGCTAACCCCGTAGCCGCGGTTGGTACGTATTGATAGGCAACGCAGATACTACCGCTCTAAGCTATCGGCATTTCGGAGGCCTCGAAGAAAGGAGCGCCCTCCGATCGACAAACGCTGTCGAAGGATTTGTTCACGCCAACACTGAACACGCGGTCACAATGCAGGTCTCTCATCTCGTTCGCCCATGGCGTGGTTTTCCAGCCCTTCTCTCTGTCGGCAGGAATTGTTCCGTGTCAAATACTGACCTTGTCCCCTTCGCAACGCGTACCGCACAAGCCGTAGTCGCGGCCGTCCACCCTTTCTAAGTCGTCGGAGTGGCGGGCGTAGTCTAGGTCTGCATCATGGCTGCACCAGCATTCGAAGCCGTACTGGGTAGCCATGTATGTGGCGCGCCTGTCCACGCAGTGCTCGTAGCACATCTGAGTACGGGAAAGCAAAGGGAACGCACATCAAGAGGCACATGTAAGACGGTCGACGGCGGAGCATCCAATGCATGTGCTGCTTTTCTTCATTTCTTCATCAAAATACGGAGAACGTATATGATTAACACACCGTGCTAGTACTGCGTAGCGAGGCATTATTGAAGGATTGGTGTCCATGGTATCTTAGCCTAGCGGAGTCACTGATCGCTCCTTTCACGCGACAATGGCCTACTCAAAATCAAACGCAGGCTGCAGTGAATGAGAGCGGTGCTTGAACGCAATAACCAACACTTACAGCACCGGTCATGGCTGACGACGTGATCATAGCTTCGAGCACTCGGTCCTCCTTGTTGTCGGAGAAGCACCCGACATGCGTGTATGCCTCCAAGGGCACATCCACAACAGGCTGCTCTTCAACAGGGGCAGTGACTGGCATAGCTACGGGCATTTCGTAGACGGGAGCAGCAACTGGTTGTTCGGGCTCCGCAGTGGGCTCCGCAGTGGGCTCCGCAGTGGGCTCAGGCTCAGGCGTCGGTTCGGGAGTTGGTTCGGGAGTCGGTTCCGGCGTCGGTTCGGGGGTCGGCTCGGGAGTCGGCTCAGGCGTCGGCTCAGGCGTCGGCTCCGGGGTCGGTTCGGGAGCCGTGGAGGACGTTTCGCCTGTAGGGACAACAATCGGAGAGACATTTTCATGACAATCGGTATATTCATGACGCATTTTTTCTTCACCGGAAGCAATGGGGGGGGAGCACGCGAACGTCTCATTCAATATTGTTGAGTTGCCTAGAGATCAATCTCACCGTCGGCCACCAGAGTGATGTCGGAGCAGCCGAAGAACACGTTGCCCCACTTCTGGCCTTCGTCGCTGCAACCGGGGTTCTTGTGCGGCAGCCACTCCTCCTTCTCCGGCGCGCAATCTCCCGGCCACTCGGGCTCGAACTCGTGGTAGCCGGGGTGGTGGCACCCGACGTAGGCGTCTGGGGGCGTGTGAGGGGTAAATAGCGCTGAGAACACGTTGCGGATACGCGTCAACCCCAGCAGAACAGGCACGTTGTGTGCTGTCATCCAAATATGGTTGCTCTCGACTTGTTGCGCTGCAGAACCCGTCTTGCACCTGCTGTGCGTGGGCAACACTGAAATGTGTCAAGCAAATCGCAAGAGCTACATGAAAAGAGATCAAAGGGCGTTTCTGGAGAAAAGACATACTTGTTCCGGGAACAGTTTTTGAGTACTCGACTTCAAGGGCAAAAGGTAGAAAAAGTACGAGAGAGATAAGGTTGCCGATGCGCACGTTCCATTTACTGTCAAAATCAAGACACTATTTCATTTGTCGTTGAGTGCCTACATACTCACAGTACTTCATCTGGAGGATGCAGTGCTCGCACTGAATGTTGGGCAGATGGTAACGCCCAGTGTTGATGTAGCCCTGCAAGATTCGTTGAGATTTGGAAATGGAGGGAGGGCCGGGAGGGGTAAGTATAAAACATGGTTGCTGGATCTACTAGGGGAAAAGAACCACAGCGAAGTGCATAACGGCATGACACTAACCACAGCCAGCGGCTTTTGCGAGACCGTCCAATAACTTCGTTGATCCAGCAACAAGACTTAACCACCACCAACCATGTACGACTGCGCCCCGCTGAACCGGGCGTGGTGCCACTTCCCCCCTCCCTCCTCCCCTTTCACCTCAGCATCTTTCTCTCTCTCTCTCTCTCTCTCTCTCTCTGACAACGCCTCTGACTCCTTGCGGCTACGCTCGCGATGACAGTGTGGCATAGCACGGTATAACTTGTTCCCTTCGCAAACCTCCAAGAGCTGGCAACATATGCCTGGTAGACATACATGATACTCACGTTGTCCAGGCCAACCTCCCCGTCGTTGAGCATGGGCCTTCCTGATTGATCGGTCTCTCCCGTTTCACCGCGGCACTCGGGGTTCACGAAGAAACGCCCGGGGTAGTCCGGGTCGATGGGGCTGTTCCACCAATCGGTCTCGTCGCGGTCGAGCGGGTACATGTTCAAGCAGTCCTGGGTCACCACGCCGTCAGGGTCGTCTTAATTTCGGGTGGGGAAGAAGGTTGGGGCGAGGGGGGAAAGGGAATACCGCCAGCCGTTATTGGTGGGTGAGAAACAGCCAGAACGTGGGGGTGTACGGTCTCCAAACGCTTTGCGCTCTGTACCCTTGAGAGTCATGAACTACGTAGCACTAGCGACACTGGTCGGACCCCGACTGATTCCACATTTGTCACCCGCTGACGAGATATGGTTCCGCTAAAGTACTGATACGTATCCCCGTCTCCTTCTTCCCAAGTGAACCGACAGTGCAGAACGGAACAAAATGGGGAGTTCTTATGGGTATCGGGCCCTCAAATCGCCGAACTGTTGGCACGCCCTGGGATTCGAAGAGACTCAGGGAGGGATGTCCTCGCGGGAAATCATGCCAATTTAGGGAACGTTCCGCACTGCGGTCTTCCATGGTCAATGGAAATAAAAAACGGTGTTTGAAACTTGACGCAATTTTGGTATCCCGGTACAAATTCAAAATCCTGCGACTCACCCATGTCAGCGGTATCGCACAAGAAGTACTCGATGTGCCCCTGTGGTTTCGATGGAAGGTCGACGAGGTGACGCAGGCGTTGAGCGTCGAAAATTAGGTTCTGAACCGATTAACCAAAACCACGCGGACCCACCAGTGCCGTTCACCACCATCCCCCATCGTCGTGAGTGAGTGTTTCACGCGAAACTAACCCAAAACCAAAATAAACCGCTGACGTGAGCGAGATGATTACATGCCAGTATCTCATTGTCGGACAGCATTCATGTAGTCCGACAGGATAACCCAGATCATGAACGTGAAAACCATGAAGAGGAATGTGTAGGTGAAAAAATGGGGAGGGACTTTCCGCCCTCTGGATGGTCTGTGGCTGCGAGATTGTGGCGCAAGCGTGGATGCAGCTGAGACACCTGAAAGGTGCGTAGCGATGATCTGCTACGAGGAGACTTACCATGTGGAATCTCTTCGAAATAGTGCATCTGCAAGGAGATAGACGTAGGACATAAATAAACCAAATAATGCAGCGCTATTGGATGGGCAATGTTGAATATTGATGCCGCTGTGGTCGATCGGCGCGAGTATCGATGGAAATTTAGCACAGCCGCTGAGAGTTGCTATGAATATGTGGAACAAAGCACCGTTTGCAACATTGTAAACTACATTCGGAGATACCGACCTTCGTTCTTTCGAGCGACGGAGCGATGCACACCTGTTGCACGTGAAAAAACGTGCTCGGCTCTGTGCACGAAGGACTCACCCAGTGGTTGTTGTTGATGACCGCCTTGAGCTCGATGATGGATCCCGATTGGTATGTCGAGATCGGAGGCCAGAGGGTGTTCGGGGTGCTGTACGTGTTCGGGTTGTCCAAGCCACCCTGTTTTTTTGTCCCGCAGGCAATGGGTTTCGGTGGGGGTAATTCTGGGTAACGTTCGTGAACGCGGAATGCCACATTGGGTGTTTAGTGGCCGATTTGAGATCTGAGAACGAAGATGCTTCTCTCCTTTCGAGGGAATGTGTTGTGTGAGCGACATGCCGAAGGCGGTTCCTGCTGGTAGATAGTCGGCAATCAACCCATCTTTGCACGACACTCGACGTATCCTCAGCCGTTTCATTCGGCTTGCGATCGGGGTAACGGTGTAATGAAATCACAATAGGGAGGGACATGCCAACGTCGGTGCCGACGACGTCAGGCAAGTCGAAAAATCGTTCGCACACAGTTGCGCGTTGGAGATCGGCGAAACTGTCGTAAACACCTCTCATTACCAACCGATCGCATCACCGACCTGAGGAGGGTCCCCGCACACGCCGTGTCCGACAGCAATCTTGTCGCTCTCGAGGTAGTTGTTGTTCGGGCACCTCTCCCCCTTGTCCCAAGCCGCCCCCACGATCCAGACGTCGCCGCCACCGTAGTCGGCAAGGATGTCAGGATCGATGTTGTCGATTGTTCGGGCCTGGACCGCGTCCGCACCTACGGAACAGCGAAAGGATTCGGCGACGACACCGCAAAGCCCGAGTGAGTGTGAACCATGCAAAACATGACTTGAGTGTAAAAATAAATGTGAGTGCTGAGTGTTTTTGGTTCGGTTGATATTTTCAATTTTCAGGTTTTGAGACGCAATAGAGTCCACGTCGAAGTCGAACAGGGAAACTCTGTCTTGAGGCCACTTGTGTACCAATCGTCTAAGATCAACAAACCGAGTACTTCAAGCGGTCAACGTAAAACAAAACGCCATTCCACGCCGTACCTCCCCCGTTGAAGGAGCCCGCCCATTTTTCCACGTAGTATTCGCCGCTGCACGTACACGCGAACGCACACAAAGCGAAACAAGACGCGAGGAAGGTGGGTGAGACACGACGGGGGAGAGGGGGGAATGCGCAACGTTTCATGCGAACACACTAACAACAAGGTTACATCGCGAACGGGTGGTCGTTCTGTGAGGTTTATGTTTAATTAAGGAATAATAAAAACACACACAGAACGACTACCCATTCTTTACTATAATAAAAAAATGTCTTTCCCGGACACTGCAATTCAATTGAGCTCTTCTGATTAAGGAATATGGTAATAAATACACACACAGAAAGACTACACTCTTCGGATATAATATCTCTTTGGCTTTTTTGTTCGTTGGAGAGTTGCACGTTTTCATCCGTTTGGCAAATTTATTATCGCTCGTGCACCCCGACCGCGCCCACCGTTGACACATACATGTACATGGTAGATATGGTGCCCGCTGGATATAAACCTCTCCACTGAGCTGTGTGTGACATCTCTCACGGCAAACGCCAAACACATTGCGTCCTTCCCGGACCCACGAAATCACCACGAAATCCCAAACCCAAATGATACGCTTCGGAATGCGGAGGGACTCCGGCTTCGGTCATTAATCTTGATTTTGTACCCAGCAGGGCGGTCTGTTCATCGATCAAGCTTTCACTTTAAGCTGCTCACGAGACTAGCGGGGGGTGTTGATATATTGATATCGCAAGGGTCGGGCGCCCCGGTGGGGCATACACGGTGGGGCATACACGGCTCTGGGGCTCGTCTAAGACGTGGCACTATTTCTGTAGACTTGCATACAGACCCTGTTTGCATACATGCATGATCCCCATGATGAGTTATTTTTTTTCTACGAAGCAGGTAGGATATAGCCGAATGTATGACGACAGACATATCCGAATGCTCGAGATACGAGTTCGAAGTTCAAGGTAAACATAGAAACCAATGCCTCATACATCATCAATGGCGCGTGAGGTGTTTCACTCCCGGACTACGCCGCTGTGTAGGGGAGGACCTACGAAGGCCTCGATAGCTCTCACCCCTCATTGAACTCCTTCGAGCGAAGATATTGCCGACTGATCGGCTCTATGCAGAAGCCGTGTCCTTCCACAGATGTAGGGACGTACGTCATGGCTACTATCATCGCGATCACCGCCGCTGTAGCCGCCCTTCTCCCCTCGACATGCTGAGCCAGAGCCATGATACCCGTGGAAAGCGCGATCTCACGCTGCGCTTACGGACTCGTGGTCGCCTGCAGTACAGCAGTAGGAGGTGTGAGAGGGCTAGGTACCGCTTGTGAAGCTCGGGAGAAGTTTTCTCCTGGCGTGCGGTGGAGATTATTTGCCACCTCACACCTCACACAGCCCCAACGTACCGCAAAAACATACAACAGCTTTCCCCGAAACGGCGATTCTTTCTCCAGCACCGTGAAAAAAAAAAAATGGTACTGCGTTATCGGCATACACACGCACAATCTACGCCAGGGGTTAAATTCGATCGAGCACCACGCGGAATTTGGCCAAGCCGCAAAAATACTCGATGTTCAAATCTTCACCAAGGCAGAAATCCTCGGCTAACCCATCCGGCGGCTGGAACAATGATGAAGACAACGGCACAGCCAAAGAGACCGACATCAGATAGTCCGAATTTCGAATTTTCCCGTGGTTGATGGTTGATTGCCCGTGGTTCTTCAACGGAACGCTCGCGGGAGCCGACAAACTACGGACCGCACGTGACATCAAAAACCACATCCCTAGGACCATTTGTCAAGGATCGATTACTCCATAACGGAAAGAGTGGTGCTGGCGAAAATGCGAGGTTGGAACCATCTCACTGACATCTTTCCGAAGACGCACTAATGAAGTTTTAGTTTTGCATATCCTCATTCTTCGTGGAGTAATCGAGTTTTGAAAATCGCCTCAGGGGGTGTGGTATCTTGTGTCACGTGCGGTACAACTACGGCAATTCGGACCCCGCGACCGGCACATCGCGTGCGTGTTATACAACAAGACAAACGATGTGCCTCACACATTGGTGATGAAGATAATTCTACTGCTGCTGCTACTGCTGCTGCTGCTGCTGTGTAGTCTACATCTTTGCGGCTGTGGCCAAGGGCGGTTGTGCCGATGTGTTTGGTCCAAAAACAGGAAGCAACCACTGAACAACCTTATATAGGCTCGCTCATGTGTTTGCTACGAGACTTGGCCGTGTTGAGCTCAGCAAGAAGATATCAGACAAGTGCAAGCTATTCTGAGGTTCACAAGCGTTGAAGCAACCGTGATACCCTGGTGCAGATGACCCACTTGTTGCTTCATCTCTTTGACTGCGGTGCAGTGCATGTGCTGTTGCCTTTTTTGGCTCTCCTTTCTTTTTCGGACTCAGCACAAGGGGGGCTGCGTCAACTCCAAGCGCACTCATGGTCTGACCGTGCCTGCTATATCCATCCTTCAATCGAGAGGTACTGCTGTACAGTGTACTCTATCTCCAATAATCTTCCTAGAAGGGGAGTACTGCTGTCCGTTGATGCTTTGCATTCCAATTTCAAATCCCGTAGCACTAGGCCACGCTCTGAGGAGGTTCTCAAAGCCAGATACCGAACTCCTGGACATGAAACAAACTCAGTTGTCGGATTTTTGTCGGATCCGAAAACAGGCAGGATCGAAGATGGGCGGGGAGCTCCGAAATACATCAACAATAAAAAAACATATATATATTCACATTCCCATTCCTGTCACTCGATGTATCTGGTTCAAGTTGTCTGGTTGACAAAAAAATGAACGAAACAGACGGAGTTGTCTACATACCGGGGCTACAAAGAGACCGGAGGATCCTAGTGTACTACTGCTGTAGATACCGTGCTGGCGGAACCCAAGAGAATGGGAAAATAATACCATGATACACAGAAAATGACGTTGTCATCAGAGACCCTCCGCAGACGGTGGTTTGGTGGTGGAGTAGCGAGCATTGGAGAGGATCTTGGAGAGGGCGATCTTGATCCGCCCGGGGTCGTCCAGGAAGCGGACGATGTAGTGGTCGGCCGGAAGGGCCGGTCCAGACATCACACCCACACAGCCAAAGAACAAAATATATCTTGGGCTTTGGGCTTTGGGCTTTGGACCGGAAGACGGTCCCAAGTTGAACGAAAGAGAGGCGAGGGAGTAGCCCGAAGGCAAGGGCCGCTTAACTTTCAGCGCGCACGCGCCGATTCTCGTGCAGCCGCAGGAGTATACTGAAGATCCATCTCGTGTTCCCAAGAAGGGGAACGAATACAAGGCCACATTAATGTGTCTGATGTAGAATAGCGATGGTGCCCCCACGACCATGAACAGACTGATGTCCACTACGAAAGCGTTCAACGTCCCAGCATTCGACCGGAGAATTTTGTTTTGACTACCCTACAGCGTCTCCCAAAACATGGTGTAGGGTGGAGATTTGGTCGCCTACTGTAGGTAGTCAAAACAAACTGCGTGGCACCAGCAGGTAGGACCACGGCATGTCATCGGTGTTCCTGACTGATTGGCTTACAACGCACGCCGACACCCGATGTGTCGAGTCTTAACCCGGCAGGTCCCAAGGAAGATCCATAAGTAGAGCAGCTTGGACGCCGATGAACTGCCATCACCAGGGGCTTTCGAACAAGGGCCAACAGCTACAACTTCAAAACGGGCCAGTCCATAGCAAAAACAACTTCTTCGCGTTGAGTACCTTTACATTTGTATCTGTAACGAACACCTTGGCGAATAGTTAGTTCTGGGTTATATACCCAGACCCATCCACCGACAGCGTAGAACGGAAGCTTATTCAAATCGCCCGGAAGAGCCGAAACATTTCGACGCCCCCGGCCGGAAATCGAAATAGGGGGGGTGGAATACGATCTACTTTTGGGGGAAACGCCGATTTCACGCCTCCAGCCGGAATAGGTGATGGGGGGGGGTCTTGTAAGGGAGGAAAACTCCGACGATTACGTCATCCCGCTCTACTGGTATGCCCTCACCACAATGCGCACAGTCACCGTACGCTGATTCAACCTCATCCGTGTTTCAACGTGTACAGTAACGTACCAAATGTTTCCAACGTACCCTATCCCTTCAGCAGGCGTTGGCACAATTTTGCCTGTTTCATGTCCTTTTTTGTGTTTTTGGAGGTACCCCCCTTTTCGCACCCTTCATGCCGACTGTAGTACATGCTATTTGCAGGCGGTGGTATCGTACCCACACGACCAATCCGTCGTTACCAGGCCCTCGTCACCAATGGTTGCCGTTTGTGGTTGATCCGCGCTCAGCAGAATACCATAATAGTGCACGGCACAGAGTAGGGCGTGTTCTTTGGTTGGCTACCCGTGAGTGGGTCTTCTAACGCCAGGTATCAGAGGAGGGGGACAAGCAGCCCGTGGCAATGCGGTGTGGTCTAGCTCATACATCGTGGCCTTGAGCCGGAATGAATCTACACGAAGTACATATTAGTTAAATGCATGTGTGTGGCACCTTGTTGTAGCATGTCGTTTCTGCATGCGTCCCATCCCAGGCCGCCTGGCTTTGGTGTGGGAGCGTAGGGTAGGGCGCACGGTGGAGCTGGACTTCGTACAAATATAATGTAAGCACGAACATCTTCTCTTCGCTTTGTTTCAGCAGCCGTGAGTACGGAATGCAGATCTTTCACTACTGCTTGGGTTTGTGGTGATGGGGGTGATGGCGACGAACCATACATATTGCTAGACGCGGCCCTCAAAGGGCTCGCTGTTCGTGTGTAAGGTTCTCTGACTACCTGTCATCGACCCAAGGCAGAGACGCTGTTACTAACCGATAGTACAACGCTTCCGCATCACATCATGGTCCCCGAACATTCCTGCGGATAGAGGTTAGGAAGGCTGAAGAAAAGCGATCGTGCTTTCGCAGAGGAGGAAGCGACAACAAGCCTTAGGATTCGTCGATGTCATTCCAACCAGGAAAACACTCACCAGAAGGCGACCAGCAACGATGATGATGATCTAGACAGACCAAGGAAACCGGCCAGAAAGTTCCTGAAGAACTAACACTTCCCATTCCCAGGAAGTCTGACAATTCCTAGGAACTCTGACGATGGTCAATGATACCTTGTATCCACCATCTGTCTCCTCATGTTTGGCTATCGATTACCCAAAGAAGTGCAACAACGACTGTCGATAACCCTGCACGGTTGACTTGGATGTACATCGCCGGCCGCTCGTAAGAATCTCCTCGTCCAAATTCGAGCCGTAACTACTTATTATTATCCGAACATCATGTTTACCTCCCGGTGTCAGTCTGGGCGGGCGGCGATATTTCCACCAGGTGACCGTCGCGCCTACAGGAGGAGGGCCGATCACCGACGGGCAATCGTTCCTTCCTACCGTTCCAAAGGTGGCTCAAATGATGTTCCCTAGCCTATCTATCGTATCGATCGAATTTCCAGGCTTTTCGGCCCACTTACCTTTCAGCCCACATTAATGGCGGCCTTCTTCTACTGGGAGGGGGGGGTGTACTCATTACGGTGCATGCCGTAGCCGTTACACGATGGACCTAGCATCCCTACAAAGCCGGGACGGGGCAAACCGGTTTCTCACAGAACCAGGCTCGCACACCACCAAGCGCGAAGCGCCGTGAGGTATTCGAAGAGTTGCATGGAGGGTGCGCTGCACCCTGCTGGGTGTTGTGTATCTTGTACTTACTCCTTATATACGGTTGGCAGCTGCGAGTGGTATAGGTGTTTCGTTCTGGTGCTCTCATTTACAGAGACAGTCAAAATAACTACGTAACTGCCTCGAAGGTACTTGGCCAATTTAACACAGCGTGGTGCGATTGGTGCGATCATTCCCATCGCGCGGAGTGAGGGCTCTCGGCCCCGCACAACATGATCAACTCGACAACCATCATGTAACCCCCCCAAAAAAAAGAAGGAAGAAGAAAAAAAAGTAGAGGTACTTCTTCCCTGGTTGTGGAGCTCACAAAGCGATCCACGCGCTTGACAACGCCGTTGCCAAGAGACGAAAATACGTCAGTCGGGTGGCGGGCAATGGTACGGCGAGACTTTGGTGAATCACGTCGCCGAGGATACAACATGCTCGCTCACCTGGAAAAAATCTGCTCGTGCAACGCGTTCGTTGACTCGATCACACAGCTTCAGGCGTTTAGCCTGCAGACACAAGGGGCTAGGCGTGAGAGCCCTAAAACACGGGGATTTCTATGTATCGGCATTGGTACCGCAGAAAGATGTGTGGAATACATGAAACATCTTTAGCCAACTCGTGAGTGTTTCTTTGGGCAAACTAATGTGTACGCTCATGGTCAGAGCGTCATGTGCGCGTGTGTGGCCTCTCCAAACTCCTTTTCAGGACGACATCGGTGGGCATGGCACACCAACGTGGTTGTCGAAATTCAGCCCCCACTCTACTGGTACTACCTCATCGATCGTTGTTTACTGGGGCCTGGGTGTGTGTTATATCTGGTGTCATATTCGACACTGACCACCATGTTGGTACCGTTCGACTTTTCTGCTGAGGAATAAATCGAGCTGTGAAAATTGGGGTGTGTGACATCTTCTGTCGCGTACGCTATTCAAACATGCTGTACACCAGTCTCCATACGGATTTTTCGGAGTTGTTGCATCAATAACCCATCTCGCCCGTGGACGTGTCCGTGAACCACCGTCCATGGACGTCCATGGACTTGTCCACGGACACGGACATGTCCGTGGACGTTCACTGGACGTGTCCATGGACATTCACGGACAACGTCCACGGGCGTCTTTGCGGTGTCCATGGACGTCGATAATTGCCTCCTTTCCGAGCGACGTTCACCGAACATGAACGAGCTGTCGTGCTTAAGACCAGGTTAGATATCCTTCATACTTGGCCAACGGTCAGCCAACGTACTCGTCGAACCGGCACCGCCATGCGGTAATTGCGGGGCTGCTTTGTTCAAAGGTTAGAGTTCCATTCCATATAGACTAATCTTTGTGCTTTTCTGTATACATACATGTTTTTATTTACCGTGTCCAATATAAAGCATGCAAAAACATGACGTTACTGTTTCGTACCGCCACAGTATACGCCTGTGCTATACCCTATATATTCAAACTGCAACAACGGACAACTTTTTCTTCCTTTCTCCCTTGACCTCCCAACCAATTCCCCCTTTTTGCTCCTCGTCCTTCACCTCTCAACCTACGTCTGTGCTAGAAGATTGTCGTATATTTCTCCCCTTCCTTGACCTCTCTACCAATTTCTACTTCTGTATGATACCCTACATTCATTCTGCAACAATGGACAGCTCTTCTTCGTTCCCCACCCGACCAATTTTTACCGCTGCACTTCTGTGTTTCTCTTCCTTCATGTCCCAAAGCGTTCATACCACTGCACAATTGTGCTACCCACCGTGTCCAATACATACACTACATCATGACAACAGTTACCCAAAGTTACACAACTAACGTACATCCGCCGGCTCCGGCCTTCTCTTCCCGACGACGACGTAAATCCAGCCTAACGGGCGGGCTGCCGCCATGCCCTAGTGCTTAGCTACTGTCGAATGCATTCAGACGCAATGGACATCACCGCATGTTTGCCGCGCCAGGGCACGCCTACTCCGAGCAGTGGGTCTATCGCGAACTAAAACACGTCCAAAAACGGCCCGCACAACAAAAAAGGAATCGTCACGCCAGCTGACAATCACAGTCCTCTGCGAAACGTTACACCCGTCTCATCTTTCGCAAACCGTGAAGTAAACCCGATCTAATCGATGTCGAATGGAAGCGAAAAAAAAGTACACCCGAAACGAATCTCCAAATATGTTTGGCGCCATCACAATAGGGTGCGTGTCGGTCTCAACCACCACCTCATCACTGCTTGTCCATATTCTTGTACAGGTTGAAAGCGTCGTTTCCGCCTGGGAAAAAATAATGCAAGTAACAGCGGGCGCGGGATTCAGGTTTCGCGCCATAAGGAATTGAACCGAGCATTGCAGTCTCTCGTTCTGTCGCTCAGAGAACGACCAAAATACCAGGTACCCACATCCGACCTGGGTTAAGATTGCCTGAAGCGCTACAACCTCAACGTGTGCAGCTCCAACATGAGCCTGCCTGTTGTGTTATGGTCTACCTACCCCTAACCCGAACCCTGCCTGCTATTTCTCTCACCGCAGACGGTCCCCGGGTCACCGGAGCACTCCATGAGACATGATCCCGACCCGTGTCTCTTGTAGTCCTCCTCGTCGTTAGACATTCCGCACCAGCACTCGTCGCCGTACTGTTGAGCCAAGAGACAAACAAGCGCCGGGGGCGAGGAGAGAGAGGAAATAAACAGAAAATAAAAGACGGCGACCAGAGACATCACTTTCGTACGTGTTTTAAGAGCTGGGCTCTTTCGTATGTGTTTTAAGAGCCGAGCCCAGATCGGCTGACCGTCCTTGTGATACATCGTCCACGACAGCCGCTGCTCGGATTCAGCACATTGAACTTTGCCTCCACAAGCAAGTCAGGAAGCTAGATCTAAGCGCACGCACAATGGGCACGATGCAGAGCAGAGGGAGAGAAGCAATCGATCCCCGGATACAACAAGAGAGGAAACTATGTAATGGCCCCCGCTTAACGCCGCCGGGGGAAAGTGAAGTGACGAGGAACAAAGAGTCCTCTCGAATCTTCCAACAGCTCGTGGCCAAAATTCAAATAGCCACCTTAGGAGAGCACGGCTTACGATCACACTACTTTCGTCTGCCTGCCACTGTTGTTTACGTCTTCCAATAACAACACGATACCTAGAGCATCCACGGGTGGACCCTACCACAGGGCAACCTGTTTCTGTGCCCGTGCCGCCGACCATGTACGAACCACGGCCATTTACCTGGGTCGCGTAGAAGTGCGCATCATAGCCTTCGCAATACGTGCGGCAGACGGCCTGGGTCATGTCGGGCTGGTACTTGATTTCGTTACCCAATAGGCGATCTTCCGGGTCGTCGGCGAAGCACCCCACGTACTCGTCGACCTCGTCGCCCTCTTCGACCTCGACTTCCATCGGTTCCGCGATCTTGTACAGATCTGGTTACAACAGCGCAAGTTCGAGGCAAACGTTACGTCCGCTTGTCCGCCCAGCGAAGACGGTGGCTACCGCACCCAACAATGATTTTCAGAAAAGAAAGTCGTATCGAGTGCCACCAAACACCAAACCGCCGTTTTTCAACAACTAACTGTGCGGACGTGTTGGTGAAACTCGACTAGATGCACCTACATGGCAGAGTTCAAGTCCACCGGATCACACGAAAGAACAAGCCGTGTTTCTCCCAACGGGGGAAACGAAACCGTCGAATACGAAAATACACACAACGTTAGAAGTTTTCCACTCCACAACATACACACAGGAAAAAAAAAACCCTCACCGAAAGCGTCGAAGCCACCGCAATTCTCAGACTGCGCAAGCACGTGGAATGGGCAAGTGGGTAACGAGGGGGGCGGTTTATCTCCAGGCGCGTGTGTCAACACAACAGTAGGGCCACAAGTTTTTCATAGTTGTGAGTGGGCGCAACAAGGAGTAGAGAGGATGATAACATGTCGAGAAACTACTGCTGTGCACTACATGCAGGCCTTACCCTTATGTCGAACACCGTCCAAGGAATGATGGAAACAAACAAGAAACTGGTTGCGGATCGAGGCCTGAGCAGTCACACTGTAGAAGCGTTGAACACTTTGAGCGTTGTGCCCGATGGTCAACGCAGATATCACCCCCTCAAAACTTTCGGAGCTTCGGAAACTTCGCCAGAAGCGCCCTCCGATCCACAAGCACTGCGCAAGCGTCGAGGGCTCGTTCGCGCCAACACTGAATACGCGATCATGACGCAGCATCGGTAGGGTTTCGCCCGTGGCGTCTTTTCCCAGCAACTCCCGGTTTGGGGTGTGTTTTTCACTGACCGTGTCCCCTTGGCACGCCGTCGTGCACAGGCCGTCGCCGCCGTCGATGTTGTCGGAGTGGCGGGAGTAGTCGAGGTCTGTGTCATCACTGCACCAGCACTCGAAGCCAAACTGAGTAGCCATGTACGCGGCTCCCTCGGAATAGCAGTGCTCGTAGCACATCTGCGTACGGCAAAGGGAAACGCGCATTTGGAGGGGAGGGTAAGACGATCGACGGTGGCATCACCCAATGCGTGGATTGCTGCGCTAAACACAAAATTCCGCAACATTTTTGATTGGTACATGCCGCGACCTTCATCATCGTGTCTTGGAGAGACGCATGTCGGGGTACAGGTCGCCGCTATCAAGCGTCAATGTTGCGAGAACGATAAGTGTAACGGAGCTGCTATTTCCAAGCGACAATGGAAGCAATCCATCAACCACAAAACCAAACGCAGGCTGCAGTGAATGAGAACGGTGCTTAAATATTGTGTCTGAGGGAGACGGGGCAACACTCACAGCGGTGGTCATGTATGGCGACTTCTCCTTGTATTCGAGTACTCGGTCCTCCTTTTTGTCGGAAAAGCACCCGACGTAGGAGTATTCATCCGGGGTTGGCTCAGGCGTCGACTCAGGCTCGGGAGTCGGCTCAGGCGTCGACTCAGGCTCGGGAGTCGGCTCAGGCGTCGACTCAGGCTCGGGAGTCGGCTCAGGCGTCGACTCAGGCTCGGGAGTCGGCTCAGGCGTCGACTCAGGCTCGGGAGTCGGCTCAGGCGTCGACTCAGGCTCGGGAGTCGGCTCAGGCGTCGACTCAGGCTCGGGAGTCGGCTCAGGCGTCGACTCAGGCTCGGGAGTCGGCTCAGGCGTCGACTCAGGCTCGGGAGTCGGCTCAGGCGTCGACTCAGGCTCGGGAGTCGGCTCAGGCGTCGACTCAGGCTCGGGAGTCGGCTCAGGCGTCGGTTCAGGGGTCGGCTCAAGCGTCGGCTCAGGATAGGGAGTCGGAGATGTTCCGCCTGTGGGGAAAACCAAGCAAACAAGTTTTTAAACGACTTCTTTGGACTCGCCAAACCTCTCCGAATGTAAGCATTTACTGACTTCCGTGTAGGCCCTTCGCGCAAAGACGATAGTAGTTTTGTGGAATGTTCATAGAAAGTCCAAGTCGGGGTGGCTTCCTTTTGGCCCCTGTCGTGCTTACTTCTTAGTACCACCAGAGGGGACATTCTGACCGGACAGAGGCGCTGGGCCCACTCTAGACACAATGGCGAACCAGGAGAATTAGTGTTGACATGTTCCAATACAAACCTCGAGTTAGTAATATGGACTTTTGGGACTGACGCGCTCGCTCTTTGCTTACGTGTACAAGACTGAAAGTAAGGGCAAACGATACAACAGGTTTACAAAAAGTACAGACGAGCGAACTGACGTTTGAGAACCACAACAAGAAGAATAGAGCATAATCGCGGTCACTACTGAGAATGAACAGACAGGCAGGCACACAAGGACCACACATCAAGGCCCTCACTATGCTATGCGTGGTGATAGCGACGAGGACGTCCATCTGCAACGCATTTCTGTGTGTGAGGCACCAGGCCGAAATACCCGACGTCTCTTGTGTCCTCCATCAGGTTACACGGCACCAGCAAAGACAAAACACATTTCGCGCTCGATGGCACTCGGGTGCATTGGGTTGTACGTGACATCAGCATCCTCCATTTTTTACCGTACTGGAGGCTCGTGGGGCCTGCCCTCGTCGGCGAAACCCTAGGGGCGATGTAAGAGAGAGAGACCAACCTTTTCCTGGCAGAAAGTCTGACAATTGGGTAGGGCACTCTGAAAAACGTGCAAAACAAAGAAACTCTCCTAACGCCTCCGGGGAGAAAAACTCGACGAGTGCTTTGAAAATCCCTACGCCTCCTAACCCTAACCTTGACCCTTACGATATCGTCCTCGGATCAATGGGAACAGTAACAACGTTGAAGATCCCCCGTAAATTTTCAGTCTCAGGGAGGGGGCCCGGGTGGCAACTATACATGGGCATTTTTTGTAATAGAGCAAGGTACAGTATTTCGTAACTTATTTCGGGTCACCTCGGGGGAACACTACCAGTCAAATATCGAGTCTTGTCCTGCTTGTCTGGCAAGGCGTGACGTGATTGTGTTCATCAACAGGGATCACGCACACAAGGGTACCTGCTCCGGAATCGGCGGGGTAGGGATTTGGACGAGGAATTGTGTGTTTATATTATTCCTTAAGTCCCTATGATAAGTGCGTCTACATGTGCAACTTGGGTTGCCCTGGAGGTCGATCTCACCGTTGGCCACCAGAGTGATGTCGGAGCAGCCGAAGAACACGTTGCCCCACTTCTGGCCTTCGTCGCTGCAACCGGGGTTCTTGTGCGGCAGCCAATCCTCCTTGTCCGGCGCGCAATCTCCCGGCCACTCGGGCTCGAATTCGTGGTAGCCGGGGTGGTGGCACCCGACGTACGCGTCTGACGAAAGTAGAAGGATGGAATTGGGTCTGCTGGTCAGGGTAAGTGCTGAGGTACATGGCTACAGAAAACCTTCCGGCAGAGCAGAGGAGAGCTCTGCGTTCTCGCAAATTCGTCCCCCCAACTATCTGCAGTGTTTCTTGTCAACATGGATAGTGTAGAACGCTAAAATTGACGAGGAGAAACACGTTACACCACAGGCCCACGCCAGGAGGACGCGCGCGTTGAATGCATTCGTCCAAATATTATTGCTCTCGGAGTGTTGCGGTAAAAACCACGTCTTGCACCTATCACCGATGATAGCAACACTTTTTCTTGGACAACATTGACAACGCAAGAACAACTAGAGAGGGGCATGGGTTACGAGTTGTTTGCCTCACACGTGTTGACCAAGCATCGAGCAAGAACAGAAGGCAAACAGCAGCAGATGCACGACAGAGAATAGGTTTCGGGTACACGTACAAATATTTACTGTCAAAATCAAGATATTTCATTTGTTGTTGAGTGCCTTCATACTCACAGTACTTCATCTGGAGGACGCAGTGCTCGCACTGGATGTTGGGCAGATGGTAACGTCCGTTGTTGATGTAGCCCTGCAATATTCGGTAAGATTTGGAAAGTTCGGGGGGAGCGTGAAACACGTTTTCCGGCTTGCTGCAGTTGATTTGATCTACTGGAGAAAAGGACCACGGCGAAGTGCACACCACTACTGCATGCTTCCCACAATCCAATGACGCTGTTGAGTCAGCGAGAAGACTATGCCGCTGACAAATACCACAACACGCCGTTAAACATTGCGTGGTTTCACCCGTCAGCACCTCTTTCCCTCCCCACTCCCCTCTCGCTCTCTGGGTCTCTCTCGAAAAACCGCTCGAGCTGCCCACGCTTTTACTCGCGACGATACTCTGGCACGGTCTATGTCACGTATTTCTTCGCAGACTCAAAGAGCTACCATTGGGACAGATTGCTCACTTTGTCCAGGCCGAGGCCGCCACCAGTGAGCTCGGGCCTTCCTGATTGGTCGGTCTCTTCATTTTCACCGCGGCACTCGGGGTTCACGAAGAAACGCCCGGGGTAGTTCGGGTCGATGGGGCTGTTCCACCAATCGGTCTCGTCGCGGTCGAGCGGGTACTTGTTCAAGCAGTCTTGGGTCACCACGCCGTCAGCGTCGTCTGATTTCGAATGGAAATTAAGGTTGGGGGGAGAGGGGACAACGGGATTGCCATCAGACTCTCAAGGGGCACAGCCTCGGCGTGTTCGAGACAACCAGGACATGAGGCGCGCGGTCCCCAAAAGTTTCGCGTGCTGCACTCTTTGAGCTATGAACCGTGCCGAAACTGGTTGGTCCACGGCGGGCTCCACATTTGCTACCCGTTGACAAGCTACACTCCAGCCGATACCTAAAATATGTGGTACGTATCTCGGTCTCCTTCCCGAGAACCCCGAGAGTGGAGCCCAAAACAAAAATGGGGAGTTCACTGTAGAGATCGGGGCGACAAGTCGTCGAAATGCTGGCACGCCATGGGGTTCGAAGAGAATCGGGAGAGCAATTTACTCGCGGGAAATCGTGGCAGTTTTGCCGAACGGTCCATAAATGGCTGCCTTCCGTCGACGTGGTTGTTGGTTGTTGTTTTTGTCTTCACGATAAAATAGCCGTTCTGGTCTCCGCTCAGAACCTCTAATCTTCCGTGGTCAACAACACAATCATGTTGAGACTAAATGCAAACCTGGCATCCCGGTGCAGCTTCAATATTTTGTGACTCACCCATGTCAGCGGTGTCGCACAGGAAGTACTCGATGTGCCCCTGTTGGTTTCGATGGCGGGTCGGCGAGGTGACGCAGGCGTGGAGCGCGGAAGATTATGTTCTGAAGCAGCCAAACACAGCCAGGTGGCACAGCTGCTGCGCCTCTGGAAGGAGGCATAAAAAGGACATGCTCCAACTACTGCACGCCAAGTGTCGGATATATTGTTGGATTGTGGTCAACCAGCCAATATTTCACGGCACGAGTGTGACCCTTGTAAGCTGGGAACACTTTCAGAAGTACCGATGAAAATTTTGTGTTTGTGGATGCCACAGGGAACTTTCGCCACAACCTTGCTCTCTAGGCTCGAAGGTAGCGACCTTGTTTCCTTGACGGGAGCGAGGCACGCCTCCCGTACGTGCAAGACGTGGTCGAAGGACTCACCCAGTGGTTGTTGTTGATGACCGCCCTGATCTCGATGATGGATCCCGACTCATACGTCGAGATCGGAGGCCAGAGGGTGTTCGGGGTGCTGTACGTGTTCGGGTTGTCCAAGCCGCCCTGTTTATTGTCCCGCAGGCAATGGGTTTCGGTGGGGGTTATTTCGGGTAATGGTGAAAACGGGCATGCTACATCGAGTGTTGCCCGGTGCAGTGGCCGGTTTGAAAACTGAGGATGAAGATGTTTCTTGCCCTTCGACGAAATGTCATGAGTGAGCGACAACCGAAGGGAATTCCTGCTGTAAGGTAGGCGGCAATCCTATCTTTGCATGACACTCGACGAACCGCACGCTCAGCCGTTTCATTCGGCTTGCCGTCGGGGTATCGGTGCAGTTCAATCACATGTGGGAGGAACAGCCAACGTTAGTGCCCACGACGTGGAGCAAGTCGAGAAATCGTCGGCAAAAAAGTTAAGTTGCGCGAAGGCCATCCGCGAAACTGTCGTAAACAGTGCCACAAATCTACACCCCTCACTACAAACCGATCACATCACCGACCTGAGGAGGGTCTCCGCACACGCCGTGTCCGACGGCAATCTTGTCGCTCTCGAGGTAGTTGTTGTTCGGGCACCTCTCCCCCATGTCCCACGCCGCCCCCACGATCCAGTAGTCGCCGTCGCCGTAGTCGGCAAGGATGTCAGGAGCGATGTTGTCGATGGTTCGGGCCTGGACCTCGTCCGCACCTACGGAACAGCGGAAACAATCCGGCAACGACACCGCAAAGCCCGAGTATGAACCAAGCTGTCATCGGCGTGGGGGGAGACACCAGAAAGAACCGTACTCTTGCCAGTACCGGTTGGCACGAACGTATGCACATGCAGGCAACGACCAACAACGGTAGGTACGCGTCGTCTATCGACTTTGTACTTTATTGTGTCGGACGGATTTATCGTGGAAGGTATCAATATTTGTCCCAAGCATCTCCGCAGTCTCAGACGGCGACAAACTATTGGGGCTTGTTTTATCCTTGCCATGCGTCTTATTTTTTTGTTTCGCCGTTGCTCTCAGTACCCTGCAACGCTCCCTCTCAAACTGAAGATCTCCGGCTTGTGGTTACACAACTTAGAAGCATGTTTCCAGATATTTTCGATTCTGGACACGAAAAATATTCAACCTTCCTTTGGTCAAGTTGACTCACGAACAATGTTCAAGCGTTCACTGAAGTGGTAATGTCATCCTTGGCACGGAAATGAAATTACGACTCCTCGGCTCGGATGTTCCAACTTCCATAGCCAGCCGCTGATTACCGTCATTTAGTTGGACGTTGCGACCTAAACAACCGAGGCGACGGGATATTATTTGGCGCCAGCATTTCACAAGAGAAAACAGGTACTCCGTATATGGTAGCACTGCGTTTGTTTGACTCGGACGCACATGGCTGCACTTTTGTAGTATGGGAGTTGAAGTTGAAGCATGCAGCACATGGTTGTGAAAATAACATGCCCCAGTCTCAGTCCCTCGTGAACCGCAGACAGAAAAAACGGAGTCAAGATGAGGCCAATATAATAGGAAGGTTTGTTCGTCGAAGCAGATAGAATAAACTGGTGTTTATTTTGTAACAGTCGAATTAGAATTTGGCTTCATTTTCTACCGGAAACCCAGGGTCACGGTGTTTGGAATTATTAGTCTATAGTTGGGGGTGTCATTCCGTGATCGAGTCCACGCAGGGGCTGTAGCAAAGTCGGGTAACGTGTGACAGCTACAGAGCGCGTGAAGCAACGGAAGGACAGCAGCAGCCGCCTAACGCAGTAGCGGCGGCAGTTTAGAAAAGGGCGGGACGGGACACGGCGCAAGCATTGGGGAAGTGACCAGCACGCGACTCTCCATATAAAGGTGTGTACTCGTGTCCAACATCCATCGTGTCGGCCGTGTTCCTATTCGCGTCCCGCTACTCTTGTGACCTCACCGCTGCGTGCATTTAGCACGAGGGGGGAGGGTGCAGTAAGATAAGCGGCGGCAAGCCAACGCAGTCTCGCTCGCCGCGCCGCTCAGATAGGTCCCTTCCCAAACATGGGATGCGGTTCATCCCAACCGAGACGTACTCTCGCTGAAGAAAAAAAATGCGGTTCGTCCCAACCAGACGTACTCTCTCTGAAGAAAAAATTCAACGGCAAAAAGAAAGAGCGGGGCCTGTTGTATGGTCGCACGCTGACTTGTCGCGGTTGATAGCAGCCATTGTACTGCACGGGGTGGAGGAACCCTGCGGCATCGGACATAACCAATCGACCCGCGGCAGTAGGGCATGATGCTGTCACGATTATGCACATGAGGCAGGTGCCTTGTTTTCTGTTTCCCCCGGCTTACTAGGGACTACTTGCCGGTACAATCTTGTCTGTGCCGCGCACAGAGGGGCATATAGCTGAAGGAATCGACGATAATATGCCCACTCACGTAAGCAATCGTCTCCACGGATGGTATTGACAAGTCCCCACTGATGGTATCGACAAGTCCCATGGCATACAAAGCGGCCGCATACGTAATCGGAAAGTGCATTCAACAGCATTCACGGGAACGGATAAAAGCAAAAACACATGCATGCGAGAGAAAGACTCAAAGAAAAAGACTGAAAAACAATGAAGACGAGAAAAAAAAAACGAGACAGCGAACTACGTGCTGTATGCATAAGGAAAAAGAAGATGAGAAAAAAATAGGGGGGGGAGGTGGATGTGACACGCGAGGTTCGAACTCGCGAGGAACGTCAGGTAGCGGTCCATGTGAGTGCATCACGGTCTCGAGGGGCATCACGTCAAATTTATTGCCGCCGTGACACAAACCTTCTATAAGAATACGTCACGTCCATCGACGATTAAGCGACCAAAAACGCCCGGACAGCAATTGATGCATGCCAAAAACTCGTCAACCTGCCGTAGGATTGTCTATGCGGAAGTGATCTCAATGAAAATAAAAAAAAACAAGGACACGCACCAGCACGGGACGCGCCAATAGTGGAAGCACTCGTCCGTGCTGTTGGCGAGTGGAAGTTAACCGATCTCAACGCAACGAAACACGAAGTCATACATGTATCAGCACGGGATGCGCCAATGAGTGGAAGCACCCGCGCTGTTGGCGAGTAGAGTTAACCGAATTCAACGCAGCGGTAGAAAAATACCACAAATCATGCATCAGTACGGGACGCGCCAATGAGTGGAAGCACCCGTGCTGCATATGTGATGTCAGCCTCAGCACGGGACGCGCCAATGAGTGGAAGCACTCGTGCGGTTGGTGAGTAGAGTTAACCGATCTCAAAAAGAAAGAACAAAACGCCGTACATGTATCAGCACGGGACGCGCCAATGAGTGGAAGCACCCGCGCTGTTGGCGAGTAGAGTTAACCGAATTCAACGCAGCGGTAGAAAAATACCACAAATCATGCATCAGTACGGGACGCGCCAATGAGTGGAAGCACCCGTGCTGCATATGTGATGTCAGCCTCAGCACGGGACGCGCCAATGAGTGGAAGCACTCGTGCTGTTGGCGAGTAGAGTTAACCGATCTCAAAAAGAAAGAACAAAACGCCGTACATGTATCAGCACGGGACGCGCCAATGAGTGGAAGCACCCGCGCTGTTGGCGAGTAGAGTTAACCGAATTCAACGCAGCGGTAGGAAATACCACAAATCATGCATCAGTACGGGACGCGCCAATGAGTGGAAGCACCCGTGCTGCATATGTGTTGTCAGCCTCAGCACGGGACGCGCCAACGAGTGGAAGCACTCGTGCTGTTGGCGAGTAGAGTTAACCGATCTCAAAAAGAAAGAACAAAACGCCGTACACGTATCAGCACGGGACGCACCAATGAGTGGAAGCACCCGCGCTGTTGGCGAGTAGAGTTAACCGAATTCAACGCAGCGGTAGGAAATACCACAAATCATGCATCAGTACGGGACGCGCCAATGAGTGGAAGCACCCGTGCTGTATATGTGTTGTCAGCCTCAGCACGGGACGCGCCAACGAGTGGAAGCACTCGTGCTGTTGGCGAGTAGAGTTAACCGATCTCAAAAAGAAAGAACAAAACGCCGTACACGTATTAGCACGGGACGCGCCAATGAGTGGACGCACCCGTGCTGTTGGCGAGTAGAGTTAACCGAATTCAACGCATCGAAAACGAAGTCGTACACGTATCAGTACGGGACGCGCCAATGAGTGGAAGCACCCGTGCTGCATATGTGTTGTCAGTTTCAGCAAGGGACGCGCCAATGAGTGCTGTTGGCGAGTAGAGTTAACCGATCTCAAAAAGAAAGAACAAAAACGCCGTACACGTATCAGTACGGGACGCGCCAATGAGTGGGCGCACCCGTGCTGTTGGGCGAGTAGAATTAACCGATCTCCACGCATCGAAAACGAAGTCATACACGTATCAGTACGGGACGCGCCAATGAGTGGAAGCACCCGTGCTCATATGTGTTGTCAGTTTCAGCAAGGGACGCGCCAATGAGTGGAAGCACCCGCGCTGCGTACAAGTATCATCAGTGCGGGTCGCGCCAATGAGTGGAAGCACCCGTGCTGCATATGTGTTGTCAGTTTCAGCGAGGGACGCGCCAATGAGTGGAAGCACCCGCGCTGTTGGCAAGTGGAGTTCACCGTATCCAACGCATCGAAAAAAAAAAAAAAAAACACGTATCAGCACGGGACGCGCCAATGAGTGGAAGCACCCGTGCCGATGGCGAACCGGGGTTCACCGAATCCAAGAAAATATATATATAAAAAAAAAAAAAGAGAAACCATCGCTAGTGTTCCAAAGAGAGAAATATTCGGGATTGGTCGACGTCCGGTGACCGTAGCGTCAGCAGCAATAATCACTCCATTCAATCCACAGGCGTCGAGAATGAACTAACGCGAGCTCGCGATATAACAACGCGTCGTTCTGGGCCCGACGAAAACCCACGTCAGATAGTTTCGCCCGAAGATAGGATTTGTAGACCATTCTAACTGCAGATCCAGGCGCGCGATCGACTACGCCCACGATGAAGAGGAAAAGAAGTGTTCCCGCAACGCCGCCCTGACGCTCGCCCGCCGCCTGCCGCCGGTCCGCTGCTTATACGACTCCAACCGCGACCAGATGCCGACACGGGCCTCCACGCGGAGCGGCAGGGCAGCGGCTGGGCAAGCAGGGCGAGGTCGGGCGGCGACACCTTCGACACCACGCACGAGAGGTCTACCGCGCGATCGGTGGCGAGCTCGACGGCTCGCCCCTCGACGCGCAGCGGATCACGTACTCCCGCGAGGCGTCGAGCGGTATCCTCCTCGCGAGCGCCAGGGACAGGCACCCGCGGCGACCCCCCCGCTGATGAGACTGAGCTCGCTTCTCTCCGCGGGCTGGTGGACGGCCTGAGGGAGGAGCTGCAGCGGAAGCGCGATGAGGCTGCCGGTGATCGCCAGCAGCTTCAAGCAACGATCGACGACCTGATCGCCACCCAAGCAGCAGGACCTGGCCTTCCGGGGGGGGGTGCAACTTGTGGGCACAACCGCCCCACCATCGGCCTCTCGGGCCCCCGCTACACCCAGCGCCGAGGCGGCTAAGGCTACGGCAAAGGATAGAGCGCGGATGTGGGGGGACCTCCGCCGGGTAAAAGCGTGGCTCATCCTGGGGCGGCCCCCGGCAGTTTCAAAACTGTCGCAGATGGAGTGGCAATCCTTGCTTCGCAAAGGCGTCCTGGTGACAGAGAAAGTGGCGGCATCGCTCGACACGCTCGTGGTTACTGCTTCGCCTTCAACTCGTCGTCCGGTTGCCATGATCGTAACTGCCCACACATCCACGCCCAGAACCCTTCCCACGCTAGGCGCGGAGCGTCCGAAACTCCGGCAACCGGCGCGCGCGGCGTTGGCCACGGCAACGGGGGAGGGCGCGGAGGAGAGGCGCGCGCCGCTGGCGAGGGCGGCGCGAGACCCAAGGCCGCTGGCTTCTTCACCCACGGGAAAGACAAATAGGGGTGCGGGCTCTCCCGCGTAGCGGGGGGGCCTACCTCGGATGGCAGCGCACCTGCGGCTAAATCGAACGGCAGCACGCCGGTCTACACGAGGTTGGCTCCAGGGCTATCAGCAGGTTCAGGACCTGGGACAGGCAGGACGGGACTTTGTTACCGACGTCTTGGCATGCAGCTCGTCGAGCACTCAGTTGCGTCTTCGTCTAGAAGGACTTACACGTCAGGCTTCAACTCTTGGTGCACGTTTCGCAGGCTGACGGAGAAGCCCAAGTTCCTAGGGCAACGTGCCGGGGACCTTCATGTGTGGGAGTTGATAGACTTCGTAGCCTGGTGTTTCGAGTCTGAGGGTAATCTAGCGAGTACAATATCCGGAAAACTCACGGCTGTACAACATTTTCATAGGCTGGAAGCTTCTGTCGAGCTAGACTTGTCGTCTCCGATGTTGAAATGTGCGCTAAGGGGGATTGCGAGGAACCACGTGGCTGTGGGGACGGTACGCCGTGTGCGCCTGCCTGTGTCTTGGCGTATGCTGCTGGACGGGGAAAGCGCAAGCCAGAACTGGGGGGAAGGGGGCAGAGTGATGTGGCTGTGTCTGTGCTTGTCCTATCTCTTTATCACACGGTCTGATGAGGTGTTCGCGAATGATGCGGGCAGGGTGCATGAGGCACACTGTCTTACGAGGGCGGACGTAGCATTGTTTGCTGGCGAGACGCAATTAGTCTTTAGTCACTATCGTAGAGCAGACCGTGTCGAAATGAGGTTTAGAGGGCACAAGGCCGATCAAGAGCAGAAAGGAAACATACGGGTTCGTACGCGAGACGAAGTCACCGGACCGCAGTCAGGTGTGAGAGCACGCGGTGGCGCGGTGGCTCTTGTGGTGGAGCTGTTATCGTGTCATGCGACGTTCCCTGACTCCGCACCGTTGGCTTCGTACCGTAGTGGAAGAGCAGTGAGAGTAGTGAGGTATACTGCTGCCCTCCGTGCACTCAGAGAAGTGGTAGCGAGGTCGGGGCGTAACCCCCAGGAGTACGCGTTGCACTCGTTGCGAATTGGAGGCGCGACGGCTCTTGCATCGGGCGGAGACATCGCAGAACGAGTGATTCAGAGAGAAGGGAAGTGGAGGTCGGATGCATACAAGCCGTACGCGCGAAACAATGTAGAGGATTCGCGGCGAGTGTCACGGAAACTTACAGACGGCAGTAGGATCGTATCGAGACAGCCGGGGGAGGGGACCGTCTGGGGGAACGGATAGTTGACTTATTCGGTAGTCGTCCAGAAACTGACCTCGATGTGGGTGTTGTAGAATGGTGTGTACCATTTGAGGACTTGGTCAGTTTTGGGACTCCTGCGTTTGCAGTCGTAGTCCCCCGGCTAGTATTTGTGGGGAGAGAGATGGATTTGTAAGAGTTGACGCCGGCCTTTGCAGCTAACGCGGCCGGAGAGACGATGAGCGTTTCGTGCGTCTCTCTCCCCAACACGTAGCCTAGAAACCGAAGAAATAATGAAGCAATTCGAAAGAAAACAAAATAAAAGGAAGGTTTGTTCGTCGAAGCAGATAGAATAAACTGGTGTTTATTTTGTAACAGTCGAATTAGAATTTGGCTTCATTTTCTACCGGAAACCCAGGGTCACGGTGTTTGGAATTATTAGTCTATAGTTGGGGGTGTCATTCCGTGATCGAGTCCACGCAGGGGCTGTAGCAAAGTCGGGTAACGTGTGACAGCTACAGAGCGCGTGAAGCAACGGAAGGACAGCAGCAGCCGCCTAACGCAGTAGCGGCGGCAGTTTAGAAAATCCCGCCCTCCCATCCCTTTTCTTTCGAAGGTGGGGGCATAAGTTCGGGAATATTCGGTATCTAGTCAGGTGTTGTAGAATGGTGTGTACCATTTGAGGACTTGGTCAGTTTTGGGACTCCTGCGTTTGCAGTCGTAGTCCCCCGGCTAGTATTTGTGGGGAGAGAGATGGATTTGTAAGAGTTGACGCCGGCCTTTGCAGCTAACGCGGCCGGAGAGACGATGAGCGTTTCGTGCGTCTCTCTCCCCAACACGTAGCCTAGAAACCGAAGAAATAATGAAGCAATTCGAAAGAAAACAAAATAAAACCTCCAAGTATTATTTTGGACGTTGAAAGGGTGCTCCAAGCGTCACAAGTTGCCGCAACAATAAATTGCGAGGAATCCGTACGTACCTCCCCCGTTGAAGGACCCCGCCCATTTCTCAACGTAGTATTCGTCCCTGCACGCGCAAACGCACACACACACACAGAGTGACAAAAGAGGGGGTAAAATATCAGTAGTTAATGCATTTTTTCTCCCTGCTCTCATGAGGATATCCTGGTTTGGCGGGGCATTTTGGATTTTGATTGAACGGGGCGAAAACCCGACACAAGTCGGCCCCCTCACAAGAAACAAAAAACCAGCCGACAGGTGAACCAGCGATGATGGGGTCTCAAAGATAAACAATGCTAGCGTGCGGACCTACATGTTGAGGGCGGACCTACTGCAGCAGTACTCGAACATTTGCGAAGTTCGATAGTACCGAAGTCTGCGTCGCTGTCAGTTGGACCGACCGGTGGTGGTGTGAATGTACGAGGCGTCTAGTATGTATGTTAAAGAACTCAACACGACAACGACAATATCAACACCAACAACACTTGCGAAGTGGGTGGTATCAGATTACCGCGTGCCCGGTAGTGTGGACCTCTCTACCCGGAAATTAACTTCGAAGAAGAAGACGGAATACCACCCTGCTGGACCCTTGGGCCCGTTCCCATCAACATTACTTTCCCTCGAATCGGGCCTATTCAATGTACTTTGCTTGGTTAACAAGGAATATATCTACCCCGGGGACGATACCATGTCATCCCCGGGTACCCGAATGGGCCAGGTTTCTCGAGCATGACACTACAGTAACGAGTGTGAGACCCGCTGCGAGCGGCCTGCTGATCATAAGTACGCGTCTAATCAACCCAACGCGAAGCGAACTTTTGCCTCGGACTTTTCCAAACGAGGTATGTATGTGTTCGTACTTTACTACTGCTGTAAACAATGGTTCGAACCAGAAGAAGAATTTCGTACAAGATCTACGTTAGATTACTGTGATACTGCTCACTGCTGTAATGCCATGAGGTTATAGGACGGAGATGACCTTGTGCGGACCTACCTAATTTGCAGGTTCATATAATGGGGCGCGGGGCGCTCGACTGCGGACTTCGTCAATGCCAAAAGGAATAGACAGACATGAGGAATCTCGCATGCACTTAGTAGTGTACAACTTCAACAGCAACGAACGGTCTTCCAGCCTCTTCGTGGTTGTTTGGCTTCAAGCTTCTACAGCACGCGCCGCCACTATGTGCGACCAACTACACACTGTAAGCTAAACTACTGCAAGTACAAGTTCTTCTCGGCCAACGTCTTTCTTGAAGGAAATGAGGTCCCACATTGTACTACTACTGCATTAAGGTACGGTGTTTTCTACGGTAAGTGAGCAAAAACTACTGCTGTAAAATATTTGTGCTCAATCAAGAGAAAAGAGGATGCATTTTGATTGAAGCTCGCATCAAGTATTATTCCAGCAAAACGCTATTCATGAAATGATCGTCCCACCAACGAACGAAGAAGAGTGCGCACAGCGTGCTCAACGTAACCACCCTTCACCCCGAATACCCAAGAGGTGTCAAGGGTACGCGGGCGCTAATTACTTACCATCGATCTACCGTATGTATCTGTTTTTTTGTTCGGGTTCTATTTTTTTGTTGCAGATTTCACGCTTCCTTGCTTGATGGTTCTCCGTCCGTTCGTCCGAAAATCGAACAACAGCTACAAACTTTAAGGCAATACTACTACTCCTGGGTGTGTCGGCCGCCCTAGTGAAGTGAAGGGCTCGACGGGGCTTTTATCTACATGCGGTACACTTTGCCACATGCACATACATGGAAGACTCATAGACCTTCTTGCATACAGACCTACGGACACATCACATATGATTCCAAAAAACCAGTACACATGCTGTAATCTGTACACACATGCATTCATACACAGGAGTACACCAGATGATACGCCACGACGTATCGAAAGGTAGGTGCAATTGGACTCAATGACCTGAATCCAGGTGGCACTCATATCATGTGCACATGCATGCATATCATCATCGTCTTGCGCGTGAGGTGTCCCGTCAAATCTGTAGCTGATGATGTAGGGGCGACCTTTTTGAAGGTCTTCGATAGCTCTCACCCGTCATTGAAATCCTTGGACCGAAAATATTGCCGACTGATGGGCTCAATGACGAAGCCATGCCCTATCACGGCAGGGACATACGCCAAGGTTGCTACCGTCGCGATCGTCGCCGCTGTGGCCGCCCTTCTCGCCCTGAAATGCTGAGCCGGAACCATCGTGCCGGCACTCTCGCGCTACGAAGTCCTGGGTTCCGGTGTAGGTGTGAGAGGGCGAGTTGGAGTGTGGATGGTGTTCGGTGGAGGTTGAGAGAAAGACCGTTTGTTTGGCTACTTACGGAACGCTTTGAACAAATTCATCATTTTTTTTTCATTTTTCTGGGGACCCGATGTTCGAAAATGACTTTCTTTGTGTGTTTCACCAACTGAATATGCATAGATCTACGTTTCCTGCGTGCTGTCTGCACGCAGGTAGAGAGACGGACAAACAGACGAAATACGATGTGTGTGGTGAGCGGTGAGCAGCAGCCCGAGCCAACTGATGGTCGTGGTATGTACGTTCAACGGATAAGAAAAACAGAAGAAGTGGCAAACAACTAGCAAGACTCCATAGAGCAGCGGCAGTCAGTGGTATACTTGGGCGAGACCTCCACACCTCCAGTTTTTCAAACTTCCAGAGGAATCACACATACATAGTCTATATAGGGGTGAAGACGACCTAAAATTTCTCTCGACAGGAAGAAAGCGAAAGCATTTCGGATCTTGGTATGTATGTTGGTTGACGGCGGTGGTGCCTTTTCAAACATACATTCATTCGTTTTTTCTAATACATTCGTTTTTTCTAGAGAGGATTGTTGTTGTTGTTGTTGTTGTTGTTGTTGTTGTTGTTGTTGTTGTCTTCACATTAAAAACCGTTCCGATCTCTCTCTACCCAGTACCTTCGTATGTCCGTACTGAGCCAACACTCGACGCGGTCGATTCCCGTGGTCACAGGTTAACTTACCCTAAAAAGGTACACTCAAATAAACTGGCTGGATGTCCTCCAGAGCACTCACTTGCCAAAAGAACAATTCTTAGAACTTCCACAGGAAGAAAGACTGCTCGCCCTCTCCCTCGAGATGCGATGTCGTCAGCGTTCAGAATATTGGGATGTGTACTCAGTGTTAAACTGCTGCAAACAATAAATAAATAGCGATCACGGTGAGACGGTTCATCCGACCTGTGGCAACGTTACATGAGTAATATATAGGACACATTGTACAATCAATGGTCCGACGTACGACCTACCTGCTACCAATAATAGGTGGTTCAATGCATACAGTGGAGGCCCCGGCGTTGCGAGCCTGTTTAGCGACATGCCCTGTTTAGCGACCAAAAAGTCACGTCGCACCACCGCCGCACCCCGCCGGGTAGTGTGATGCACGAAGGTGCACCGATATCTGGTAAAAACCAATCGACGGATACTGTGCGAATCGCGTCCTCTCCACCCACAGTATTTTCCCTCTACTTGGAACGAGCCTCTTGTGGCCAGGGCGGGTAATTCGATGGAAGTGTCAGAAATTTCTTCCCAGGATCGACTCCAAGAGGCCCCCGCACACTCGCTGTAACCCATACAGCAGGTGTGTACAGTGCCAACTGAATAACATACCGAAGACGATTCCGGTAATACTTCTTAAGTGAAAACCTATATTGATTAGTCTACAGTACAAAAACTGATGACATGACTCCAACACAGAAAATCGATCACTGTTTCGGGTGATGACGTCTACACCCAGGTGTTAATGTAGGCAAACTTGATATGACGAAGAGGGCGAACGACCCAATCGTTCTTACGTTCGTTTACCCACAATAGCTAGCGATGGAACCATGTGGTGTGGTTGATGTTAGAAAGGCTTACCCATTAGACTACTCAGTCAGCGCTGACTGAGTAGTCTAATGGGTAAGCCTTTCTAACAGTTGACCCGCTCAGCCCCGTTGCTTCTTTCGGAAGTGCTACGAGCTCGTGGTGATTTTCTTAATCTCCATCAAGTCGAACAGCCATGGACAACTGGAGCAAAACTGCATACCGTTGTGCGAGAGAAGAGTCACAGGACAACCCAACAACGCCATGTGTCTTTTGACAAAAGTATTAGCCGTTCCCTTGGCGGCAAATTCCGCCTTCGTAGCGGCGTGCATTTCCGCTCCGTGGTAAAAACTAACGGCACATCAATATATGTACCACTCCCTCGAGACGTGACGGGCAACGACCCCAGAAAGTCGACACGCACTGGAAGGGCCAGGGTGTTCTCGCCAGAGTCCATAAGATTCCAGAGGAGCTCGTTCAAGCGAAAGGGCAGCTAGGAAGGTCTCCACACTTTCTACAGTTTTGAAAAAACGCCCATGGGTCACCCATGGGCCGCCCATGGTTGACCCATGGTTGACCCATGGGTAGCCCGTGGGCAGCCCAGCGGCCCATGGGCAACCCATGGGCAACCCATGGGCGGCCAATGAGAGCCCTTCAACCGGAACCAATGTACTCCTAAAGAAGAGATTATCTGCTTTGGAACGGGCATTTAGCGGCGGATAACCTCACGCTAACCCTAACCCTAACCCCAAGCCTGATCGATAATTCGGGTGGCTCAGTTGTGTGTGATGGGAGCGTAGAGCAGCTCGGCCATGACGGGCCGCACGGGTAGGTAAAGACGTGTAGACGTGGTGAAAAACGTGTTGTATTCATCGGGGGCGTGCTTGAGCTCGTCATTCCATCACGGCATCAAGTCACGCATAACGCTTTAATACCCATAACGAATCTCCATGAATCTCCACCAATCTACTACACTCCCAAGGAAAACACAAAGAAACTTCTTGTCCCTCCGTAGTTCGTCACTGCAATCCCCGCATATGTATACGCAATATACCACCCCCATGCTATGCTACGAGTATATCGAATAGCCCCCCTGCTCGTATGCATCGTCATGCTCCAACAAAATATCAAAGTCATCCTTATCATACCAGTTCATCCCAAAACAAATCAAAACCAAGACAAAATCGAAAACTCCAACACCAAAACAATACCTCCAAAAACAATCAATCGCATACCAACTCTTCCAAATCATCAAGAAAAATCCCGAACATTAACCTTCCAAAACACTACCATCTCCACTTGACCCTCTCTATCTCTTGTTCAAACTCGTACATATCCTCTCTCTTCCACTCAACGGCAAAGAACGATTTGATCCGAAAACACCTCTGTCACTGCAAATTCATCACAAAGTCTCTGTGCAACGCAAAAGATTCCTTGCTGATAGCCTTCGTCAAGAAATCTGCATGCTGAAACTCCGACGCCACATGAGTAATCGAAATCTCCTTCCTCTCTACCAGTTCCCTGATAAAGTGATGCCGTACATCAATGTGCTTCGAGTTTGAGTTCGTGATCGGGTTGTGCGCAATCTGAATCGCTCCCTGATTATCCTCGAAGATTTGAATGCACGGCATACCTGCATCTGGCAACATAAAACGCCAAACTTGCCTCAAGAAAAGCACCTCCTTCAAGACGTCGGCAATTGCCACATACTCTGCTTCCGTTGTGGAAAGCGTAACGCACTTCTGCGTCCTCGAAAACCAAGTCACACACCCACCCCCACACATCACTAGTCCTCCTGAAACCGACCTACGGTCTGCTGCCTTGCTCGCATAGTCAGCATCCACAAACACCTGCATGCTCATGCCAGTCACCACACCCCTCTCAAATGTAATCCCCATCCAACTCGTCCTACGCACGTACCCTAAAATACCAAGTGCTGCCTTCCAGTGCACCATCTTGGGAGACGCGCAATACCGCGCTACTGCTCGTACTGCATTCGCGATGTCCGGCCTGGTTTGAGTGGCCAACCACATCAGGGATCCTACCAACTCGCGGAAAGGGACATCAGCACACGCTTCGTCCTCGTCAAAGTCGGTGAGCTTCATGCTCACAGGCAAGGGCACACTCTTCCCCCACTCTACGCCGTACTCTGCAGCCAACTCTTCTGCAAACCTTTGCTGCGAGATCCTCAAAAGGCCTCTCTCTAGATCTCTCTGGTAAAAGCACGCGGAGTACCACCTCAACTCCCCAAGGTTCTTCACGGGGACCATCTCGTTGAGGTCTCTGCCAAACTTGTCACATCTCTCCTTCTGCCCTACGGCAAAAATGTCATCCACGTGGACCACGATGATCATGATCACACATCCATCCTCCATAAATCGAAAAACACATGCATCCGCCAAACATTGTACAAATCCTAAAAGTAACAAACACCTCGTCAGGTGCGCATGCCATTGTCGTGACGCCTGCTTCAAACCGTACAGACTCTTGCATAGCTTCACGATCAGTCCAGATAACCTACCACAACCTTGCGGGAGACGCATGAAAACATCCTCTTCAAGCTCAGACTGCACAAACGCCTGCTGAATATCGAAATGACACAAGTCAAGGTTCTGCTCACATGCCAAAGCTGCCAACAAACGCACACTAGACACGGATACGGTGGGTGCAAACAATTCTCCAAAATCAATCGAAGCCCTCTGCATGTCCCCCCGCGCTACAAGTCTTGCCTTGAATTTCGTCGGCCATCCGTACTCGTCTGCCTTACAGTTGAATACCCACTTGGCGTTGATGAAGTTTTCTACTGGTTGCTACACCGGACTAAAAGTACCTGCATCCAACAGACCGAAAAACTCCCGACCGACTGCATCATCCCACAACTCTGAATTTTGAGACCGCATGGCCTCCTTGAACGTTTTCGGCACTCGGAGGTCGCTGGCGAGGCAGTGAGGGAGGTCCGGCATCTTGTCAGGAGGGCGCTTGGCACGAAGAGTGGCTTCCACGTCCTCGCGGGTGGCGAACATTGCTGCGAACATGTGCAGGCCCCCCGGCCCTCCAGCTCCTGCGGCCCCCCCGCTCCCATGGCCTGCTAAACTCGTATCTTGCGGCGGTGGGGGAGCGGGAGGGGCGATGCTGGCGGACGCTGGCAGGTCTCGACGTCCTTGATCGACGGCCTCCCGGGTGGCGAGCGACGAGACGAGCGCATCCTTGCCCATCATCGACAGCAGCCCAAGGCGGTGTTGGAGAGCGGTGCCGCCACCTGACGGCGACGGCGGTTGCTGTTGCTCATCCATGAAGCGCACTCGGTCGCCGCGCGTACGGCCATGCACTCTGGTTTCCTTCTCGCCCAATTCTCTGACGGCTCGCTGTGAAAGCGGCGGGTGATGGGGAGCGGGAGCGGCGGCGCTTGCGGGCGGGGGTGTCGGCGGTGGACGGGGCGGCGTGGCTGCGGTGGACGGCGGTGCACTCGAAGACGCCGTGGAGATCGGCGACGCGGCTCCGGACCCTGTGAAGATCGACGGAGAAGTGGGCGGCGGCGAAGCGGTGGTCGCTGTGGGCGGGGTGTAGGTGTACGTCCGCGATGCCCATGGCGGTGGCGGTGCGGCAGCGGCTGCAGGAACGGCGGCGGCCGGCGAGGGCGCCGCGGTGACCGAAGAGCCCCCCCCGCTGGCCGGTACCGGCGCCGGCACGGCGGTGCGGCGGTTGATCCACACGACGTTGTTGGACAGGCAGATCCTTCCGGTGTCGGCGCGGAGAACGACGGTAGAGGGGATTACATCACCGTCGCGGTACGAGGGAGGCAAGCGGGTGGCCGATAGAGAGCATCCGATATCCGAATATGCGAAACTAAGCCGACCACCGAAAAGGTGCACACCCCTCTCATCCAACATTATCCTGTGCTTTTTCTGCGTGTGGTGCAGAGAGAACAAGTTGAACGAAATCCCTGGTACTACGTACACGTCTGTCAATTGGACACAGAAATCCGCTTCTCCCGATCGACCTCCGGCCATGTGAAATGCCAGATTGACACTACCTACGCACTCCACGCGCAAATAAGCACCATTGCCTACTTTGATGAATTCTTTGCCGGGGGGGACAGGCGAGATGTTGTACATCTTGGAGCTGTTACTCACAAAATGGTTGCTTGCACCGCTATCAGACCAAAATACCTCCCTACCAGGACTGTATTCGCAACTCTGTGCAGACAAAGCAAAGCCAAGATCATCACCACATGCGACACTGCTTACATCACTCGAAACCGAAAGCGAACTCATCTCGTCAGCGGACACAAAGTGTGCCATCAGGGAGTGGAGATGTCCAGGCGGATAGGTTGCTGCTCCGGGAGAGGGCGACTGGGGCGGGGCATGGGTGGAGTGCTGCTGCTGCTGCGGCTGAAACGACGGCGGTGGCGGAGGCTGCGATGGTGGCTGCTGCTGCTGGTAGTACGGTGTCGGAGGCGGGTAGTACGGCTGCTGCTGGTAGTAGTCTGGCGAAGGCTGCTGCTGCTGCTGCTGCTGCTGCTCCCACCCGCCATACTCGGTACCATTCGCGGGCCCCCCGTAGGGCATAGCACTATACGCGTGCATCACATTAGCGTGCCCGTACGGAGGCCGCCAAGGCGGTTGTGGAGGACGAGGGGGCGCTGCATACCTGTGCTGATGCTGTCCTCCGTAGCCGCTGTGAGGTCCGTGCTGAGGCCCACCGCCCCAGCCCCCCCCACTGTAGCTCGGCTGCTGCGGCGGCGGTCCGTGAAGTTGCTGTTGCTGAGACTGCTGTTGCTGAGGCTGCTGTTGCTGAGACTGCTGTTGCTGAGACTGCTGCTGTTGGGGTTGCTGTTGCTGAGACTGCTGCTGTTGGGGCTGCTGCTGCTCCTGCTCTTCCGACGGTCGCGCTGGGTGTAGCACTGGGCGTTGGTGTGGAACAAGCGCGGATGTAGGTAGCAGTGGTCGTTGTCGGCTCCTCTCTCACCTCCGCCTTTCTTGTTTCCTCTCACCCTGCTCCTGCTCCGACTCCGGGCGCCTCCGTCTACGTCCTGACCCCCGCCGTTTCCACTCGACCCATTTTGGACACGTCCATCGCCCCGGATGCCACCGGAAGCGACGAACGCGTGCCCCGCGCCATTCTTCGGTTCCCCCTCCCGACGGCGAACCGAGTCCGCATGAGCATCTCGCACAGCCTTTTCAATTGTCTCGCGCGAGGGGGGAATCGGTGACATGGTCAGAATCTTCTTCTCTACCGAGTACTCGTCGGAAAGGTGGTATACCATGTGGGCATTGGCATCATCGTCGGAGAAAACAACACCGTGCGAGGCGAGCCTACTGCGCAAAACAGCAAATCTCCCGAAGTACTCTTGCGGGGTCTCTCCTACTTTCATCTCAAGAGCGTGATATTGAGATGACAGCCTTTCTTTTTCGGCCCTGGCACGCGGCTCGTAATAATTGAGGAATATCTTCCAACCTCCACTAGGGCTCCCATCGGCGATGATCTGGGTTAGGATTGGCATGTATGTCACTGTCGTGATCAGCAGGTTCCACGCCGTTATTGCCTTTTCTACCCGTCCACTCGAATGCACCCTACGCATCTCCTCCATGCTCACGCCTTCTTTCCCAACTGGAATTTTTTCTTCAGTCAGTACTACGTCACGCACTCCTTCCTGGGCAAACATAGCTACCATGTTCGATCGAAAAATCAAAAACTTAGCCTGCTCATCCTCCCCTTGCTTGAAAACACCATCCCAAGGCGCTAGGCGCTTAGTCTCAGTCATTCGAACCGTCCCTGCGTTAATGGGTACTCTACCCATGTCCCCTGATGAGACGTGAAGTCGACCGGTGAGGGCGTCGGCGAGTGTGCGGGCGATTTCGTCGGTCGTCGGGTTGGCCGATGGCCGCCCCGCGTGTTGCTGGTGGCGATCCTCGTGCTCTCTTCCGGTCCGGACGTCATCTGTCCTCCGCTCCTCTGCTTCTTGCCTCGACATTTCGGCCAGTCTTGCTTCTACCCTCTGTTCGACCAAGTAGTTGATCCGGGCTTCCTCCTCTGCTAGTCGGGCGCTCACTCGATCTTGCTCGGTGTCGCTCATCGGTGGCTGCTGCTGATCGCCGCAAAGCGATACTCCAAACTAAGCTCGACTCGAATCTCGTAGACGACGTGTCATAGGCTAGCGTGATCGATAATTCGGGTGGCTCAGTTGTGTGTGATGGGAGCGTAGAGCAGCTCGGCCATGACGGGCCGCACGGGTAGGTAAAGACGTGTAGACGTGGTGAAAAACGTGTTGTATTCATCGGGGGCGTGCTTGAGCTCGTCATTCCATCACGGCATCAAGTCACGCATAACGCTTTAATACCCATAACGAATCTCCATGAATCTCCACCAATCTACTACACTCCCAAGGAAAACACAAAGAAACTTCTTGTCCCTCCGTAGTTCGTCACTGCAATCCCCGCATATGTATACGCAATATACCACCCCCATGCTATGCTACGAGTATATCGAATAAAGCCCACACAATATGTGCTAGGTTGGCGCTGATGGCTAAGTTCTAGGTTGAAGTACCCATGGTGGGCACTTCATGGGCCGCCCATGGGCATGCCCACGGGTCACCCATGGGTGTTCCATGGGCGGTTTAGCCAAACTGTCAGTAGTGTGGGAGATTGAGCTATTAGGAGGGGTGCGACGGTGGGCAAGAGAACGACGTCTGGCTCCCCAGAAGCGGAAGCCGGAGAAGGTTTATCGGGCACAGAACCCACGGGGGCTGAATCACCGGCGAGGGTGAAAACACCAGGGGGCGTGAAAGACGGGCGGATCAACAGACGGAGCGGGATCAAGGGGCCGACATCATCATGTGTGACCCAAAGCGGCGCAATCCCCGAAGTCGATATCCGGGAAAAGAGCTGGTGGCAACGAGTCTCGCCGCTCACTTGGGGCAAGCCCACCCAAGACGATGTACGGCATCGAACAAGCGTGGTAGCTCAGACCGCACGCTTGAATGAGGTGAAACGTGTGGACTCTTCGCTTCGCCCTTCGTCCGACTCACATCTCCCCGCGACGAGCGACGAGCCAGCCAGCGAAGAGTAGAGACGTACCCCCCCAATACTGGTGTCGCCGTGTTTGCCCTCGTCGGTCGTGCAAGGGCCTTCGCGAAAACAGCCGCGCTGGCGTTGGTAGCGACGGCAAACCACGGTGTATTTGAGCGAGAAAAGAAACTCAAGCCAGAGCTGTACGCGGGCATTGTGTACGCCAATTGGTTTCGGTGCTCTCTGTTGATTGGCCCCAAGCCGAGTGCTGCTGGATGAGCACGGCTGTCCCGTTTGACAATGTGAAGAGATGGTAAAGTCGTTTTATTGGTCGTCCTCGTAGACACAAGCAACGGAAGAGAGTGGGCACCCAGGTGCATCACAAACACCGAGGCACGCGAGCAACAGTCGCAAGATGCATTCGGAACTCGGAATACATGACAGCAAGGAATGCGCGACAACTTGCCAAAGATCCTACTACCGGAGATACCCCGAAGATCCAAATGACCGATGGACGGTCACGCACTTGCGCACCTGCATAGCTCAAAACCACACATGAGTACTACCGCAGTAGCCTTCGTAAGGATGGCATAATCCACCTCACGAACACCCTCCCTGATTCTGTACATCATAACGAATGCTCTCAAAACCAAAGCGCTCAGGGTACTCATAGAAAACTCCAAAAAGAAACAAAAATAAAACAAACGAAGGGAAACCCGGCCACCGGATCAAAACCCTCCGCCCCCACGGGTCATCCTGCTGATTGAACTGTCAACACAATCAACACAGCAGTCACAAAGTTGCAAACCTACACGTCTACAACTGTCAGGCATTTGTACTACCCCTTTTCAAGTAGTCCCCTCCCAGCCAACAGGATCCCTACTGTATCGAGTTGCTGTCAGCACCGCGGCGCGCCTAAGGCCACAAGCACCAATGCCAAATTGCAGCGGAAAAACGTAAAACCTAACGCTACATCGCTAAATGACATTTTTATAGAGGGCGATCAACCAAGAGGAAGATCAAGCAGTATCTCAACCACAACGGTACCCCGCTTCGAGAGACACTGGACCTAGACATTTTTTGCTACTCCTTCACAAGTAACTCCCTCCCAGCAACAGGATCCCTACTGCTGTATCCAGCTGCTGTTAGCAACGGGGCGCGTCTGCAACCAACCCCGATCACCATTGTCGATCACATGACAGTGAGGGGTGCCCCCCTCGGTCTGTACATCAATGAAAGATCATATAAAAGGGCAATCAACCACATGTTAGGGGAGGGTGCCCCCTCTCAGCCTACACATCAGAGGACGATCGAAGCAGCATATCAATCACAAACAGTTCATCAACCAGCCTGCCGGTACCTGCTAATATGAGAGACGCTGGTAGCCATCTATCACGGAAAAAGGCGTCATTCATCAGCCCTCCCTGATTTCAGGCAAAATAATTCCGAACATCATCAATCAAATTGGTGTGACCGCAGTGCCCTGCGGATCACCATTCCTCAAAGTGAGACGACAACGGAATGCCACACCATCCTCAGTATTTCATCGTGCAATAAGCCTCATCATGGCTCAACCTACGCGGTTAGTTACTGAGATGCGCATGGTATACCGGACAGGCAACATCGAGTTTCGTGGACTGCGTTCGTATCCCGATCGAACACACAAAAAAAAAAAAACAACGAGCGAACGGCGGAAAAGTAACAGGCCAGAAAAAATTCCCCTTTGTACTTTCGTCAGTCGTATCATCAAAATCGGCTCTTGATGGGGAAATGCCGACGAGCCGAATTGCACGCAAGGCACGAAAGCGAACGGGCGTTGATGCACCGCTGGGAAAACAGATCTAGACAACATCAGAGTGCTTCGTATGCGACGTCTAACTCAACACCACCGACTCCAACTTCAATCGCGGCGACTGCAGTTTCAGTTCTCGATGGGCAGTTTTTCGCGTTGTGCCCCTTTTTTCCGCACCTCTGGCAAAGCTTCTCTGGGCATGCACTCGCATAGTGGTCACCATCACAGACGTAGCACTTGACTCTCTTATCGCTAGCTATATTCGCCTCTTCGTAACCTCGGTTTTGTTTCGGACGTCTCTTTCCTCCCCCCTTCCCCTCTACTGCTACGAACGCATGATGGTTCGCTCGCCGATCACTCTTCCCCTTCTTTTCCTCCGCTTTCAGTTGCCCAGCCCGTGTTCGAAGCACTCTCAAAATCTCTTCTTCATCGAGTGTTTTCTGGGCGAGCAGCTGTTGCTTTTGAATCTCAAATTCCGGGGAAAGCGCATCGAGGAACCGTGCATACACGAGCGACCCATCCCACAAGTCTGAACCTGCGTAATGAAATCGTTTCGGAACATCAGCCAGTTTTTCTCGTCTCCGTTGAAGTCCAACTGTTTCAGTCGTGGGATACGGGCATGCGAGCTGAAAGCATACCGTGAAGCTTGCTCCTCTCTGCTGATTCCCTCTCGCGAGATAGCACCGTGTGGTGTAGGCTCTCGTGGTTCCGGGCCTCGCAGTCCTCTCGCTCCCTCGAGCCCTCGTCCGGTATTCGGCGCTTGGTCTAGCTGACCCGCGCCAGGGAAGGCGTGCGTCCTCCCCTGTGACTCCCCCCCGCCGCCCGCTGCGGTCGCACTTCCGGCGGGCGGTGTCCCGGGCACTAACCGGGACAAGGTGTTCATGATGCCTTCCAGTTTCTCCGTCACCATCTTCTCCATTCTGGTGCTGGCGTCGCCCACGGCGTCGTCGATGGCCGTCCTAAGCTCCTCATGAGTCGGGCCAGCCTCGCCCCCGCCAGAGTTCACAGAGTCGTTCGAAGACATGTGTGTATACCGCACTAGACTATGACGTTAACGCCACAAGAACTCTAGAGTGTTGATTGGCCCCAAGCCGAGTGCTGCTGGATGAGCACGGCTGTCCCGTTTGACAATGTGAAGAGATGGTAAAGTCGTTTTATTATTGGTCGTCCTCGTAGACACAAGCAACGGAAGAGAGTGGGCACCCAGGTGCATCACAAACACCGAGGCACGCGAGCAACAGTCGCAAGATGCATTCGGAACTCGGAATACATGACAGCAAGGAATGCGCGACAACTTGCCAAAGATCCTACTACCGGAGATACCCCGAAGATCCAAATGACCGATGGACGGTCACGCACTTGCGCACCTGCATAGCTCAAAACCACACATGAGTACTACCGCAGTAGCCTTCGTAAGGATGGCATAATCCACCTCACGAACACTCTCCACGGCCTTGCGGCCTTGTGATCTGACTTAATCAAACCGTGTGTGGACCACCGGTATCCCCGTAAGCGTTTAATTGCCTTGACGATACTCCCGACTTCTAAGTCCAAACACGTCCAGTTGCGCTCAGCCCCCAGCCTAGCCCGGCTCACAAAAATAATGGAGCGGACAGACCCATAGGCCGATATTCTTGTTCGAGCGACGCCCCGAAACCATCCCCAAAGCGTGCCAGCACGGGCAGAGAGGGCGGCTACCATCCGCGACAGCTTCCCAATCCGTGAAGGCTAAAACCGGACGCTCGAAGAAGTCCCCCAAGGGTGCCTTCACAGCGTTCGGCATATCCGGCGTACTACGAAATTACCCGTCTTTACGCAGGAGGTTGGTGAGTGGTTCAACGCGCATGGCCAGATCCTTGATGAACGTATTGCGAAATCCCACCCAGCAAGGAACCCAGCTGCTTGACGTGTGCCGGCAGCGGCATCGTGAGGGCTTCAACCTTATCGACGCGAGGGCTAGTGCCCGTAAGAGAGATGGTGTGACCTACAGAAACAGCTCCCTTAGCGCCGACACGAGACTTGACAGGAGAAGGCTTGAGGGCATACTTGCGCGCACAGACGCTCGAAAAATAACCGCAATTTGGCGACATGTTGGATCGGGCTAGCGTCAAGCACAATCATATTGGCTAAGTAAGCCAGAATATTGGTCCACACCTACCTTTTACCACCTCGTTGATGACCATGGTGAACCACGACGGTGCGGCGGAGCTCGCCTGGGGCATCCAGGTCAACGCGAATAGCTGCATAGGCGTACAAATCGCGATGAGCTGCACCGTATCTTCGTCCACCGTGATCTGGTGACAGGCGGGTAAGTCGATAATGCCAAGCACCTCGCCCTTGTGTAGAGAATCGATGATGCCGCCAAGACGCGGCTGCAGTTGCTGGCCAAGGCTGGTCAGATTTCTGAGCTTTAGTTCACGGTCAGCCACAAATGGCCATCCCTGTTGGGGACGACAACCAGACGATTGCGCCCACGGCGATTGCGAGTGCTAGAAAAGCACCGCAGCAAGGTATTGGTCGAGAATGGTATCGGCATTTTTTCTCCACCAAAGCGTTGACCCGACAAGAACACAAAGCCAGCGGTTTCGCGCCAGGGGGGCGCGGCCAAACGAAACGGGCTCACGGAACAACAACCAAACTCGGATGGCGACCGTGATGACTCATCCGGCAACTCACACAGCACAGCTGGCAACGGCATCATGGATTCAACTCGCGTCATAAAAATCAACGGCAACATCGCGATAATGCGTAGGAAAGCGTTTCCACACACCACGGAAACTAGCTTGCTGTTCATCCGAGAGTCGTTCCAACAGTTCCGTTGCCGGCGGTTTTGGCGGCACAGGGGCCGCAGGGAAGTCTGAGCTCGCCGATTACGCAGCCAGGACGTTGGAATGCAACGAATTCACGCTGGGTCGCGGCCCAGCATCTGATTGGGCTGGCGGCGCGGGGTCACGAGCAAGGACTGGGTGTGCGTGGCGTTGCTACTATCGATGGCGATTCGTTTTCCATCAAGATCCTCACTTATGGTTCCGTTTCCGCCCATTCTGGATGTGTTTCACTGCTGGACACGGGGGTTCCCGCGTCTGTCATTAGTGCTGGCAGGTGGGACGCCATGAAAGATATTTCAGTTGTTTCTACATTGTCTAAGAAGTGCAAACAACACCGTTGTTGTGGCGATTTCGGCGAAATATCCCCCTTAAAAAGTGGACTGTTGTATGATTGAGCGTGCGATTTCTCCGTAGGAATTTCCCTGCTTCTTCTCTTGCTGTTTGGGATCATGTTCCTGACGGTCGGTGCCATGCACCATATCGTGCCGCGTGGCCGAGATAGCTGGATTCGGTCGCACCTACCGCACTTTGCGTTCCAAACGCCCTGGTGACCGTGTTTATGGTGAGCTTCCCTTGGCTCACCGGGACCGCTGTGGTGCCATTGTATTTGCTCACAATGTGTCTCCAGCTTTCAACTCCCCTCTGCAAGGCAGCATTCCATTCGCCTTCTTCCAGAGCACCGCCTCGTGAGGACTGATTTGGTGCGCAGCGACGGCTCCCCCACTCTCGTGAGGCTAGCCTGACCCAAAATCCGACTTCGACGTTCTCGAGCCCGTCGGCTGTGGTACGAAAGAAGTCCGGTGGTGTTTGCATCACCGTTGATCATCGCAAGCTTAACGAGCTCTGTTCTTTGAGCCAGTGTCCGATTACTCGAGCCGATGGTGCATTGGATGAGCTCTTGAAAGGACGATAGAATTTCATTTCACCAACCACGGTCCATTATTGTGATACCAACCCCCTGACGGCGTGTGTGACTTCACCTGGGTCCTTTGAGTAACTGAGGATGCCACAAGACAGCTCTTCTGCTCCCGGGTGGTTGGGCAACGTTGCAAATGACGACATCACAAATCTCCACGGTGTCGCATCTTGTTTGGATGATTTGATCATCTTGGATGACACGCCCGCCTTTGATAGTAGTGATCGTCTTGGATGATATTAGCCTGCCTTTGATGGTAGCTCTTTGAGTGGTTGCGTGCGCATACTTTGGAACTGATCCCCCCGAAAGTCACTATTGGGGCTAAGGTACTCGGACTTCCTCGGGTATACAGCATGTCCCCTGACGGTGTTCGCTTGAACAGTGCCAAGGTTGCTGCCCTCACCTAAATTGCGATGCCCAAGGACGCCAAGCAATGTTGCAATCTCTTTGGTGGTGATCTCAGCAGCTACCGGACGTCTCTTCCGAACATGGTGGAACACATTCGGGCGCTGAATACTCTCGGCACAAAACAAGTGGAGTTAATGTTCACCCCTTCCGTGAAACAAGCCGTCCTCGTTTCTTCTTTGCGAGTTCGCCAACCCTCCTGTCTTGGTGTATACAGATTCGGATGCCCGTTTCGGACGGCTCGCGATCTTTTCATCTTTTGTGAAGCTGGTTGCAATATATTTGGTGGGCGGGGCTGTTGAGCAAGAACAGCCTGATGGCTCCATACGCGTCTTCATCAGCCGTTCTACTTCGGACTCCGGGCGTCGTTGTACCCTCCTCGATCTCGAGGCGGGCAGCATCGTGTGTTGTATCGAACGACTGCGCGACTGCCTGGGGTAGTACCTACAGTACTGCCGTTTTATCACGGATCGAAAATCTCTTGAGCATTTTGCTAAGGTGGGTGAGAACGATGCGTGCGTTCAACGTTGGCTCGAGCTTCTCACCGCCTACAAATACGCTCTGGAGTACCGCAAGGGCTCGGCTTATGGAAACATCAGTTTCCTTTCTAGACGTAACGCAACGTGACCGTTCCGGTCGCGGTCGTTTAACCTCGGCTGGGGGACGACGAGACCTCGTTTTTCATATAAATTTATACGCTCTAGTGCGCCGCTCTAGTGCGCCGCTGGTGTTGGCTTGCGTAGGCTCGGCCCGAGCTCCTCAGGTTCGATCTTGCGTGGGCATTCCCCTTCCATGGCTGATTTCGGCGATGCCCGACAGCAAGGGCCCCGGGTTCAAGCATCCGATCTTCATGCCTGTCTATGCGTTTGGGATGTTGCTCGCTTGCCGCCCACGGCAATTGGAGCTTCCTCGTCTACAGTCACAACCGGCCCCCTGTTGATTCGTTCGACTCTGCACGTTAATTTGTGCTTGGATGATGCTTCTGCTCGCGAGCCCTCGAGTCGATGTCCGCTTCTTCTGTCGCTGTAGACTCATGTCCGACCCTCCGCCCCGCCAATTCAAATTGGACACAGACTCGTCGCCGAACTGTGCTGGAGGCTGGCACGCCGCTACGTACCTCCCGTTGGGTATGGTTTCTGAAAAATCGTTATCACCTATTTTACGGCGGCTTTCCGCCCCGGTTTGACCGCCTTGTCGGTCCACGACGGTGCCTTCGGCCCCTTCTACAGTTTCACCGAGTATGGTTTTGGTTTCGACCGCTCCCTGGTTTGCTACCGAATCTTTTCGCGCCCCCGGCTCCTGGTCTGGATTCCAAGTCTCCGATACGAACGGCCTCTTATCTTGAAGCTGCCCTGCCGTTGTCTAGACCTTTGGGCTCTTCGGAGTCCTCACCGAGCTTAGTTTGAACTCCCACGACAATCCGCTTCCGAACGCTCCCACGCTACCCTCTACCGGGCTGGATACTGCGTCCTCGACACCCCCTGACTTATTTTCTCCAGTTGAGGCAGTCTTGCATTCTTCTGCCGACTTGGACGTGAGGGCGTCTGTAGAGCACTTCTTTCCTACTGACTGCGCAGCGAGCAGCGTCACGAACCCGTTTGCGATGCGGTCATTCGTTTCACATCCTCTTGTTTGTCGGCCTTCGGTCCTTCGATCGGATTTCATGGACCTTATTCCATCCGCTCGGCGGCCTTATCTCTCTCGGAGATTCGCGATCTGTCGAACACAGGCCGTTTGCACGTTGATGATGACGACGGTTTGGTAGTTCTTTTTCTTTTTCGCCGGCCACGAGCAAGACAAACTGGATCTTCAGATTCCGCACGTCCTGGTGGGCGTGCTGCCCGCCTTCTCGAAGACGAACATGTCAGAATTTGCGGCCCGATTGGTGGTAGGCGAACGGGTATGTTTTTCGGGTATCGTTGGATGATGGCTTGGATGAACACTCAGTTGATGTGGATGATCACTGGTTGTCCCGAAAATCGAGGCGGATTTTCTTTGGTGTCGATCCAAGCTCAATCGACATTCGCGAAATCAGATACTAGAGTGAATTGCGCTAGAACCTGGGAGTGATGCACGGGCGCTGACTGGCGCTGTCTTCATCAAATATATAAGACGTAGATGGGCCTCTCGATGAATAGGGTCGTTTGGTGTGAGATAGAGTGTTTACGGCTCGGGTTGGGAGTTACAAGACATACCATACCGTAAGAGTTGGAGAGATGGCACCCCCGTATTAGCGTTTTTGTATAGCGTATTTCTCCACAACCAGGGGGGTACCACTGCCGAAAAGGGTAGTTTTGGAAACATCTCGTCGAGGGCTTTCCTGAGAGGTATCGGTTGGTGTTCGCGCCCTCCTAGTTGTGGAGAAACACGCTACAAAAAAGCGTTAACACGGGGGCGCCATCTCTCCGACTCTTGCGGTATATCGCGACTGCTGTGCCCGTCCGTATGTAGTTCGCACTCGAATAAATGCTTATTACAATACAGCAACGGCATACGTAGTACCAGGTATGCCTTAGCCTGGATCGATACAGTATAGTTCCGACTTTCGATTGTATATTTGTGGTGTCTTGACTTCTTCAATTCAGCGCTCACATCATTTTGCAATGAGATTTGAGCTCTCTTGTCCGACCACAGAGGTGTTGCCCGTTGTTCTCTTTCTCTTGGTCAACGCCCAAATCTTGCATGATGACGTCACGTCATAGCATGTGACGACGCCAAATAGCCATGGTCAAGCACGCTCACATGTCTACATGTACCTCCAAATGCCCTGACAATTTCTGCCGCGTAGGAGCTCCAATCCGTCGTCACACAGAAGGGGTCCTCTCCGTGAGAGCCCCTACCCACCCTTGGTGGGGTGCTTACATTAGTTTACAGGATCTGCGCGCGTTCCCCTGCATGCAGGCAAAAGGTGTGGCTGCCCTCCCATACATAGGGGTCCAACAAAAAAATACATATATATTTCGCGCGAAGCGCGAAAAGAGAGACATCAAAGCAAGCGTAGATAGATATGGATGGAGCCTACGCCACCACGTAGTAGGTCACCAGTGCGCACGCTCACACCTCACCCGATACCACCAGTCAGTCAGGGGATGAATGGGAGAGCTGTTTAGCTCTCATCATCATCAGCTCAGCGGCAGCAGTGCTGCTGCTGCTGCTGCTGCTTGCTGCTTGCTGTTGTTGCTGCCGCTGCTGCTGCTGCTGTGCATGGGTGCGCACTTGCTTTCTTCGCTTTCGCTACTAGCAGAGGGCAACAGGCTCTAAAAATTGGTCCCGACCCCTCCCACGACGTGCGTATTTGGCCGCCCGTGGCTTACAGCGCTGTGTACGTCTCACTTGTCTCTGTTTCTGGGGTGTGTCTGTTATGGAAGCAAAGATCGGCCGGCAGACGAAGAGACAGCAGACAGAGATCTGACTTGTGTGCACTCGCATGTTCCCTCGCTTACGCTGCTAGCAGTAGGCCTCGGGGTCTAAAAAATAGCTTCCGACACCAGCCATGATGTGTGCCTTTGGCCGGCCTTGGCCTACAGCAGTGTTTGGGCCTCGTTTTCTCTGTTGTGGGGATGCGTCTGTGCGGGAAGTTCCAAAGATCGGTAGGTTGAGGGTGTGATGAAGACGGACCGCGGATTGACTTGCGTCGTCACTCGCTTGTGCTGCCGACAGCAGGTAACGGGCCGCAAGAGTCCCACCCAACGCCTCCCATGATGTATGCCTTTGGCTGCCCTTAGCCTACAGCAGTCCGTATACTGCTGTGCTGGTTGTATCGTATGTTGTCTATGTGATGTGTATGGTGCTGCTGTGCGAGAGGATTTCAGTGATTCTGCCGAGAGCGTCGTGCCCATCAACAGGTGGCGCGGCAGCTACAGCAGTCGCTGCAGCAGGAGCAGCGGCAGCTGCAACAGGAGCTGCAACAGGAGCTGCAACAGCGGCAGCAGGGGCAGCGGCGGCAGCAGCAGAAACTGCAACGGTAACGTCAGAAAGTTCCGGGAAATTTTCTGCGGCTTGCAAACGTGCTACAACTGCTTTTCGAGATCACGGGCCGTCCCAGAGGCAGATGCCATCCATGCCGTGTGCTCACGCTGTGCTTCTGCCAACAACGCGGTGTATCGCTGAGCCTCCAGCCGTTCCTCTTCTTCCCGTGCTTTGCGCAGACGTTCCGATCTGGCACGCGGAACCGCCTCTGCCAAGGCAATTGCTTGTTCCAGTCTCTCTTCGAGACGCACGTGCCTCGAGTTCGGCGGTTGAAAGCCGAGGGACAGCCACAGCGGCGATCTCCTGAGAGACACATCGGCAATCTGACGGGGGATGCCGCCGGAACCAGTACCCTTACTGGCTCCAGGCGACACCGCGGTACTCTTACTCGGTGTTCCGAATGGACCCCCAGCGGAGAGAGACAAAGTAGGTGTGCCACCACCATCATTCGTCTCCCTCGGCGCCGGGAGCGTGCCTGCAGCAGGAGAGCTCCCCTGCTCTCCTGCCGTGACCGGGCTGACAGGCGTGTCAGCCTGAAAGTCCTCCTTCAGTTTCGCCATCGCAGCGGGATCTGCGGTGGTGTCGAGATCAACCGACATGCATGCACCCTGTGTTGCCATGGTATCCGTCCTCTATATGATGGATCATTTTCCCGGATGGACAACATTTTCGGGCTGTTTAACATTGGCTGTCAAACCCCTGCAACTCCCCTTTGGCCCATGGGCAACCTTAGCTCTCGTGCCCATCGGAGGACGCCCAAGCGACCTCCAGTGGCTGCTTCTGTGAACGATTCATCCCAAGGATGAACCATAGCTCATCCCAAGAATAACTGTCTTCTCCGGCGTGGCCGGAGCACGTCATCTTCCCCATCTGTTAGAGGGATGGGGTTCCAATCGTTCGGAGGGTTCCTCCCAATCTCGGAGCACAGGCATGGGTGACACATGTGTGTTGTCCCCAGGGGGAAAAACAGACGACGTTGGAAGTTCTTCCGTGTCTTACAAAAAAATTGCCCTATTTATGTGACGTATTTCAAACTCGCGTTCCCGGTTCCTTGATATTTATTTTGCTATTTTTGTCCCGAACCATGGTTCAGGAATCTCCGTGGAAATCCAAGTTCTATTTCAAACTCGTGGGGTACATATCTTTGAACGGGGAGGCCTTGATATATGGCTGTTCCGAGGTTAATATTCCAAAACATGACGTGTACAGTAATCCGAAACTCCGTGCGCACACCTTGCTGCCACACATAAGTACTGCGCTGCAGCAGCATACAGCACAGTACGTTGGAGAGAGAGGCCAACTTGGAGAGACGGGAGACTTTCATAACTGCTACGCTGCTGTCAGCGAACTATGTTGAAAGAATACGCACGCCTGTGTTGAGACTACGTATGTATGTGGTTGGGATGTGTTTCAAGAGAGAGGCAGAGCGACACCACGCAGCGAGATGCTATTTTCCCTCTCTCTCCAGCTGGGCAGCTGGCTGAAATATCGCATGCATGCATGATGAACAGGATGATGAACACATCAACAGGCAGCCCCGGCTCGCTGCCAACACAAAGCACACACACCAGACACGTACACCCTAGCCACTCATGCCCCAGTTTAACCATGCACCTTTCAGGAGGGCACTCTCACGGTCGATGGTTATGATGTATGCATACTTATGTCACCAAGCGGAGAAGTCACCAAGCGGAGAAGAGCCTTTGAAAAGAAAAAACACACCACAACCGATTCTTGAGCGACAACAGCAGAGGATCGATGCATAACCGGATGAGAGATTCATGAAGCCATGCATACCTACATATGAATACTTGCGTGTGCGCGGTGTCAAAGCTCTGGGGGTGCGGGTCTAGGTTTTGTGTCCGTCCTCTGCCGTTATTTGCGTCTGAGCGAGATTGCCAGCTGCGAACACCTGGAGGGAGCGGCTGATGGGCGGAGCCGTTGGGTTTTTCAAGACAAGTTGCGGTGTTTTTTGCTGTGCTGATGTGCTGTAGTAGAATGCATAGACGAGGAGTGATGCACCATCTGTGATATATCTCAAGCAGGAGGACGGAGGGGTGGGACAGCCTCCGAGGTAGAAGCCGCGCTGGCTAGCAAGCTTGCACGGTGGTAGCTGTTCGAGTGGTAGCGGTGTCCGTGCGGTTGATACCGTCGTGCGAGCTGTCCCTCCCTTCTGTCACGGGCGGAGGTACAAAAAGCTAAAGATCCTTCCTGAATAAATTTGTAATCGGGCCAAAACACCCCTCTGAATATTTATTCGGGAACAAAGATCCAGCCGGAAATTCCCGACCCATGGTTCAGGAATCTCCGCGCGGTATTTCAAACTCAATTCCCCGGAATCCCGACAATCCAGTCAAATAATCCAGGCATCTTGAGTTTGAAATATGTCAATGGGTGCAAGGTGTAACAGCAGCAATATAGTGTAGGTGCAGGTGCAAAACGGACACTCTTGATTCCTCCGCCGCATACGCGCGATGGTGTGTCCTGCAGTACCACATGTATCCCCACTCTTGGAGAGCTACCTGACATGTTTGTAGACTATGTAGTGCTGTGTTGTTGAACAACCATAACAGTGCTTTACAGTACAGGTCTTGGGGGAACGGGGCCTGCCAACCAGCTCAGCGAACGGCCAAATTTTAAAGATCCCTTGGTTGTCCTCGGAGCGACAGACCTACCCCACAAAGAGTCTCCGCACTACATACCGTATTTGTTCCTCCTGGCTGTCTTCTGGGACTCGGAGCGGCCATAATTGAGACTAAAGATCCTTCGTCAGTGTCCAGTCCTAGGCTCTTCGCGCACGCGGGGGGCTGGTGGGTAAAAAGGATGTGAACTGCACAACTGCACAGATCGAGAATCGAGATCTCGAAAATCGCAAACCGAAAGCGTGAACAGGAACGTTGGTTGCCAGCTGCTTTGCCAGACTCCCTGAACGTCGGAGATGTCATTTCGTTACTCATCTACATACAGCCTACAGACAGCTTGGCGAGGCAAGCGATACCTCGGCAGAAAGCTGGCATCCAGCAAAGTACTACAGCATACGTTCTTTGAGGAAGATCTGCTCTATAGACTATGTAAATTGGGAGAGAGACAGAGTAATGGCCGTGTCAGACCCGAGTACTGCTATAGTATTCAATCACACATTTCTCGCTAGTTCGCAGCGTGTATCGGTGCGAGACCAAGATTTTCCAACCCGCCTGATCATCCCGATATCCGGCACTATATTGCTCGCTGTGTGGTATGCCCTCTGACTCATGGTCATGGTGTGAATCATTGCAACGAACACATTTTCAGCCCAGGTTTGTGTGTCACCACATGTTGTGTTCCAGCAGTTTCCACTTTCGATTCCGATGCATCGCAATCGATATCGAATTTTGATTTGATCTCTGCCAACCGACTACAATAACTGTTCTGTGTCCGGTGCCAACGGAGCGACAAATTGCCCTCTCATACACCCAACGAACACACCCTAAACTCGAACAGAATAGAAAGTGCAAATTTGAAGATTCACGGGCGGTAGGTACCCGGCCCTCCCGGGCGCCCACCCACCACACACACTTCATCCTCCTCCTCCACCGTCAATAGGGAGCTCCCCAGCCAGCGATAAAGAAAGGTGAGTCTTCCATCTCTCTCGGTGAACTACGTGTGCACGCGATAAGCAGCGTGATGAGCAGCTGGGGAGTGACCATATTCAAACGCCATACGCCGCATACGCCTGCTGTATACGCCTGCTGTACATTCTGTTGTGGTTGTTGTTCATGTCCTCTGCGTGTGAAATACCTGACTTGAGGAACACAACCAACCGCCACAAAGAAATATTTCGTCCGGGGTATTGTTCCAAGTGAATCGTGCGTTCCGCACGTGACTACATTGTTTCCTTCGTGTTCGCCTCCGGGACGCGAACGATCTTTCTTGCATGCGTTACACCGCTTCGGCAGATCAGGTCGATACTCCAAGGTCTCACTCCCGGTTCTACTCAACCCTACTGTACATGGTCTAACGTAAAAAAAATGAGCGTGCGTGTCCCATTTGCCCGCAGGCAATGCGAACGGTTCTGAAGCACAGCCGCAACCAGCCACGGGATATCAACCCACTCTCAATGCCGTTGCCGAAACATGCTCCGCTGTACTGTTTGCGCAGATGCACCTTTTTACCGTGGTGGCTGCCGTGTTGCTCCCGGTCGTGCTTGGTCGGGGAGCCATCCGAACCACTTCCCGCGAAGGGCAAGTTGTTGGCATCCACGTAAGTTAAATACTTAACGCCTACTGAACAGAGCCCGGTTGCCAGCGCCCAGATCGCTTCTCTGGTGTGCTGAGCTGTTTATCAATCCGACACCTAACCAACCCTGGTCCTGTTGGGCGTCTCTGTGCGCGCGAGTACGGAAGAAGAAGGCAACCCACCACTTGGCGAAACCGACCACGATTCATCCGTTCCAAAATTCCAAAATTCAACGCAACTTTAACGTCAACACCAGTTCAGCGACTCTTTATTCACCATCATCGCCGTTGAGGCCGCTCACCCTGCTTGCTGTCCCTCTGCCGGTACCAGCAGCGTCAACTCCAATCGTCGTACGAGTACATTGACTGCTACGCAGACCAGGGGGAGGAGGGGGAAGGCCGGGCCATGGATGACGGGATCAGATCGAATGAAATGACTCCGGAGGTTAGTGGAAAATAGTAGTGCAATGCAGAGGGGGGCGAGAGACCACTAAAGGGGCATGGTACCACGTACCTGAAGAACAGACCTTGTTGTTCGCGCTATGCATATGTACACATGAGTCTGAATAGATAGGCATACGGCCTGTGGTTCGTCGCAACAGGGCCAGTTCTTATACTATTTTGAAAACATTTCCGACTCTGGCAGCATGCGGGTGGTGAACCATGAACCAAAACTACCGAGAGGAACATAGCAGGTTTGGCTGCCTGCGCCAACGGCGATATGCATCGCTCTCTCTCTCCATTACTCTACCTAACCCATCTCCGCTCCTCTCGCAAAACATCAGCAAGAATGGACGCATGTCTCCCCTACTTGTAGTTTGACTGTGTGGGTATCCTGGTGAATGTATAGTACTATTTCAAAGTACAGCAGTGTTGTAGTTCACTAATATTACAGTACAGCAGTGTTGTAGTTCACTAATATTAGTAGCATGTTATGGGTTCGAATTTCTCTCCTTGGAATGAACACTTCGGACTGCTGTGGAATGGTGCCCATCTCGGGGTTTGAATGGGCCCGTTGATTTCTCTTTGGACACAAGAGTGCATCCAGCCGAAATTCCACTACTACCGAGTAATGCGTGATCGACGCTCGATGAATCACTCGTCGTTCACTTTGATTGCTACAGACACCAACGGGCACTTACCGGGCGCGTGCTGAACGTCAATCATAGATGCGATGACGCCGGGCCCGTCCTTTGATTTTACTTTTTCGTGCAGTTGTGCTACGACCACTGCTCCAGCAACGGCTACGACTTCATGGGCCTGCAGTACGGACGCGAATGTTACTGCGGGACCGAAGAGGAGGAGAAACGGCACGTGCAGTATGGAAAGGGCACTTGCGATTCCCCCTGTAAAGGCGATGGCAGCCTGATTTGCGGTGCGTTGCACGGCAGGTCTTTCACTGAATGCATGAAACCGGTATGACACTTCACAAATCCTAGTGAGTGAAAGTTTGACTGGCCGTGATCCTTAAGACGTGCTTCCTATTTTCCTTCCCGATCCCTTCCGCGCTAAACTTGCAGGGCCGTTGACGCTGCGTAGCTATTTCTGAACGCGTAGGACATAGCACCCAGGGTGACACAAATGGCTGTTGGTTGGGACTACCGTAAAAAATGCAGGTTACAGAAGAGTGCTTCCGGCAGTCGCAGTCCCTCGTCTTACAATGTTTTTCAAACGCACGGACAACTCATTTTTCAAGCCGGTGGCCGCCGCACTGTAGGCAATGTTCGGCCATGACGATCCGGAGAAAACGAGATGTGTATATTTTTCACTACTTTTAGATGTTAAGTATACCTTGAGCGCGTTCATAGGTTGGTGGTTTCTACGTTGTCTTCCCGCCGGTTCTGTGTGAAACGCCGTCCACCTTCAACTCCCGCCATGAAATTCTCACATCTTTGCGTGCTGCCCCCCCCACACCAACACAATTGTACGTCCGAAACACACAGGAGGGTTCTGGTCGTTCGATCTCTACTACATCGGGGAGACTGAGCCGGCAGCTGGTGACGAGGGTGTCGACGACTCTTCCGAGAAGCAGATCTTGCTGGACCTTCACAACGAGGCTAGGTTAGCACCAGTGACAGCAATAGTCGCGGTTTTTTTTTTTCGATGAGTTGTGGGGAAGCGTGCTGGACATGTACTGACAGTATTTTCTCTAGTGTTCAAAGCTTCTCCCGAAGCAGCACCGTCTCGACTAAACACCTTCTTCCTTGAATCTGAATCCGGCGAAACACCAAACGTGTCGACTGCGACAGGTGCGTGCACGGCGCGGAGCCCTTGGCATGGGACGAAACCATGGAGGAGACTGCAAGGGTAAGTCCAACATCGCTACCGCCCCCCCCTGGAAACGAAGCTCGAATGTCATGGCCTGCGCGTAGGGTGATCGCGGACGTCTGCCAGCTGATCTTGCGGGAACACGCCGGTGCTGATTTCTCGCTGTAATCCCCCTCCTCATACCCATTTGTTGTCAAGGCCCCCTCGCTGATATGAGCGTGATGTCTGATCAATGGGGCTTATACTGGTGGCCCCGTCCTGGGAACAGCAGGGTGTTGGAAAGTTGCGACATCATGCAGATCCGATGCACGTGCCGGCAACTACACGGACACAACGGATTTTTTGGGGGTTGACAATCGTTCTTTAGATCGCGCCGCTAGGGGACCAAGAAATGTCACACGCACGACGTGTACCACAACCTAGGTTTCGCCCCAATCGTACTGGCGCCGAACCCCATCCCGCCTCGCGATGATTCTGTCGGTTGTTTCCTCCACCCAACGCCACAGGGTCACGCTGACGAGCTCACCTCGCAGGAAAATTGCGGTTATTTGTTCCAGAGCAACGTGACAGCGCACGGTTATGGCGAAAACCTGTTCCTGTGCTACGGCGCGGCTGACTGCATGATGTACGACGGCGTGTTGGACTCGATGTGTGAGTGCCGTGACTTTCGTCGGGATGGAAAAAAAAGAGGGGTTGTTGCGGTTGATACAACCAGACCGCTGTGACCGTTTTGTAATTTCCGGATCAACCTTGCATTTCGAACGAGAACTATGTATACGGAGCTCGAAAGCGTGCGAAAATATCGAATAAACACGAGCAACGAGATGCATAATCCCGTCTTCCAACTCTTGTTTCTCTTCCCTCAGCGTATTTGGTTGAACTAGGATCAACATGCACTTCCCCCCTGCCCCCGCCCAGATTTCCCCTCTCCGTCTAAAAAACGGACCTCTTTAGGTTGGCCGTGATAGATTCCTGTTGCAAAATGTATCGATCATGTTTATTTATAGGTTATCCTCGAGGTCTACCACAACAACGGCTATGCTGAGAAGATCATGTCTCACCCAACTGCTTTCGTCTGGCGCTGTGCTTGTTTGCTCTGGCTGGACTTGGCATTCCCCGCAGACGACCTTGCAGTCGACGACGGTCCCGTAGTCGACTACGACGTTCGTGCTAGGCGCATGCTTTGGGCGTCCACAGCCAAGCTGGGATGTGCGATCAGCTCATGCGTCTACCAGTACATCGACGTGGAAGTCTTGGTCTGCAACTACGACCCGATGTGAGCTGACGCACGCGTTCGATTCCATTTCGTTCGGGGGCGCCCGTAGACAACGTGTTCTACAATGCACCCGCCATGGCGTGTGACTCGCTTTCGCTACAATACAGCCACCTTGCCTTTGGCACGGAAACACACGAATGACCTCCCGCCCCTCTCCCCCCCTCGAAACTGCAGTGGCGACTACGGGGACCCTACTGCCATCGAGGAAGAGGTTGGACTCCCCGTACAATCGGAGGAGGAATGCCAGCAGGTTGCCCCGCCGGACACGCCTTCGCCCGGGACTACCCCTGCCCCCGCAGCCACCACCCCGCCGCCCTCCACTGGGGAAGAGCCTATCCCGACAACAGCTCAACCGCTCCCTGTCACCCTCCCTCCGTCCTTCCCCACCTCCCCTCCCGTCTCCGAGACTGACCCGCCTTCACCTGAACCGGAACCATCGACCCGTGCTCCTGTAACGCCCGAACCCACTCCAGCCCCTGTTAAGCCCGAGCCCGAGCCCACTCCGGCCCCCGTTAAGCCCGAGCCAGAGCCCACTCCGGCCCCTGTTAAGCCCGAGCCCGAGCCTACCCCTGCCCCCGTTGAGCCCGAGCCCGAGCCCACTCCGGCCCCTGTTGCGCCCGAGCCCGAGCCCGAGCCCACTCCGGCCCCGGTGACAGACGAAAGCCCTGGCGTTGGTGCATGCGACCCGAACCCTTGCATGAACGGAGGGTCGTGCGAGGTGGACCCCAACGGTGGGTACACCTGCAGCTGCGGGAGCAGCTACGGAGGGATGATGTGCGAGACCGACGTTACAGGTGAGAGGGATATCTGCTCTCGTTGGGCACAAAACATCGACCAACAAAGAGAGGATTATGATTTTCTCCAACACGTGCTGTTGCTGTTATTCTCTCATGTCTGTACTCTGTAGACAAACACGTGGAGGTTTGGGGAATAATTTCGTTCAGTAGGAACGCGAGGGGCCGTGTGAAACGTGTTTCGGGAGTTCAGAACACGCCACCGAGTACACACTGCATGTAATCGCGACGTGGTGCACCAGGACATCCTCCGGGATAGACGGTAGCGCCGGCCGTCGATGCCCATTTTGTTGTCCGAAACTTGACAACGTTTGCCGCCTACTTGCTGTCTTCAGGCATGTCTGAGTTCTTCATCACGGTGAACTTCCTCGGATCGTGGACTGACGAACGCAAGGGCGTCTTCCAAAGCGCAGCCAACAGGTAAGGCTGGGAGGTCAGCTTCATTGTAACTCAGTCTCGTCGAGCTCAGCCTTTCGCCTGGCACAAGTTCTTGTAGAGCATGTGTTTGCTCATGTCCGTGTTTTCATGCGCCCGGTGTGAATCTATCGCTGCACCTTTCCCCGACCCTTCCTGTTCGCCCAAAACACCCGATGAATTAGGTGGTCGGAAGTCTTGACTCACATCCCGTGCTCCGGAACCAACGGCAACGGGGGTGCCGCGGGCGAGCTTACCATCACCTCCACTCTTGAACCCATCGACGGTGTCTACGGAACCCTGGGCTTCGCCGGGCCTCGCGGCACCTACAGTGACTGCCGTGGCATCAGCTACTCGGGAGAGATGTGAGTGTGGTTGTAGTTTGTAGTTGGATTTCTGCGTTGAATGTGGTCGATTCTCCGATAGGGCAATGTTTATCCGCTTCATCGACACCAGGTGCAGCTGGCTGTCCGCTCTTACTACATCACCTGCATGCAGCAAGGACTCCAATGCTAGGCTCGGTTCGTCTGTTTTTACCACGGTATGGTCGTCGCCGCCACACCGGTCGTCGCCGCCACACCTTTACCTAACGTTGACGTGCTCCCGGCATCCATCGTCAGGACGTTCGACATCGACGACATCGCTGAGATGGAGAGGCAGGGAACCTTCGAAGGTGTCATCCTCCACGAGATGGGCCACGTTATCGGCACCGGGTGAGATGACATCCTTGCAGGGGGACGCGATTACGTGATTCGTTTGTTCCCGCAATTGTGTGTTGAACCAGAGCCAGAAGGATGTGCTTGGCATGTCTACCCTCGTGCGAGTGTTGTGAAGGATTCGGCCAATATCTTGCGAGGTTGCCGCTCGGGGGTCTACAGCACTTGCGGGTTGTGGGCGGGCTCTTCTCATCTTTATCGAAACTCATGCATTGCTGTCCGTTTTTGCGCTCCGTGTGTTTCTTGACGTTTACCACCAGTACCCTGTGGGGTGAGTGTTCCGATTGTGACAGCACCGGCAGCGCGGAATGGAAGTGCCCCCTGGCTGCCCAGGTGTACAACGACTTCATGGGAAACCCTGCTGGTTCCCGGGCCGACATCATCGAGCTCGAAGGCGGAACCGGTGAGCTTAATGCAGGACTGCATGGTATCGTGCATTGCGGATGCTTGTTTGCAATGATACATGGTTCGCACATACGTACGTATGGAGGGGGTTGCTGCTGCTTCTGATATAGCCGAGGGTTGAGGTGGCGTATCGTTCGTGGTGAACCGATTGTATCCGCCTTCCCCCTGTAACCTGTTCTCCTCAATTGCCGGCATGTTGTGAAGCTAGCCGCAGAACATACGCTCGCTAACTATCAGAGTGCGTGTGTGACCTTCGTACGGTTCACGATTCTCAGGTACAAGCTGCGGACACTTCAGCGAATCGACTTTCGAAGATGAACTCATGACTGGCTACGTCAATGCGGTACGTCGTCCAATCGTGATGCTAGTGTCCCATCCCCTGGCAAGTGCGTGGAAATGACACCGTTTCTAGCTCTTGGCAGTTTATGGCTACGCCCGACCCGGCGATTAACCGATGTGTCAATTACGTACCTGTGGACGCAATGAGCTCATAGGAAAATCGGGTGGGATTGATAACATTGGTTCGGTCTTGAGCACGAGATGAACGGAGGGACATTCACGCACAGAACAAGAGAGCACCACCAGTCGTGTGAAACGAACGTGACGTTGACCTGTTTCTGTCGATTGTTTCCACACGCACCGTCTTCTTGGATCCGGCAGGGCCAGATGCCGCTTTCGAAGCTGACGTGCGCATCTCTGGCGGACCGAGGCTACGTCGTCCAACCGGCCAAGGTAAGATAATTCAGGCCTCTTCCACATGGAGCTCATCTCCCTTCCTTCGGCTGTCTCCCACGCCGCTCCTACCCGTTCACTATTGAGCACCGGGCAACCGCTCCAATTGGTGGGGTCTAGATACTCCCTATCCATGTCGTGTTTTAATCGACAATACACCAACTTCCGTGGTCACAGGCTCGACAAAACTTGGTCATGTGCATCGCAAATCATTCGAAAGTAGAGTAGGTCGAGTCATTCGGCCGGAAGTGAGCGGTGTGCAGCAATCATTTACCTACCTGTCGCTTGACGCGCCACGGGTCCGATGAGAGAGAGAGACAACTCGGGCAGAACTACTCGCGATAGGCCTCTCTGGGCGCCCCAGAGCTGGTTTATGACCCCGTCATTTCTACTCACTCGTTGGTTGACGTTGTGCGTGCTTCGTATGGGTTTGTAGCCGGATTGCTGTTTGTCCTGGGACTATGGGCTAGCGTGAAGAATTAGAACCGTTCCACACTGATCACATCATGTTCACGAGCACAACAACCCGCCCTCGCCCTCGGTTTCCTCCGCGTGTGTGACCTGGTTTTGTTCGCGCAACAGGCGGACTCGTACACCGTTCCGTCCCGTCGGGACCCCTCCGCCCGCCAGGGCGAGACCAAGACATACAAGCTTGCGGAGAGCACCGACGACACGACCATCGACGTTTGCAACGAGGAGGGAGAGATCGTCGACACCATGCAAGGGAAGCGGATCCGCTTCTGATCCGAACGACTGCTTGCAAGAGGAAGCACACTACGCTCCCCGATGTGCTGCAATTTCGCTGCTAATGCCGCTAGTGATATCGTCGTTCATGAGCGTCCAGAGAACATGATGCTCCTCGCACGCTATGTCGGGGGCCGTTAGCATACAGTAGTTTTCTGGCAAGAAGCCACACGCATCATCGCTTGCTGTCCCATGTGGTTTTTATTTTCCGTTTTTTTTTTAGCTGCGGCATACGTACACCCTATATGCACGCCATTGTTTAGAAAGTTGCCCAACACTGAGGTGATGTGCCGTACTGTTTACTTTTCGAGGGTTTCAGGCCTTCGTTCAGCTACTCGTCGATATCGTATTTACCACCTACTTGAGTCTCGCTCAACTTGTGTTGCTTGCAACTTTTCTGCGAGGTAATCTCTCCAGTGTAGACTATGCTTCTGAACCAGTGCCATCCCCTCCTATTTGAAAGTGGTGTACCTTGTTGATCCTTTGGGAAATGACGGGAGAGGTTTGTGAATACAAATTGTATGAGTTTTTATTTTTGCACGGGCTGCAGTTGCTCGTGAGCAAAATATCCGACACCTACGTGCCGCACGCACTCAAGTTGTCGGTGTGCGTTGTAAGGTGGATTCTGCGATTGTGTCCCGAGTCGATGAACCGGCAGAAATGGCTGTGCCGTTCCGGGAAGCACAATGCCGCTCCCAGGAGAGGTCGAACTATCTTGATTATTGCCGGTCTCTTCTCATTTGGATTCGAAATTCACTCTGACGATCGAAGTGTTGTACAAGGATCGGACGAGAATGAATGTGAGTTGACTTAATATATTGCGCGGAAAGTGATGTTGTCGTCGAGCAGCGCAAACTTCCGTCAACTTAATTGTTCGATACGTGTGCTGTTGTTTTTGCTGTTTGGAGTTGAAAAAGCCGGTGTTTGTTTGTTGAACCGAGGATACTGGCCGGGAAGAGTAAGGCGTTGCATGAATCTATATCGGGTGTTGTGTTGCCGAAATCGTTTGGGCATTCATATCCAAGCATGGAGTTCATTCACTTTCTTATCCAAGTGTCGTTACAATTTATCATGTGGTGGGTGAGTGCTTATGGTTTTAATGTTGCTCGCGAAATGATCAGAGTTTCGTGTGAAGCGATTCAAGATTCCAAGTTTCGCTTCGCTTTGCTCATGCGAGCGAGTGAGTATGGGTTCACAATGCATTTTCATCTTCCCACTTTCACTCTTGTGCTCACCAGCATGCATAGTTTGGCCGTCTCTTGGAAATATAATAAAAACCAGGTACTGTGTGTTTGGTGGGTGCATGTTCTGGAACCATGGAACCATGCGCGCAAAAGGGAACAACGTGCTGGAAGAAGCGGACCGATGCAACTTAGTGCGTGTGTCTTTGCATTTTTACCGGCGTACACTGGCTGACCAACGAGAACACGGAACTACATAATTCCTACATTCTTTATGACGAGAAACGTGGGATGAGAAAACACAGGCGGCCACGAGATACACCCCTTTAGCACACGCGACTCTCTGCTCTCTATGTAGTTTATTTTTATCAGCGGTTTCGAGGTTCCAGGTTATTACGTGAATCGATCTGCTCTTGTTTGTTTGTGAAATTGGGTGTTCTGCGGCGGCACGCGTCGGTAGCCGGAGATATTTAATGTTGTAGACGTATCAACGCGAGCAGAAAGTATTGTCCGTGTTGCCTGCCTGTCTGAAGCTGATTTTGATCTGCGGATTTCTTTAGTTTGCCGCTGGCTGAGTTTACAGGGTTGGCAGATCACGACCCGACGGCGGATGGAAACAAAAATACAAAGAAATCCACAGGCGTGCGGTGAGAACACGGGTGTGGTGCTAGAACATTCGCCGGTCAACCGTTCGTTGTTGTAGTCACGTATTATTTCCAGTCGTCCCGATCGCTCCTCAGTCAGTCAGTCACAATATCTTCTGCCCGCGGCCACCCTGAAAAAGTATACCGCAAAAAAGTACACTTGAGACTTGTTATCTTGTGCAGGAAAGGAAATGTTATCGAAAGAACGTCTATATGTATGTAGTTTGTATTTACTAGCGTGATGATGATTGATGCACATTTATTTGATACTATTTCTCAATTAATTCTCTTATTGTAGACACTGAATCCATCTGTGAATGAATCATCTACTATCCATCGATAGGTTCAACACATATTTATTCGAGAAGAAGAGGAACAATGAGCGATCCATAACGTCAGAACAAACGGACGATCTAAACAGGAAGACGGCGACTGAGACGGTGAAGAGGAGAGACACAGCGCGCATGGCCACACATGCCGCACACGTTCTACCTACCTCAAGTTCATCTAGAACGCAGCGCATTGGCGCACCGAATAGCGCTTTCTTTCGACTCTCCTATCATCATAACTTGTTGGCACTGCAGTTACTCACTCACTCGGCCCTCACCCAAATATTTTCATTGCTACATAAACCACATCTGAGAGTATCATGTGCCGTCGTCGGTGGCTGCCAAGTGAACTCTGAGATTCGTACTGTTTCAAAATATATTGTTCGAGAAGCCAAATAGAGCGATCAAGACGGCGCACACTACACGGTGAACTGGTGAAGATGAGGGAGAAACAGCGCACATGGTCGTGCTTGGCCGTCCACTTGTATTGTGCCGGTCGCCCCGGTGGTCTAGTTGGTATCCTCGAAACCTTCTAGAGGTCAGGTCAGGGGTTCGAATCCCGGCGTAAGCGAGCTTTTCTTGCAAAGGGAGTTTTTCTCTCGCTTCCGCTTCTGGCCTATTTAGTGGATAACGCTAGTTCGCGTGTACACAGAGGGAAGAGAGTGTCAAACTCTTCTCGCATTAAAAATTTAAGGCAAAGTACCGCAGGAGGGGAGGGTAGAGAGGGGCTCTTCTGTGTGACCACGGGTTGGAGCAAACGGCACTAAATAGTGCTGTGAGCGCTGATTTGAAGTGAAGACCAAAAAAAAATAAAATATGTGGAGTGTGCCATGCATACAGCGCGCGGAAGTTGATGTAACTTGTGAGGGACCATGATTTGCGGTGCCCCACCGAGACAAAGTCGAGATAGATGTCGCAACACGCGTGCGATAATACGTCGGTCAAGATCGCCTATTTTTTGCATGGCCGGGCAAGGGTGGGGGTATCGGAATATCAGCATCTGCGACAAATATTGTTTCCATCGGAGACCGAATGAAGCTTACAGTTCGAGGAATATACAGGTTGGATTTTTGTCAGCTGGTTTGGTAGCAATTATTGCGCATTCGCTGCAGGTTGACTACGTTCTTCTTGCAGGCGGGAATATTCTGTATCCCTTGGACGAATGGATGGAGTGAATCCTTCCAGGCGTGTTCCCAGACATTATTCCTTCCCGAAAAAATGGCATCACAAAAATGGTCCCATAGTCTAGAGGGATCCAACCGCGTTGTTCTCTTGTTAGATGTACAGCATATCCACTAACCTCAAGTCAGCGCTGCCTTCTAGCATAGTGGACATGCTGTACATTTACAAAGCACGCGACTTACGCGTGGGCAATACCTAGTGGCCTGGCGTGAGACCAGATTCACTCATCTTCAAGAGATGATTTCCTTCTGAGCGGTACGACACCCTGCACAGAGTGGCCCAGTCTACATATATCACTGCCCCGTCGATTTCATCCAGTCGGCGAGTGGGTGCTGCCACATGGTCCGAGGGATGTGTTTCCTTTCTATGCGATCTGCTGAGTATTGTTGTGTTTCCGATACCCGCCAGGGTTTGTTTGGGCGCAAACAAAACGCACATACCCCAGGGCAAAGCCCCGATGTCCGAGAGCCCCTAGCCAGGCGTGCGTCGATGTGACACATTCCGGAGGTTTCGGTTCCTGCCCCAGTCTTGCACTACACGGGTGGGTGTGATAATCAACTCCTCTCCTGGAGTTCAGTGTTCAGTGTTTTAAAGGGTTTCGGATTGAAGGGAGAAACCTTAGGCGGTTCCTCGAAAGAATACAAATTATCAACCACGCCGTGAAAGAGCCAACACGAAGTTTTGAGTCATTGCACCTTTCTTGGTACTCAAAAACGACGACTTTGGAACAAACAAGGTGTCCTGCACGAGCTTCAACTCTTCCCAGCCAAGATCCCCGACTCACGTATTATTAACAGGTAAGTTGACAACCTTTGCGCTGTTATTTCCCAATCCTATCGCAGCACTTAACACAATCATCAGCGTGCGTTTCGAAAACAAACGTGAGGCAATAGCCACGAAAATATACCAAGAGTAAATCCTCCCCTTACGAGTGCTAGTGTGCTCCGGAAAACGCACCGCCAATTCTGCCGGTTCATCCACTGGGACCAAACCGTAAACAAAAAAACATAATTCAATGCACAACGATATGGTGACGGGCACCTTGCTTACGTACGGGATGGGGACCACGGCTATGTTCCTCACGAACGACAGCAACCCGTGTAAAAAGCCAAACAAATTCACACACAACACCTGTCAATCAAACAAAGGATGGACTAAGGTGCAACATCTACGAGTAGGAGACGGCACTGGTTCGCGCATCAAAAGCATGCACGTCTGAGGGTAGCTAAACAGCAAAATCATTGGGCGAGACTTCCACAGCAGTAGGTAGAAACGCTATCGACGAGTGGCTGATCTTTCGGGTCCGCAGAAAGGGCCAGCAACCGACGGACGCGAAAACGGCCCGACACCTCTGGAACAGTAAACAGCATGGTACATTCCCAAGTGTTGGGCTAAAAAATTGCATGAATCTGAGTGTGCCGAAGCTAAAAACAAAAGAGTACTAAAGCGAAATGGGAAAACAGGCGACGGTACATGTTATAGCTTGTGAGCAAACACGCTAGTTTGTAGCTATATATTCTAAACAATCCTGAACACCGCACAAGATGCATCATGTCCTCTGCACGCTCGTTCAGCAGCCGCTTGGGAAGCAGTAGCTAAACTCGCAGCATATTTTGGGGCACAGCGGTGTTCCTCTTGCAAGCAGTCGTTCGGATCAGAAGCGGATCCTCTTCCCTTGCATGGTGTCGACGATCTCTCCCTCCTCGTTGCAAACGTCGATGGTCGTGTCGTCGGTGCTCTCCGCAAGCTTGTATGTCTTTGTCTCGTCCTGGCGGGCGGAGGGGTCCCGACGCGACGGAACGGTGTACGAGTCCGCCTGTTGGGCGAACAATACCCAGATCACACACGCGGAGGAAACCGAGCGCGAGGGCGGGTTGTGTTGGTGCACGATAGAGTGGACATCCCACCACATTGCGCATTAACACCGTGCAGGCCTCTAGTGTACGAGACAAAGCTCTTCCCCGCAACGAAGAGATTGCCTGGGACCACCATGGACGTCGGGCTGGTTTGTGCACCGTTTACTTCGACTATGGGGATGCCTGTGGCTAAATTTCCACTGAGTCGTGGCTTTGGGCTGTTGTCGAATTATAGAGAGGAGAACGTGGGCACCTATCCGAGCGGTTTTCTGGTATTTCAAAATGAATACTCTTCCGTAGACGTTTACAATGAATACTTCGAAGTACAACTTTGCACGACATGGGGGGTATTTTCGAAATGAGGGAGGTAAGCTAGGAGTGGTAGAGGCCTCCATTCGCTTACCTTTGACGATTGGACGACGTAGCCTTGGTCAGCCAGAGACGCGCACGTCAGCTTCGAAAGCGGCATCGTACCCTGGGGCATCCAGGAGAAGACGGGTGTGTGCGGAAACAAGGACAAAGAGGTCAAAATCAAGAGCTTGTTTCACGCCGCTGGTGGTGCCATCTCATCGCTGTTTGGGGGCTTGCCTGCGCAAATATGCATTTCTCGGTGCTGATATATCCGACCAACAGTATCAATCCCGCTCGATGATTCATGTTCAAGAAAAATAAATAAAAGGCACTCAATCCGTCCATAAGAGTGAATATCACACAGATCGAAATCATGGTCGGGTCCGTGCGTAATCGTGAACAGCCGATATCGTAAAAAGGGGCGTGATTTCCGCGCCCTTGGCAAGGGAGGGGACGCTATCATGACGATTTGACGACGTACCGCATTGACGAAGCCAGTCATGAGTTCATCTTCGAACGTAGATTCGCTGAAGTGTCCGCAGCTTGTACCTGAGAAAGAATCGCGAACCGTGACAGAGTTGACGCACGATTTTTAGAAAGTTAGCGAACGTACACTCGAGCGCGAAAACATCTGCGGCTAGCTTCATCATGTAGCCTTTTGAGCGGAATACAAGGTCCAGATGAACGACGGGCCCATGATCGATAGAACACGAGTGACAAGCTACCTCAACCCTGTGACATGGTACAAGCAGGAGCAACCCCTTCCACGGAAGTTTGATAAACATCATGATCCAGTTAAAACTTGTGACCAACAGTTCCAAGACAAATGGCAGTGCACGATGGCAGAGTTGCACGTACTGTTTCGTTGCCCCGCATGCAGTCCTTCATTAAGCTCACCGGTTCCGCCTTCGAGCTCGATGATGTCGGCCCGGGAACCAGCAGGGTTTCCCATGAAGTCGTTGTACACCTGGGCAGCCAGGGGGCACTTCCATTCCGCGCTGCCGGTGCTGTCACAATCGGAACACTCACCCCACAGGGTACTGGTGGTAAACGTCAAGAAACACACGGAGCGCAAAGACGGACAGCAATGCATGAGTTGTGATATAGACGAGAAGAGCCCATCTACAACCCGCAAGTGCTGTAGACCCCCGAGCGGCAACCTCGCAAGATATGGGCCGAATCCTTTACAACACTCGCACGAGGGTAGCCATGCCAAGCACATCCTTCTGGCTCTGGTTCAACACACAATTGCGGGAACAAACGAATCAAGTAATCGCGTCCCCCTGCAAGGATGTCATCTCACCCGGTGCCGATAACGTGGCCCATCTCGTGGAGGATGACACCTTCGAAGGTTCCCTGCCTCTCCATCTCAGCGATGTCGTCGATGTCGAACGTCCTGACAATGGATACCGGGAGCATGTGAACGGTTAAAAGGCTGTGAAGACAACGACCATACCGTGGTAAAAACAGACGACCCGAACGCAGAAAGAAAGCCCTGCTTTCGGCGTGCAGGCGATGTTTAAAGAGTGGACAGTCAGCTCCACGTCGTGTGCATCAAGTGGACAAACACTTTTCCAACCAGAAAATCACCAACTACAAACTGCAACCACACTCACATCTCTCCGGAGTAGCTGATGCCGCGGCAGTCATTGTAGGTGCCGCGAGGCCCGGCGAAGCCCAGGGTTCCGTAGACACCGTCGATGGGTTCAAGAGTGGAGGTGATGGTAAGCTCGCCCGCGGCACCCCCGTTGCCGTTGGTTCCGGAGCACGGGATGTGCGTCAAGATCTCCGACCACCTAATTCATCGGGTGTTTTGGGGGAACAGGAACCGGAGGGTCAGGGAAAGGTGCGGCGAGATCGCACCGGGCGCGTGCGAAGAATGCTGTACAAAGGCGACCAGGCGAAAGGCTGAGCTCGATGAGACTGAGCTCCTACGGAGATGGCCTCCCAGCCTCACCTGTTGGCTGCCCTTTGGAAGACGCCCTTGCGTTCGTCACTCCACGTTCCCAGGAAGTCCACCGTGATGAAGAACTCTGACATGCCTGAAAAGACAAGTAGATGGGGCCCGGTGTGAACTTTCGCACAACAAGTACGGCGGTCATGTACGCTACATACGGCTCCTTGCGTTGCTGGAGCCTTCAAAACGTAGATACTTCCCCCACACCCAACTCTTTTCGGCTACAGTACGGACACAAAGAGTTTTAAACAATGGCACGCGTTTCAGTTGCAGAAAACTGCAATCCTCTCCTTGTTGGTCGATTGTTGGTGCCCAACGAGAGCAGGTATCCACCTCACCCGTAACGTCGGTCTCGCACATCATCCCCCCGTAGCTGCTCCCGCAGCTGCAGGTGTACCCACCGTTGGGGTCCACCTCGCACGACCCTCCGTTCATGCAAGGGTTCGGGTTGCATGCACCAACGCCAGGGCTTTCGTCTGTCACCGGGGCCGGAGTGGGCTCAGGCTCGGGCGCAACAGGGGCCGGAGTGGGCTCGGGCTCGGGCACAACAGGGGCCGGAGTGGGCTCGGGCTCGGGCGCAACAGGGGCTGGAGTGGGCTCGGGCTCGGGTTTAACGGGGGCCGGAGTGGGTTCGGGCGTTACAGGAGCACGGGTCGATGGTTCCGGTTCAGGTGAAGGCGGGTCCGTCTCGGAGACGGGAGGGGAGGTGGGGAAGGACGGAGGGAGGGTGACAGGGAGCGGTTGAGCTGTTGTCGGGATAGGCTCTTCCCCAGTGGAGGGCGGCGGGGTGGTGGCTGCAGGGGCAGGGGTAGTCCCGGGCGAAGGCGTGTCCGGCGGGGCAACCTGTTGGCATTCCTCCTCCGATTGTTCGGGGAGTCCAACCTCTACCTCGATGGCGGCAGGGTCCCCGTAGTCGCCACTGCAGTTTCGAGGGGGGAGAGGGGCGGGAGGTCATTCGTTTGTTCCGTGCCAAAGGCAAGGTGGCTGTATTGTACCGAAAGCTATCACGCTTGTTGGGCGGGTGCATTGTAGAAAATGGTCTCAAGGGCGCGCCACCCGAACGAAACGGAAACAAACGCGTGCGTCAGCTCACATCGGGTCGTAGTTGCAGACCAAGACTTCCACGTCGATGTACTGGTAGACGCATGAGCTGATCGCACATCCGAGTTTGGTTGTAGACGCCCACAGCATGCGCCTAGCACGGATGTCGTACTCGGTTACAGGTCCGTCGTCGACTGCATAGTCGTCTGCGGGGGTTGGAAGTCCCAAACAGACGAAAATATGCGAAGCGCCGCAGAAAAAGGAAACAGTTGAAGGCCGTTGTTGTGGTAGGGTTGGAGAACCGAGCAACATCTGTGCGGAATCAATCACGTCCAACTCGAGAGGTAATTTTTGAAACGGCAGTTATACAATGCTCGAAAACGGAGAGAACGGCTGCGGGGGGGGCAAGGAGTGGGAGGAAATGGTTTGGACCCTAGCTCAACCGAAATCACTGGGAACAACACGTGTTGTAACCGGGCACATGATGCGTCTTGTTATTTCACGCTTTTCGTTTCTTCGCATACTTTGGAACTCCGCGTAGTTTTCGTCCGAAAGGCAAGGTCGACCCCAAAACTGCAAGACGGTCGCAGTGGCAGGTTGCATCGACCACAACCACCGCTCTATTTCTTCCAAAAAAACGTCACGGCACTCACACATTGTGTCCAGCACTCCGTCGTACATCATGCAGTCGGCCGCGCCATAGCACAGGTAGAGGTTTTCGCCGTAACCGTGCGCTGTCACGTCGCTCCAGAACAAATAGCCACAATTTTGCCGCGAGGTGAGCTCCTCAGCGTGATCCTGTCACGTTGGGAGGAGGGAACAACCGACAGAAGTTTCGCGAAATGAGGTGGGGGTCGGTGTCAATGCGGCCAGGGCGCCTTGGCCACAAATGGATATGAGGAGGGGAATACGATGATGAGAAATGGTAGTTGGCGCGAGTCCAAAAGACCAGCTGGAAGCTACCCTTAGGATCCTACGCCGACGTCATGGCAGAATGTGCTCGCTCCCCAGGGGCAGCGATGTTGGACTTACCCTGGCAGTCTCCTCCATGGTTTCGTCCCATGCCAAGGGCTCCGCGCCGTGCACGCACCTGCGGTGGTAGGCACGGGTGGTGCGTCGCCGGGTTCAGAAAAAGGAAGAAGGCGTTTGGTCGAGACGGTGCTGCGTGGGGAGAATATTTCACTATTTAGACAGGACATGCAGGTGCATGACCGACATCGAGAAGGCCGGGTCCAGTTGTTGCCGGAAGACATGCGAGGGGGGCGGAGTCGCTGTGAAAAGAGATTTAACCATGCCATAAATCTCTTGTCGACGGTCCCAACACACCTCGTTTCGATCGAGGTGCGTGGAAGAACTCCACGCAGCATTCGTACAATCTGATCAACATTCGAGACAATTGTAATTACCGCAGTAGGTTGGGCGTTATAGCTATACGTGCCGATCAAGCGACGACTCCTGCTTCGATTTACCGTAGATGCTCCCGTAAGCAACGCACCGTACATTGGGTCAATTTCCGAAGTCAACTTTTCGAAACAAAAAAATGCCACTATTTGATGTGACTGCTTCTGACCTAGCCTCGTTGTGAAGGTCCAGCAAGACCTGCTTCTCGGAAGAGTCGTCGACGCTATCTCCGGCATCTGCCGGCCCAGTTTCTCCAATGTAGTAGAGATCGAACGACCAAAACCCTCCTGTTTGTTTCGGATGCATTGATACCGATCGGCGGTCAACTTGACCATCATACGCATATTTACTAGGGGTTCACACAAGTCATGCCATATCGAAGCATTTCGTTGGTTGTAGCAAGGATTTATCGGCGACGACCTTGTTCCTACTGTGAAGGTCAGAAATACCCCGATGTAGTGTTGAAGCAGCCACGTCAGTTCCTGCACGAGTTGAAATGCATCCTCCGCTAAACAGTCATGTTCATACATTGGAGAAAGCAGGAGGCTTTGGACGTGTTGGGAGCGTACAGCAGTGTTGGAACGCACCGCAAACAAGGTTGTCGTCGCCTTTGCAAGGGTGGTCGCAAGTGCCCGGTCCGTACTGCACGTGCCGTTTCTCCTCCTCTTCGGTCCCGCAGTAACATTCGCGTCCGTATTGCAGGCCCATGAAGTCGTAGCCGTTGCTGGAGCAGTGCTCGTAGCACAACTGCACAACACGGCAGGATAAGAGTGAAGTTCCGGCGTCATTACATCCGTGCTTGACGCACAGCAAGACTGCCCTGTCGGCGGTCAACAGCAATTGCATACCATGGTACCTCCCTGTGAACCAGAGAGTAGACGCGTCAAGCAACTGTACAACAGGATGTACACTGCTACAAGCAATCAGCTGCTGTGTGCCCGGGACATCTCGTCTGCAGCAGGAAAAACGCCTACTCTGCAGTCGTTTCGCTGTCGGATAACACAGCGTGCAGCGACTGCTGTGTTTGTCTCGCAAGCTGGGTTGCTATGTCAAGTACGCGGGAGCAGAAAAGTGCGGGGTAACCAGCCAGGGTAACCTGTTCTGGGGTACATGGATACCATATTCGACACAGGATAACACCCCCCCTGTACCGATTTTCAAAGCTCGATTTCTCAACAGCAGAAAGAGTCACAGCGCCGAAAACGGTGCCATCAAAGCCGTCTCGTCGAGAACTTTCCGAAAATGCACCGTGTCGTTAATTCATCCTCTTGGTCGTGGCGTAATCGAGCTTTGAAAATCGGTCCAGGGCGTGTGTCATGTTGTGTCGTATGTATGTATACGGTAGGTGGTGGGGTGGTGGTGCTCGGTGGTTCCTTGGTTCCGCCGCACGTAGTATGTGCGTAGTTTCTGGACTACAGATGCTCGGTGGAGCGTGTGAGGTGTGAGAGGACGGCTAAGCTCCATGGCCAGCCTCTCAGGATTCCTCTCACTCAGTCTTTCAATTATGCTCTCTTTCCGCCATCAAAATCGGGCACGCTACTGCTGTACATACGCACGTTTACCGTGGGGTTGCGAGCCTCACATACATGCTTTTTCGCTACGAGCTGCGGACAGCCCGGCGAGCCAAGGACGCGCGCAATTCTTCATACCCGGCACACCAGCGACCTCACTGCTTGCAATGATTCTATCCAGTTACAGTAGATTTCGGAACGACGCGGGACAACATTTCGAAGTGCTTTTCAACCTGATTACCTCAGAGTACCAGTACCTTTGGCGCAGACCTACAGCACTACATCTAGCGGTCAGTCATCATCAAGCGCAACATCAACAGGACTGATGCTGCTTGAACCCTAGACCCACATCATAACTCAAAACCCAACACTCTAGAACTACGTTTAGGCTGTTGTGCTCTCGTGTTCTCGGAAATTCAAACGTGTTGCGGGGAAATAATTCGGGGTAAATACGTGCCGTTTCGGAACAATATGTGTCGGTTCGGGGTAATTTTCGCCCTAAAACGGCCATTTTCACCAAAAACAAATTTGATCCCGGATATCGATGCTTCTCGACCTTGCGGTTCTTCTCAACTCTTTTTCGCGGATCAACTCTCAAAAACAAGCGAGAAAAAGTGGGGGTCACGTTGTGGGAAAATTTAACCGGATGGACTCTATTTATTTTAGATGCAACCGACACATAAGAAGACTATCTACAGATTGGTATTTTTTCCCACGGGACTGTTCAAGACTGTGAAGAAAATTCGTAGGGCTGTAAGAAGACTTGATTCTCAGCAGCTGTCGCGTCGTGCGTCGGGCCAGTAGTGACATGTCTCATCGAACAGCCCGGCAGAAGACGGTGTCAGCAGAGATGCAGAGCAGTGCACACGTCTCCGTGCAGACCGCCGAGCCCGAGGTCGGGAGGTCGGCATGCACATATACACATCCATCCGCGCGGCTGCGGGCTTTCAACCAAACAACATTGCGAAGGTGTACCGATTCTGGTAAAAGTCAATCGACGGATACCCTGCGAATCGGGTCATGGGAAAATGTCCAAGTAAGTCAGGAGAAAAAAGGTGCACCCAAGGAGATTCGAACCAGTATCCTGCCGCTGACGCCATAATATGCGGAGTTGTACCGATTCTGGTAAAAGTCAATCGACGGATACCCTGCGAATCGGGTCCTCCTTAACAACATCCAGAAAATATATAGCCAAATTCCTCCAGGAGGATCTCTTTCACAGCAGGCAGTATCGATGAGAAAGCTCACGCCGACCTCCCAAAAATTGATAACCTATTTTTTCTTGGTGCGCAGCTGTGGTAGAGCAGGATATAATAAGTATGTATATGTTTTCCTTGTTTGCCTTTTGCATGTTCTTGCATCACCCCTTGCCGCGGTGCTCTCTTTACCCCACTCCGGAGGAGGGATGCACACACATAAATACATATGACATACACATCATGCATGATGCATGCGGCATGCGGGGCGTCAACAAAGAAAAATCCAGAAAAAACGCCGCACGATCATTCGTCGTTCGTTCTGCTGTGGCCATGTCCGACTGCTGAATGAACTACATACGTACGCACAGCAGCAGCAGAGAGGAGCCCCATGTATGTAGTTTCCAGCAGCGCAGTCTAGCAATGTTTGTCGTGGCGGTGTCAGCAGAGATACAGGGAAGCACACATAGCAGCAGTATTTAGCGTTCCCAGTGTACATGCAGAAAGGCGGTACAAACCGAAGCAATTCCAGGTCGTTTCAAAGGAAGGTTTGTTCGTCGAAGCAGATAGAATAAACTGGTGTTTATTTTGTAACAGTCGAATTAGAATTTGGCTTCATTTTCTACCGGAAACCCAGGGTCACGGTGTTTGGAATTATTAGTCTATAGTTGGGGGTGTCATTCCGTGATCGAGTCCACGCAGGGGCTGTAGCAAAGTCGGGTAACGTGTGACAGCTACAGAGCGCGTGAAGCAACGGAAGGACAGCAGCAGCCGCCTAACGCAGTAGCGGCGGCAGTTTAGAAAAGGGCGGGACGGGACACGGCGCAAGCATTGGGGAAGTGACCAGCACGCGACTCTCCATATAAAGGTGTGTACTCGTGTCCAACATCCATCGTGTCGGCCGTGTTCCTATTCGCGTCCCGCTACTCTTGTGACCTCACCGCTGCGTGCATTTAGCACGAGGGGGGAGGGTGCAGTAAGATAAGCGGCGGCAAGCCAACGCAGTCTCGCTCGCCGCGCCGCTCAGATAGGTCCCTTCCCAAACATGGGATGCGGTTCATCCCAACCGAGACGTACTCTCGCTGAAGAAAAAAAATGCGGTTCGTCCCAACCAGACGTACTCTCTCTGAAGAAAAAATTCAACGGCAAAAAGAAAGAGCGGGGCCTGTTGTATGGTCGCACGCTGACTTGTCGCGGTTGATAGCAGCCATTGTACTGCACGGGGTGGAGGAACCCTGCGGCATCGGACATAACCAATCGACCCGCGGCAGTAGGGCATGATGCTGTCACGATTATGCACATGAGGCAGGTGCCTTGTTTTCTGTTTCCCCCGGCTTACTAGGGACTACTTGCCGGTACAATCTTGTCTGTGCCGCGCACAGAGGGGCATATAGCTGAAGGAATCGACGATAATATGCCCACTCACGTAAGCAATCGTCTCCACGGATGGTATTGACAAGTCCCCACTGATGGTATCGACAAGTCCCATGGCATACAAAGCGGCCGCATACGTAATCGGAAAGTGCATTCAACAGCATTCACGGGAACGGATAAAAGCAAAAACACATGCATGCGAGAGAAAGACTCAAAGAAAAAGACTGAAAAACAATGAAGACGAGAAAAAAAAACGAGACAGCGAACTACGTGCTGTATGCATAGGGAAAAAGAAGATGAGAAAAAAATAGGGGGGGGAGGTGGATGTGACACGCGAGGTTCGAACTCGCGAGGAACGTCAGGTAGCGGTCCATGTGAGTGCATCACGGTCTCGAGGGGCATCACGTCAAATTTATTGCCGCCGTGACACAAACCTTCTATAAGAATACGTCACGTCCATCGACGATTAAGCGACCAAAAACGCCCGGACAGCAATTGATGCATGCCAAAAACTCGTCAACCTGCCGTAGGATTGTCTATGCGGAAGTGATCTCAATGAAAATAAAAAAAACAAGGACACGCACCAGCACGGGACGCGCCAATAGTGGAAGCACTCGTCCGTGCTGTTGGCGAGTGGAAGTTAACCGATCTCAACGCAACGAAACACGAAGTCATACATGTATCAGCACGGGATGCGCCAATGAGTGGAAGCACCCGCGCTGTTGGCGAGTAGAGTTAACCGAATTCAACGCAGCGGTAGAAAAATACCACAAATCATGCATCAGTACGGGACGCGCCAATGAGTGGAAGCACCCGTGCTGCATATGTGATGTCAGCCTCAGCACGGGACGCGCCAATGAGTGGAAGCACTCGTGCGGTTGGTGAGTAGAGTTAACCGATCTCAAAAAGAAAGAACAAAACGCCGTACATGTATCAGCACGGGACGCGCCAATGAGTGGAAGCACCCGCGCTGTTGGCGAGTAGAGTTAACCGAATTCAACGCAGCGGTAGAAAAATACCACAAATCATGCATCAGTACGGGACGCGCCAATGAGTGGAAGCACCCGTGCTGCATATGTGATGTCAGCCTCAGCACGGGACGCGCCAATGAGTGGAAGCACTCGTGCTGTTGGCGAGTAGAGTTAACCGATCTCAAAAAGAAAGAACAAAACGCCGTACATGTATCAGCACGGGACGCGCCTAATGAGTGGAAGCACCCGCGCTGTTGGCGAGTAGAGTTAACCGAATTCAACGCAGCGGTAGGAAATACCACAAATCATGCATCAGTACGGGACGCGCCAATGAGTGGAAGCACCCGTGCTGCATATGTGTTGTCAGCCTCAGCACGGGACGCGCCAACGAGTGGAAGCACTCGTGCTGTTGGCGAGTAGAGTTAACCGATCTCAAAAAGAAAGAACAAAACGCCGTACACGTATCAGCACGGGACGCACCAATGAGTGGAAGCACCCGCGCTGTTGGCGAGTAGAGTTAACCGAATTCAACGCAGCGGTAGGAAATACCACAAATCATGCATCAGTACGGGACGCGCCAATGAGTGGAAGCACCCGTGCTGTATATGTGTTGTCAGCCTCAGCACGGGACGCGCCAACGAGTGGAAGCACTCGTGCTGTTGGCGAGTAGAGTTAACCGATCTCAAAAAGAAAGAACAAAACGCCGTACACGTATTAGCACGGGACGCGCCAATGAGTGGACGCACCCGTGCTGTTGGCGAGTAGAGTTAACCGAATTCAACGCATCGAAAACGAAGTCGTACACGTATCAGTACGGGACGCGCCAATGAGTGGAAGCACCCGTGCTGCATATGTGGTTGTCAGTTTCAGCAAGGGACGCGCCAATGAGTGCTGTTGGCGAGTGTAGAGTTAACCGATCTCAAAAAGAAAGAACAAAAACGCCGTACACGTATCAGTACGGGACGCGCCAATGAGTGGGCGCACCCGTGCTGTTGGGCGAGTAGAATTAACCGATCTCCACGCATCGAAAACGAAGTCATACACGTATCAGTACGGGACGCGCCAATGAGTGGAAGCACCCGTGCTCATATGTGTTGTCAGTTTCAGCAAGGGACGCGCCAATGAGTGGAAGCACCCGCGCTGCGTACAAGTATCATCAGTGCGGGTCGCGCCAATGAGTGGAAGCACCCGTGCTGCATATGTGTTGTCAGTTTCAGCGAGGGACGCGCCAATGAGTGGAAGCACCCGCGCTGTTGGCAAGTGGAGTTCACCGTATCCAACGCATCGAAAAAAAAAAAAAACACGTATCAGCACGGGACGCGCCAATGAGTGGAAGCACCCGTGCCGATGGCGAACCGGGGTTCACCGAATCCAAGAAAATATATATATAAAAAAAAAAAAAAGAGAAACCATCGCTAGTGTTCCAAAGAGAGAAATATTCGGGATTGGTCGACGTCCGGTGACCGTAGCGTCAGCAGCAATAATCACTCCATTCAATCCACAGGCGTCGAGAATGAACTAACGCGAGCTCGCGATATAACAACGCGTCGTTCTGGGCCCGACGAAAACCCACGTCAGATAGTTTCGCCCGAAGATAGGATTTGTAGACCATTCTAACTGCAGATCCAGGCGCGCGATCGACTACGCCCACGATGAAGAGGAAAAGAAGTGTTCCCGCAACGCCGCCCTGACGCTCGCCCGCCGCCTGCCGCCGGTCCGCTGCTTATACGACTCCAACCGCGACCAGATGCCGACACGGGCCTCCACGCGGAGCGGCAGGGCAGCGGCTGGGCAAGCAGGGCGAGGTCGGGCGGCGACACCTTCGACACCACGCACGAGAGGTCTACCGCGCGATCGGTGGCGAGCTCGACGGCTCGCCCCTCGACGCGCAGCGGATCACGTACTCCCGCGAGGCGTCGAGCGGTATCCTCCTCGCGAGCGCCAGGGACAGGCACCCGCGGCGACCCCCCCGCTGATGAGACTGAGCTCGCTTCTCTCCGCGGGCTGGTGGACGGCCTGAGGGAGGAGCTGCAGCGGAAGCGCGATGAGGCTGCCGGTGATCGCCAGCAGCTTCAAGCAACGATCGACGACCTGATCGCCACCCAAGCAGCAGGACCTGGCCTTCCGGGGGGGGGGTGCAACTTGTGGGCACAACCGCCCCACCATCGGCCTCTCGGGCCCCCGCTACACCCAGCGCCGAGGCGGCTAAGGCTACGGCAAAGGATAGAGCGCGGATGTGGGGGGACCTCCGCCGGGTAAAAGCGTGGCTCATCCTGGGGCGGCCCCCGGCAGTTTCAAAACTGTCGCAGATGGAGTGGCAATCCTTGCTTCGCAAAGGCGTCCTGGTGACAGAGAAAGTGGCGGCATCGCTCGACACGCTCGTGGTTACTGCTTCGCCTTCAACTCGTCGTCCGGTTGCCATGATCGTAACTGCCCACACATCCACGCCCAGAACCCTTCCCACGCTAGGCGCGGAGCGTCCGAAACTCCGGCAACCGGCGCGCGCGGCGTTGGCCACGGCAACGGGGGAGGGCGCGGAGGAGAGGCGCGCGCCGCTGGCGAGGGCGGCGCGAGACCCAAGGCCGCTGGCTTCTTCACCCACGGGAAAGACAAATAGGGGTGCGGGCTCTCCCGCGTAGCGGGGGGGCCTACCTCGGATGGCAGCGCACCTGCGGCTAAATCGAACGGCAGCACGCCGGTCTACACGAGGTTGGCTCCAGGGCTATCAGCAGGTTCAGGACCTGGGACAGGCAGGACGGGACTTTGTTACCGACGTCTTGGCATGCAGCTCGTCGAGCACTCAGTTGCGTCTTCGTCTAGAAGGACTTACACGTCAGGCTTCAACTCTTGGTGCACGTTTCGCAGGCTGACGGAGAAGCCCAAGTTCCTAGGGCAACGTGCCGGGGACCTTCATGTGTGGGAGTTGATAGACTTCGTAGCCTGGTGTTTCGAGTCTGAGGGTAATCTAGCGAGTACAATATCCGGAAAACTCACGGCTGTACAACATTTTCATAGGCTGGAAGCTTCTGTCGAGCTAGACTTGTCGTCTCCGATGTTGAAAGGTGCGCTAAGGGGGATTGCGAGGAACCACGTGGCTGTGGGGACGGTACGCCGTGTGCGCCTGCCTGTGTCTTGGCGTATGCTGCTGGACGGGGAAAGCGCAAGCCAGAACTGGGGGGAAGGGGGCAGAGTGATGTGGCTGTGTCTGTGCTTGTCCTATCTCTTTATCACACGGTCTGATGAGGTGTTCGCGAATGATGCGGGCAGGGTGCATGAGGCACACTGTCTTACGAGGGCGGACGTAGCATTGTTTGCTGGCGAGACGCAATTAGTCTTTAGTCACTATCGTAGAGCAGACCGTGTCGAAATGAGGTTTAGAGGGCACAAGGCCGATCAAGAGCAGAAAGGAAACATACGGGTTCGTACGCGAGACGAAGTCACCGGACCGCAGTCAGGTGTGAGAGCACGCGGTGGCGCGGTGGCTCTTGTGGTGGAGCTGTTATCGTGTCATGCGACGTTCCCTGACTCCGCACCGTTGGCTTCGTACCGTAGTGGAAGAGCAGTGAGAGTAGTGAGGTATACTGCTGCCCTCCGTGCACTCAGAGAAGTGGTAGCGAGGTCGGGGCGTAACCCCCAGGAGTACGCGTTGCACTCGTTGCGAATTGGAGGCGCGACGGCTCTTGCATCGGGCGGAGACATCGCAGAACGAGTGATTCAGAGAGAAGGGAAGTGGAGGTCGGATGCATACAAGCCGTACGCGCGAAACAATGTAGAGGATTCGCGGCGAGTGTCACGGAAACTTACAGACGGCAGTAGGATCGTATCGAGACAGCCGGGGGAGGGGACCGTCTGGGGGAACGGATAGTTGACTTATTCGGTAGTCGTCCAGAAACTGACCTCGATGTGGGTGTTGTAGAATGGTGTGTACCATTTGAGGACTTGGTCAGTTTTGGGACTCCTGCGTTTGCAGTCGTAGTCCCCCGGCTAGTATTTGTGGGGAGAGAGATGGATTTGTAAGAGTTGACGCCGGCCTTTGCAGCTAACGCGGCCGGAGAGACGATGAGCGTTTCGTGCGTCTCTCTACCCAACACGTAGCCTAGAAACCGAAGAAATAATGAAGCAATTCGAAAGAAAACAAAATAAAAGGAAGGTTTGTTCGTCGAAGCAGATAGAATAAACTGGTGTTTATTTTGTAACAGTCGAATTAGAATTTGGCTTCATTTTCTACCGGAAACCCAGGGTCACGGTGTTTGGAATTATTAGTCTATAGTTGGGGGTGTCATTCCGTGATCGAGTCCACGCAGGGGCTGTAGCAAAGTCGGGTAACGTGTGACAGCTACAGAGCGCGTGAAGCAACGGAAGGACAGCAGCAGCCGCCTAACGCAGTAGCGGCGGCAGTTTAGAAAATCCCGCCCTCCCATCCCTTTTCTTTCGAAGGTGGGGGCATAAGTTCGGGAATATTCGGTATCTAGTCAGGTGTTGTAGAATGGTGTGTACCATTTGAGGACTTGGTCAGTTTTGGGACTCCTGCGTTTGCAGTCGTAGTCCCCCGGCTAGTATTTGTGGGGAGAGAGATGGATTTGTAAGAGTTGACGCCGGCCTTTGCAGCTAACGCGGCCGGAGAGACGATGAGCGTTTCGTGCGTCTCTCTACCCAACACGTAGCCTAGAAACCGAAGAAATAATGAAGCAATTCGAAAGAAAACAAAATAAATTGGTCGTTTTCTTTCTTTTTTTTCTGTTCAGGTCTGTCATACCTGTCATACGGGGGAGTGCTCTGGACTGCTGTCTGTCTCATCTCGCCTCATCCCCACCGGATTCTTGAGACATCACGATGCTACGGTCACTACCTGATACTGTTCGCACGCTGGAAACCCACAAAAACACGGCTTGATGACGCCGCTCAATCAATTCGTCCTTCTTCTGCTGATGATGGCGATGAGGCCATGATTGAGTCCGACTGCTGAATGAACTACACACAGCAGTCAGCCCCAAGTACGTAGTTTCCAGCAGCAGTAGAGCAATGCACATGTCGTGGCTGTGTCAGCAGGGATGCTGAGCAGTGCACATATCTCGTACGACGTGCAGACTGCCGAGCCCGGCGTCAGGAGGCGGGCACGCCGGCACATGCAATGCACATATTTTCACATATCCATCCGATCGGCTGCGGGCTTTCAACCCCCAAAAATCCAGAAACTGTTCTTTTTGCAGCAAAAATCCTCCAGAAGGATCTCTTTACTTCATTTTGCAGCAAAAATCCTACACAAGGATCTCTTTATAGAGTATCGATGAAAAAGCTCGTGGCGGTGTCAGCAGAGATGCAGAGCAGTGCACACATCTCCGTGCAGACTGCCGAGCCAGAGGTCGGGAGGTTGGCATGCACATACGCACATCCATCCGCGCGGCTGCGGGCTTTTTCAACCAAACTATATCCAGAAAACCGTTGAAAATGTTATGAGCTCGCGCCGACCTGCCGCGAATCCTTTGACGAAGCTATCTATCTACAATATGCATACGTATTTTCTGCTGTCGTTTCTCTGCTGGTAGCTTTTCCCATGTTCTTGCATCACCCCTTGCCGCGGTGCTCTGTTTACCCAACTCCGGAGGGACGCCTTGATGCAACCGACGTATTTTTTCAGAAATCGGATTCTAAGAGCGTTCGCGGCACTGCGCGTGTACATGGAAGTGTGCAATCTGGTCAACTTCACGACGTAACCATCTCCTGCTGTAGACTATGCATTCAACAGTTCTAGTAGAGGACGCAAGCTGGCATAGAGAGCGGCGCCGTCGCCGTTTGCGCAGGCAAGCTAGCATGCACTGCTGTTGTTGTGGTGTCGCATGTTTCTGCACACTACAGACACCCTATTAGATAAAATTAGACCATCTGATCAGTCAACGTTGACTGATCAGATGGTCTAATTTTATCTAATACACCCCACGAGCCGTCGTAGACTACGTATGTAAGAAGAAGAAGAATGTCCGCATACATACGCAGACTTCCAGAGATACAGAGATACGGTAGTAGACTGGCTGTGCAGTTGTGGTGAACGACAGGACAGAGTGTGCCCGCG
>FN647938.1:782726-847836 GCA_000310025.1 Ectocarpus siliculosus | reverse complement strand
GCCCCCAGCCGGATCACATCGGCTTGAGGCTGTTAGAAGCTTAATCACTGGGATTGAGCGTAGAGATCTCCGGGGACGGACCCCTCGCCAGACGCCGCTGTTTGGTAAACAAATGGCGGTTCTTGTGTAAGTGGACCACTGGGATTCGAACCCGTGCGTGGAACCTTGTGTAAGAAAGCTCTGACCATTAGACCACCGAGTCAACGTTGACTTATCAGATGGTCTAATTTTATCTAATAAAGGATACCCGCACGAGTTCGAATACCGGCCGGATCACTTTTCTCTGCATGAAATTATGTCACTATTGTCAAAACAGCAACGTCTGGCGAGGGGTCCGTCCCCGGAGATCTCTACGCTCAATCCCAGTGATTAAGCTTCTAACAGCCTCAAGCCCATGTGATCCGGCCGGGTGCTAACGAGCTCAGCGCATATCTTTTATTAGATAAAATTAGACCATCTGATCAGTCAACGTTGACTGATCAGATGGTCTAATTTTATCTAATACACCCCACGAGCCGTCGTAGACTACGTATGTAAGAAGAAGAAGAATGTCCGCATACATACGCAGACTTCCAGAGATACAGAGATACGGTAGTAGACTGGCTGTGCAGTTGTGGTGAACGACAGGACAGAGTGTGCCCGCGCTATGTGTCACAATCAACGAACAAGGTCTGTACTCCCCGCGCGAGTGGTACGCGAGCCCTCTCTCCCGCGTCCACCCCACCATGTTTTCCTTCCCACCTCCGGAGTCATTTCATTGGATCTGAACCCGTCATCCATGGCTCGGCCCTGCCCCTCCTCCCCCTCGTCCGCGTAGCAGTCGATGTACTCGTACGAGGATGTCTCGTACGACAATCGTCGGAGTTGACGCTGCTGAAGATATTGCATAGGACGGAAAGCACAGGGTGGGCGGTGATTCGGCCCAAAAGGTTATGAGCCTGGCCTGACGGCAGTTAGTTTTGGAACGGATATCTTGGGTTAGGCGGCGAGATGAGATTGATTGTGGGATTTCGTGCCCGTGCACACTGAGATATGCAACGGTACCAGGTTTGGTCAGGTGCCGGACCCTGTTGGTACACGATAGACTCGACTAAGCACCCGCAGTCGGGTGGCGGAAGGTGGGCTCTGTTCAAAGAATGGGGCATACAAAATACAGTATGTGTGTGTGCGAGGCACGAGAACTTTACTCACGTGGATGCCAACAGCTTGCCCTTGGCGAGAAGTGGTTCGGATAGCTCCCCGACCAAGCACGGCGGGGAGTAACGTGGCAGACACCACAGTAGGAAGGTACATCTGCGCATGTAGTACGGCGGAGCGTATTTCGGCGACAGCAGTGAGAGTGGGTTGACATCGCTTGGCGGTGTGGTGCGCGTTCACATCTTCTCAGCAGGTGGGATCTGCTGCGGCAGGAACTGCTCTTTGGATATCGGGCACTGGATAGTTTGCTGCTGGCACACAGCGCTCTACATACTTTGGGACATTTTTGGGGGGCTGCGAATGACAAACCGGATCGCTTGCCAACACCTTACAATGCACGCTAAGTTCGCATCCCGGGAGTTCAAATACGAGGAGAGCAACAGGGTGTACGCATATTTACTCGCACGCATCCTCTGCGGGAAAAACGAACGTATTTTTTGCTGGTGAATTGTGGGTCGCTCGCCTTAACGGCCACATGTAGAACTACTGTACGTAGTCTAAAAGAGATGGCGCTAAAAGGCGTATTTGCGGCGTATGGACTGTACCGCAATCACTCGTCTTCAGCTGCTCTCATCACGACGTGCAACACGCTATTTACCGAAAGAGGCTAAAGACTCACCTTGATCGCTGGCTAGGAGTTCCCTTACGTGAAGAGAACGTTGGATCGTGCAATCAATGTGTATGAGTGGGAGGTGGGGGAATAAAGCGCCGCGTGCCTGGCTCTTTGCTTGGGCTACTTGCTATTCTATTCCCTTTTTGGACGTTGTTGTTTTTTTATATTTTTTTCAGAATGAATATGACACAACGAATCGATCTCCATCATAGTTTAGAGTCTGAGACAGATTAGCAACGAATTCATAGCGTCAGAAAGTACCTGTATGTCTACGATAGTATGTTTTTGTTCGTTGAGAGGATGGGCGGTTTTTCTTCCGTTCGTAGGCTATAAAGCACAGATGTCCAAAACCAGGGTGCAGAACCAGGCGCAACATTTTGATCCAAATGCACAACAGGTATGCATATTCAACCAAAACGACCCTCATAACAACCAAGAAGTAGAGTTCAACATAGTCTAGGGGTAGAAACGTAGTGTACTGGCAAGGTTTTTTATAAACGGAGCAGCAGTGCGGGGGCTCGGCAGGGTGAGTGACCCGATTGCAGCTCAAAAACCAAATCGTTCTACAGCAGTGTTCAAACATGTCTGAATGCGCTCACGAAATTTCACCAGCGTCCAGAACAGCAAGGCTTTTTTCTTGTTGTAAATACAACAAATTGTTGATGCAGAGCCAAGCAACACCTGCCGTACGATGACTTGGTTGGGTGGACGCGAACGTGTGCATTGTCTCAACACTCTCTGTACCCCTTCCGCATGACCACTCCAACAGACATTCATACTCAGTACTCAAGGACTACGGTAGGGTGTGGACTTACGCAGGACTGGGTCATTGATATGGGTTCGGGCCGATTTCGGCCTGATCTCGGGATTGAGTGGCGAGTGAGGAGTGATGCGAGAGACAGAGACGAGTATCGGCGGTACGTCGCGGACCACCCTTGGGCCTGCATGCCAAAAGAAAAATAAGCCGTCGTTTAGTATGGCTCATGGTTCGCCGCAGGGGGGGGGCAAGGAACGACAATAAATGAAGGTTGTAGATTCAACAACTAATATTCGCCTACTTACTACGACACACCAACACACAGCAGCAGTGTGTGAGATTTTCAACGTATGCATACGTAACGATGTAAAGGGACTCGCTCGACAAATTTTTCTTCCGTGTGAGCCGCGTCGTCGACAGCAGTGCGTAGTGGTCGCCAATGTTATCATCGCGGTTCTACAGTAATAGTAGCACTATGCCGCAATGAACGCGATGTTACTTGCGAGTGATTTTCGACCATCGACCTAGGTATTTTCCTCTTGTTCGCTGCGTCTGATCGTATCCACCCAGCACATAATTTGCGTGGAGGGGAGGTCCTTGCCCCCGGAGAGAGAATGAATGAACGCGTAACTATGACACAAAACGTACAGTCTAGACTACTACATCGGCCGCACGGCCGCCTGCACTACTACTTCAAAAGCGATGGTTGGAACACTGCTTTGTAGAGCTTGTTACCCACTATCGCTGTATGCTGCTCCGGGACTCGTAAACGCAATGGTCCAAAAGCGCAGTGCTTCCGCTATCAACGCAATGTGTAAATTTATCCAAGGCTACACCATCTATCTGTGGATATGTAGAGATGGATTCGATTTGAAGCATACTGCGCAGGTATAGAAAGAAATACCGGGAGAGGACTAGTAAATGATTTAGGTCTGATGAGGCATGGTTCTTAGACGTTTCGCAACGTTGACGCTAGATCCGTTGACGTTAGATCACGAACGTAATGAGGGATGGCATGAACATCTTGTGAGAGTTACGGGGTCGGGGAGCGGGAGTTATCTGCGCTCTCTATCTGAACCTGACCCTTCCAGAAATTGTAGCCCAGCGAAGCCAACTTGCTTCTATGGCGGCGTTCCGTGTTAGAGGGAGAAAAGGAAGGGCGGGGTCCACTCGTATTTTGGCCGGGTACAACGTGATCGGCTTCCCTCGAAAGGGCATGGGCATGCGTAGCCTTGGTGGAGGCGCGGGGCAACGAAACGTAAACAGACTCACACCAATCGTAGCACGAGCAGCCGAGTGAGTTGTTTTCTGTCGATGGGCTTCCTCTCTTTCAGCATGCTTCCCGAGAGGTTTCCAAACACCGTCTACCACAATAATATCGGCTTTGTCGCCGTTCGGAGTATGGCCGATGAGACTAGGTTGTGAACATGGCGTCGAACCCGCTTGCTTCGTCTGCACGCTGTTCGTCCTACAGAGAGCACGAGATAGATGAGAGTGATGTGAGTGCTGCGTGACGAAGGAGTGAACCCCTACATAGCATTATCAACGATTATTCACCTCAAAACACAGATTCTAAGGATTGAATGGATTCAAAGGTCAGTAGATAGTGGAATTATTTGATATTTTGATGCTGACCCCAGGTTCCCAATCCTCTCGCGTACATGGTTCGTTTCAACCCATTCACTCATGAACACCTCAATCGGGACTCAACCGGATGGGCTGCCACCGTTCACAATGGAACCTCGACATGCTTTGGCAATCGTTGAGTTGTCCAAACTCATTTCTGAAGAAATGCGGCGCGCTGGGTGCAAGGTTTGCTACAGGTCTGACTCCTGCCACACCGTGTTGAGCGATTCTTTGATATTCTCCTAGTTGGTACTATTGTCGACTACTGTACTCGTGGTTTGCTTCCTGAATTCGAATTGGGATGTATGGATATTTCATTTGATTCTTGTGGTCTACACTATAATAGGTATGTTACGGCGAAGGCCGACCAACAAAGCGAGGAGTTTGTGTAGAACACAATAGATGCTTGGGAGAACGGTGGCATGTGCGGTGAATGAGACAAGAAAAAAAAATCCCTGGTGGTAGTGCAGGCAGCACCAAGCATGGCTATTGTTATTGACACTTGCCCCACCAGTCCCGTGGTTTCTCAATCTCTGACACGAGCTCTCCACGTCACATGACCAGTACAAACACGAGGAGGCTGGATGTTGACCAAGGAGAGTCATACGGGAACAGGATATGTCAAAAAGCGTCATTTTTTAGGAACTGAGACAGAGTTTTAACTTTAAAGCACCCGGGTGAAGCCCGTCACTAAATGTGTGAAACCCGTTTATCTGCGGGCCGCATGCTTTCAGAATGTTGCAACTCTGTCCAGTAAATGGAGGAAAGGAGACATCAGGGCACAGGTGTCGTCACCGCTACGGGAAGGGAAACAATCGCCAAGCGGACATGCTGCCGTGCCCGAAATTTCAACATGCCAACGAGATGATTCGTGATGATTGCTTTTGGGCGTTCATTCCAAAGACCTCAGATGGAGTCAAGAGAGCGAAGAAGCAGAAACCAGATAACAACGAACAATTGCAGCCCCCAGGATCGCGGCTGTTGGGTGTTTGTCTGTGAACTGGTTTCTTCGAATGACGTGCCCAAGCAAGCGGCGAAATAGATAAGAAGACTCCAAAATAAAGAAGACACTACAAAGTAGGCGCCAAGGTAAATCGAGACAGATGATCGGCGGACGCCAAGTTAAATTGGTCCCGGTGGTTTCTTTTTTGCTGCCCACAAGTACGTAGACGAAAGACGAGGTCTTCGTGAAACCCTCCAGGTGTCTTGAAAATTGGAGTAGCAGTACCCTCGTACATAGCCTGATTTACTTCTACAGGGACAAATATGTCGGTCTTCGCCTCCTCAAAATACCACGCTTCACACGACGTATTTTTGCGTTAAGAGCACCCCCGAGCCCCATTCTGTGCACAGCCCGGTACGATCAACACCGCCAACTGCCCTGTCGGACTAGCGCTCTTCGTGTTCATGGTTGGCACGGCGGTGACTCGGGCTTGGGGACTTGCCGCGGGTTCGACCCCTACCGGTGGGAGACGTGGCAGGGGCGGTATCCGCGGGCTTCCTGCTGCATCGGTATGCGTCGGGAGACGGGTGGAGGAGAGTGAGTGCGCGAGCAACGCAGGAGAGCGAATCTTAGTTTACGTCTTGATAACGAAAACGGACAACTGGATCACCTTCACTGTATTGACTGCAGAGAACGTCGTAACCCTACATAGAAATCCGGGGCGGAATCCGTAAGACGTTCACCGGCAACACGAAGGGGGCGTGAAGGGTAGAGAGGATGGTCCTGTTCACAGAAGAGGGAGAATCGAACTGCGGTAGTACGTCCTGTAGAAGTGAACTCACCTTTTGCTCCCTTGCCCTGGTCGTCCTCATCCTCGCCCTCGTCTTCGCTCTCGTCCTCCTCTGAAGCGAAAACCGCCAACCGGCTGTTTGACGCCATGGCGGGGGGCTCCTTTTTCTTCTCGCTCTTGCTCCTCGCACCTGACACCATAGAGGAGGAGGCGGGGTGGGTTGGTCAGAACGCCTGAGTTGGCGGCGGCGAGAGCACTAACGGTATCGCTGCGTAAAGACCCGGATCACACTCTGCTAATCTTGCCACAGAACGTGTTTTGCGAAATGTTTGACTTCGACGGCACTCTGGCGGCGGTCGATCTCGATACAAACGGCCTTCTAGATTCCGCTTAGAGCTCTTGATCACGTTGGATGATTCACTCGCTTCGGCATAAGCATAGGGTGCTCTCCTTCCTGTTACATCGCCAAAACACTAAACGGGCGGTGTTGATACCCAAATATCAGGGAGCGGTATTCAGGGCCCCTTGGTGACGAGGTGTAAATCGAGCCTGCAGCGGTTGGTTCCGACATCGATACCTCGAGGAACAATTCATGATCTGACCGGGTGCTGCTGTCGCCTTGGCCCTCGCTGCCGATGACGCCTTTCCATGTTGCAGGTCGCTCTCCCCCTCCTGCTTGAGCTCCTCCATGGACAGAAGCATCACCTCCTTCATCTGCCAGGCCGAACCCTTCCTCGTTCAAGTCAACGTTAGTGGCCGCGGCCCCGCCGGAGCCCTCGCGGACTTGCTGCTGGTGGGCTTGAGGCCCATTCTGATTTTCCATAACCGGAGCGGTGTTGTCTGGTGCTGCTGCGACAGACGGCATGCTACTGTAGGGGAGTGGAATTCCACCGCACAGACATGCCGTCCGTCGCAGCAGCACCAGACCACACCGCCGCGGTGAAGGACGATGAGAAAGGACCTCAGCCCAGTAGCATCAGATTCACCAACGCGACGCAGCAAAGGCGGTATCTCGCCCCGCTACGCGACGAAGCAAAGGCGGCATCTCACCTGGCCAGCGGGGCAAGATGCCGCCTTTGCTTCGTCGCGTTGGCGAATTGTTTCCCGCAACTGCGCCCTCTCCTTGTTTTCGTTGTGGATTTCGTTTCGGTGGCCCAATTTCGATATCCTTGAAGCCGACCACAGTAGTTGGCGGCAAGCGAGAAAAAAGCGCCGCATGATATCGAATGGGGAAGAAAGCGTAGGAGTCGAAAGCCGGAAACGCACCGTACCCAGCACATACCCATGCCGTGCGTCGTGTTCGATTCCCCCTTGTTCCGCCTTTTCCATTACTTGTTGTCATGATATGACTTGCGTGAACAGGAACCGGCACGGTTCTATGCTATTTCGGAACAATGTGTAAGACCTGGGAACGACCTAACATTACGTAGAGAAAACATTCTCTCGACCGTTCACCGTCCACCGTAAGGCGTCTATTTGTATTGCGGCCTCGTTGATGACTTTCTTTACCGCCTCTTCCTGCCTGATTAAGGTGTCGTGCACAGAGAGCATCCCCAAGCGCTCGAGCTGCAGGGCAGCGTTGGAAGGTGGGGGTGCGGGCACGGGGGTTTGCAGCCGGCGGCAACGTCGGGAATGATGGCGAGGTTAGAAGATGTCAAGAGACCATCAAAGGGATAGAACCGTGTACACAATGTAGTTTCATAGTTTCTGCTCAGCTGAACGCACCCCGTTGGGTGAAAATCAGAACGTGTGAGACGCTGTCGCAGCACTTACCTGCTTCTGGGCTTCGGCCCGTTTTGGCATACTGGTCTTGTTCTGCTGGAAGTCGTTTTCGACTTGCGCCAATGCAATCCTCGCTGTGTGCGTCTGCCCTTGTCTCGATGCCAGCCAGCTGGTATTCGTAGCAGGCCGAGCGTGCCGTCTGAGACGAACGCGGTGTACGTTATGCGGGGGGCGAGGGGTGGATTTTCTCTTTTGTTGTCCTCATGACGAAAGTTGATCATGTTCACGTACGATAGCGTGTTACAGAATATTCTACAGGGAGAGTCATGTGGGGGGAATGGAGGATCAAATCAGAAAGTGTGAGACGCTGTCACAGCACGTACCTGCTTCTGGATTTCGGCCCGTTTTTACATCTTGGTCTTATTCTGCAAGTCGTTTGGGACTCGCACCGATTCAGCTCCCGCCGTGTGGGTGTCTGTTGGGATGTAGAGCTCGAGGCTCTAACCTGTTGGGATGTAACCTTATGATAGGTGTATCCCTGGATGTGGCACTGTGTAATAACAGTGTGCAGGGGCTCACAGAGTGACTGTAAAGTACACTTGTGTTGTAGACCAGATTGATGATTTGAATTGGCGCTTATGTGGCCGAAGAAGAGAAGAGGAGTCCTGGGACTCGCAAGAGTCCCGAAGGACTTGGAAGAGGCCAAGGGCCTTGGAAGAAGAGAGAAAGGAAAGAGAGTGATCGAGAGGGGGCGACCACCACAGGGGGCGAGCCTCCAAGCTATCACGGAAAGATGCACACATACGGACTATTGCAACGTACCGGTCACGGTAACAGTCGGTTAATCCGACCTATAGAACCAATCCAAGAATATCCTACTGGACAATGGTCCGATGTACCATACTCCTATGGTTCAACATATAAACCGTAGGTTTGTTTAGTGTACCGAAGACTATTCCGGTAATACTCCTCAGGTGCAACCTACGTGCTGTGTAACAGCAGTACCAATACGTATGACTGACATTGAGTATTCCAGCAGTGTCTACCCTAATCTCGATACCAACCAGCCGGTACTCATAGCAGGCCACGAGTACCAGCTGGCTGGAATCGAGACTAGGGCAGACGTCCACAGGGCGGGCGTTGAATCGGCGCGAGTCCAAGACGACTTGCCGAAAATGACGAAGATGTTATAACGGTCCGAAGCCCAGGATCAGTTAAGTGCTGCGACAACGTCTCACGTCCTGATTTCACCTTCCATTCCCCCCGCATTGACTGCCCCTGTAGTGTATTCTGTAGCACACCGTACGGGGGTGGACTTCTTACTCATTCAACGTTCATGTGACGAAAGTTGATCATGTTCACGATAGTGAGCTTCTGAATGCTCCACAAGCAGTGGGTGGCGGGCAGGGTTAGTCTATGGGGGGGAAAACGGAAGGAAAAAAATGTTGGGGAAAACGGAAGATCAATGCCGTGGTAATTGGGGAGATGTTCTAGCAGCAACGTGTTTGGTTTCGGTATCCGCACACCAGACCCCCACACCTTGATGCTCCCGCTACCCTTCGCCGCGTTCCACAACCGCGATGTCGTTCCTAGGCAGCATCTTCAAGGAAGAGGTACGCCAACCCAGCATTAGGGGGAACATATGTGGACCAGGAACGCCCTTACCATACATCCAAACGAAAGGAATACAAATCCCGCTGACTAGGTTCCTAACGTTTCAATCTGTGGATGAGCGATCCGCAGGGCGTGCGTGCAAAGAATGCGGCCAAATTTCAAGAATATCAACATGAGAAATAAACATGAATTGTCGATGGACGAATGTGTTTCGATAGCACTGGCCTTATCGGCCCGGCTGGGCCTGACGTGTATGCTACGGCAGCCCTGGAAAATGCATTCACGTCTCACTAGGCTTCGGCAAGCATTGCCGCTTCAGTGCTGCGGCAGAAACACCCCGTTGTGTGCCATGTCGAGAGCGTACTTTTTTCGTCTCAAAGGCGAGGAGCACAAGGTTGCCATGGCGGTCGCTAACAAGCGGTCTCAATGTACCTTGGTGCGTACTTTTGCGCCTATTATCTAGTGACAACTACGCCGTTTTCAGCTCCCTGAATTCATTCCGATCCCCCTACTCCTGCAGTCGGGAGCCCAGGAGCTGCAACTGGCGCGAATTCCCTGCGAAAGCTACTGTGCATTTTTCTTAGCCACTGCAGGATGACTGCAGTTCACTCGCGCTTGTCTGCGAAAAGCCCTGTGAAGGCTACTGTGCACTTCACATGGCCACTGCAGGATGGCCGTGTAGTCCACGCTTGCTCGTCTGCGTACGTATGTATGCAGTTTCGCAAGCGCACAATCCACTGTCGATAACGAGCACGCAGCGGCAACCCGTAGCGCACAAAAATAGGGAAGAGAAAGCACATCGCATACATACACACCCGGCGGGAGTACCCACCCACGTGTGTGTTTTTACAATGAATGCCCATCCTCTCGCCAGACCACAGCCGCATGCTCTTCAATCGCTCTCTGAATCAGTTTCCTTCGCTATCGTGAACCTGTCAGGTCGTTGTAATGGAGCTATATGTAAACAACGGCATCATCAGTCATCTTCAGACAAACGAACATTTCGTTCGAATGATATAAAAAAACCCGGCAGGGTGTTTCCTGGGCGGCAAATCTGTAAGCTCGTGTCTTGGCTACCAGTGACAAAACCTCTTTCAATTTTCAATCGTCATCGAGATGCAAAATTTTGACGGCAAAGGGGGACGGTTTCGTCGTCGTGGGCCCTGCTGGCATGCGAACGCTACTACTGTCGCCGTTGTGTGTGCTGATGCATGTATCTTGTGTAGGGAATTGGTGTAGTTTGGAGGCACCAGGTACACGTACGTGGTAAAGTGGCATTCTGTGCTGTGGTAGCGGTACGAAATTATTATTATTATAATTATTTTTTCTTAATATGACACAACGAATCCATCTCTATCATAGAAAAGAGTCTGAGACAGATTAGCAATGAATTGATAGGGTCAGAAAGTACCTGCATGTCTACGGTTTCCCAGACAGCATATAGGGACATCTCCCCTGTGGGTAACAGGCTCAACAAGAAAGTTTGGTAGCTGTCTTGTGTGTCTCATATATGTTATGTTGGGAAGGTGCAGAAGAAATGTGTTAGGTACTGGTCTAGCGTTTTGTGTGTGGCATCCTTTTATTCGTAGGGCATCAGTCTCCCTCAGTTTACAAGCGTATTTTCAGTATTAAATTATATGCAGATTGTTGCACGCAGGAGGAGGCGGGCAGATGAGAGAAGCACCCGAACTGTTCGCGGTTCCGCCGCCTCGAACCTTTATTGTCTCGGGAATGGAGGTAGGCGAACAGCGAGCAGGAGTGCTACACAGCCTATTGCTGTAGCTACACAGCTGATGGTATCAGTGTATCAGTGCCCCGGTGCTGTGAGGAAACTCAGATAGAGATAGAGAGAGAGAGTTAGAGAGAGAGTACTGCCTATTAGCTGCGAACGGCTGCGTTGCTTTCGAAGAGAACAGCCACAGGGAATAGGAGCGGCACTTCTCAGCTTGCCAAGTACTGATGGGCGACACAAGTTACGCAGGTGAGGGCACAAATGAACTCACTGTAGTGAATATGCATCAGACTGCTGCAACATGAATTTGCGCGCGATTGGCAGAGCCTGGTTATCTTCGGGAAGAATCGGAGTATTCGCATCATTATGTACTGCTTTGGTACGCAGTCCCTCCAGTTTTACAACCTACCGGTAGGGGACACGTGGCTTGGGATTGTGTTGTACAGTAAATCAGAGACCGAGGAGAGGCATCACACAGCACATCACACAGCGTACTGCCTCATCCAAGCATGATGGACCAAGGGGCCTCATGTGTGTTTCACACAGCGGAGCCTACATGGGGTGACTACGGTGCGATAGACTGACAATTTTGAGTGCTGAGTCACCAAAGTGTACCCATTTGGGCGCCCCGTACTACAGCAGTAAGAGAGATGGTCGACAACCTCCTCCTGACGCTGGCTCTACTTCAGTACTAGGGTTAAGGATTGGCCCCCCGCCCCCCAATGGGGCTGGGGGCCAACATCCATGACGGATGGTGGTGAGTGTCCGGGAGGAAGGGAAGAAGAAGAAGAAGGGGAGAGGATTTGTAGGGGCGGGAAGAAGGGACACGGTGTTGGGAGAGGCAAGGAAGTGGTGAAGAATTCCGGCACTCGACGAGCGCGCTGTCCCGTCGGGGGTGAAAGGGACATGTCAGTCCGTAGTTTTGTCCATCGAAATCGAAAAGCCAAAACATCGAGGTATACATTATGTACATAACGATGGAGGAGGCCGACGAGGAAGGTACGAAGAGAGGAAATTGCACCCCACGCTCGAAGTTCGAAGTCGCGGTGTGAAAACCGCGGCAAGGAAAGAGTGCGACGGAAAAAAAGAAAAGAAAAAGGAGACGTCGACGTTTGCGTCGTGGAACGATCCTTCCGTATAACGCAGGTAGGTACTCACCAATCAATGCCAAGACGGGGAGGTCCATCGTGAAAGTCAAAGCGCAGGTCATAATAACCGCATTTGACTCATGCGCGGAGAAGTTACCACGGAGACTTATCAACAAGAAGTTTGAAGGCCGGCTGAGAAGGTTTGAAGACAACAAGTATTTAATACTTAAGCGACGATGGCAAGCGCAACGTCAAAACGTCACAACAAGAAGAAAAAAAGTGCATTCAAAAAAGAAAAGGCCGGATGCCGACCTAGACTATATGCCTCTCTCGGAATGAAGGGATTCCCACAATTTCCAACAGATATAATCGACAAGTACGGACATATGAAGGTACTGGGTATAGAGAGAGATCGGACCGGTTTTTAATGTGAAGACACAACAACAACAACAATGATGAAGGTCGAACCGTGCTGCGTGGTTCGGTGTAAAATTAAATGTAAAATGATAAATGCGAAAGACGGACTGCGTAAAGATCCGGCGGTCTTTTTCGGCAGTGGCAAAGAAATAAATATGCAACCACATACATGTTGCAAAAAAAAAAAAGTTGAGCGGGATACCGTAGGACATAGAACACCGCCTTCTCTGTTGCTGCAGGCAGGTTTGCTTCCACAACCCGGGAACCCAACCCACTCTTGTATTTCGGCCTACAAGACTCCAATCGGCGCAAGCACCGGTAGGAGAGTGCGCGGCAGATGCCGTACAGGACAACTCCACTCTCCTACGACATCTATGTACAGCAGTACTGCTGTCGTTGTAGCACCATGTGGAAGATCTCCGAGGGGTCCTCCTGCGCGGTAACGACAACATGGCGAGAGTTCTACGTGTACCTGTCGTCGACACATGTGGCAGCCGCACGACACACGAACGGATGTTTGCATCGCATCGTACTATGGTTCGCCGTGACAGGAAGTATCCCATCCAGTTAGGTCGTTGCCGTAGTACGCGGACGTCATTCGGCGTCTAGTCCATACTGCTGTAGCAAAAACACAGCAGTAATCGAGCTATGCATGCAATTTTTTGCTCTGGTTCACTTTTGCCTCCACAACCCGAGAATCTCACGGCTGTATCTCAACCTACAAGACTCCAATCAGCAAACCAGCACTGGCAGAAGTGCGTGGAAGATGCTGTGACAGCACAACTAAATCGACACTCGTACGACTTCTATGTACAGTCGGCGTCTGGTCCATAGCTGCTGTAGAAATACAAAAATCGAGCCATCTTTTTTTTTTTTTCTTCCCATACTAATAACAAGAAATGTATCACGTCACGACGACCATCCTGTGAGTATATATATAACATGATAACATGATAAAGAAAACAACCTTCCCGCCTTTTGGATCTTGTATATTCTGCTATTATCCGTAGAAGGCACCATGAAGAGGCGTCGCGTGTGCTGGCACGTTTGGGTTTGCCACAGGAGCGGAAATATCGAAGGTCGCACCAGTCTCTACAATAGTCCTTACTCTGCACCGGAACCAAGCGGAATCCCCCATTTGTCACAGGCGTGCTTACCGCCACGGACCGTATACTCCTGAACCACGGGTCGTCAGCAGTAGCAAGTGGCATCAGCTACTGCAGGATACCCGCGGTTCAGGAGATTGTGGTCAGTGGCGGCGAGAAAAAGCAGTAAATAGCACGGTGGGCGTCGGTCTACATCTAACTTGCGGAGATTGTAGGCCACTACAACGACCCTCGATATCACTACACAAGGAGCGGATTTGAGCGCCCAAACACACGCTGTAAGGTGTCCTCTAGTGATATCACTAGAATGCATAAGGTCAAAGGATGCAAAACGGACCTTATTTGAGCTCTGCCGGTCTGGTTCTTTTGGATTGAATATTTACTTGTGATGGTTTTCTTGATTTCAAAGGAGGCTGGTGGAGTAGACCCTTGATACGGATGTTTTGAGCAGTCCCTACTGCCGCCCTGTGCGAGAATCAACGATTTCTGTTTCTTCTGATGCCTTCTGACTGGTCCTGCGTGTCAGTTTCCATTTCTGGTGCTCTCGCATGTATTTCAAATTCAGTCAACGTGAAGTTCGTTGTCTCCCATCCCTTACCCTTTTCGGCCTTCAGGCGTACTGACTGATGATTGATTGGTCATTTACGAATGCTGGCGTGGTGGCAAATCGTGGAGTTGGCGCCCTGTAGACCTCCACGCCGGGTGTTGGAAGTCCTCATTTATTTTTTCCATCAACCGCGCTGACCGGCTCGACACTGAAAAGACGCCAGTGCCACCGGGCAACACCTAGTTCGGAAAAAGGCGAATGTCATGGTCCGCTTGGCAGCAAGCAACCAACGCCATGCTATTTGAATATTTAGTAATAGTGTTTTAGTCAAATGAAAGCAGTGTGAGTGGGCTTGGTGAGTTACCAACAAAACAACCTACAATACCAGTGCCAATATGCCACGTTCCTACGGAAGAAAGCGCGTACTATGCGCCGACGTGGAAGCATGCTGCATAGGCCAGAAATGTGCGACCATTTGCGACCATTCTCGCTGCATGTCTCCGCTTCTGGACCGGTCGGTTCGCCCTGTTCCTGTCTTGACCATCGTTCTTGGTGTCTTATCAAACAATTTTGGAAAAGTCGAATCTCAGGGTCAGCTTTGAGGTAACAAACAGCATCATCATCGCGGCAGTAGCCAGATTTTCCGGTGCACATTCATCTTCATGCACACACCCACACACATAATACAGCACCGGCAACGCATTCATTCAGGGATCCGACGAAATTCTCACGCGTTCATTCGTGTGCGCCAGCATGTGAGCTGTTTCGCCCCGAATTCCTACGTTACTTGACAAATGAGTGTAGCTTCCATGGAAGTAGAATTTTACTCTCCCGTGGATTTGGTATCGACTTCCATGGAATGGTTCAAAGTTGATCTCCATGGAAGCTCGCCAAGTGAAATCCTTGGATGCTTAGGGAGCTTGCGTGGAAGTTAAGCTAAGGGCGATTCACGAGCGACTTCCATCGAGACTTGCGCTGGCAGTTATGTCAACGGCAGTTCAAGAGCGATTTCCAGTGATTCTTTAACTTCCATATTACCTAATGGAAGTCGACTTGCTTCCATAGAAAGTCGCTTGGTGAGCTTCCACGGAAGGAAGTCAAATTTTGCAACTACCATGGGAGTAGCCCACCTTCGGGTAGAAGCAGACTCAGTATCACAGAGGAGCATTGTTGCTGCATCATCTGTTTCTCCTATGCCAGCACCATTGCCCTCTACCGGGTTGCTTTCTGTCGGACTTCGCTTTGCGCCAGGGAGATTGCTCCTGCTAGATTAATCGCTATCCCTGCAATTCGTTCTTGGGCCCTCTCTATTGCAACCGTTGTTCTGACCATGTCAAGGATCAAAGCCCTTACTTTCTTCGAAACTATTGCCTCTGCTGCTGCTTCTACTGTATCGTTTTCCTTATCGGTGGGTAACCGGTGTTGTTGGCCAACCGAAGATTTGGGTTGGGTATGAGCTACTCTCACCGCGCAAATTCCAAAGGGATCATGAGCCCGTGTTGAAATACGCCGAGCGACATCAAATGAAAACGCCTCTGCATCTTGTCTGAACGATGCCTTTAGTCGAAGGAAGTCCGCCTCGGCATGTATGTCTCTCGTGTTGTTTGCCTCCTGGGTTACATGATTTATTTTGTTGCTTAGAAAAACGCTTTGTTGCTTCGCCGAAAAAGACACACACACAAAACACATGTCAGCCCGTCACTGTATGTGGAGCGAGCAACCGTAACCGAAGGAGGGTGGGTCAAGCGTGCCCACATGATGGTTTGCCGTGGGGGTTGCTCTATCAACGACGGCGGATCCTGGTTTTTGGAGCGATTTATCGATGCATCATGTGCCGCAGGATTGACGATGGTGACATAGAGAAGAATATGGTTGTTGAAAGGACCTCGTCTTCCTCGTCTGTATTCAGTTTAACACGAATGGCTAGATCCCATCTAGTACAGGCTACGGTTTCAACGGGTGCCTAGTACGAACTGGGAGGAATTTCAATTGCGTGGGCCTGTGCGTTCAAATGTATCTTCTCCTCTGTTCTGGGCGCCAGTCCACACCATTCATTCGATTACAACAAACGTGCATCGTAAGTACGTTTTCACATGCGAGCAATCGTTGACTCGGCGACTTGTGCGTGACTGTCAGGGAGCAGCCGGTGCCTCGACGCGTTTGCCGCCGCCTTAAACCAAGCGTGCGAGGGGGGGGAGAAGCGTTGGTATGCGTCTACGCTGGAGCTGAAACTGGTGTCTTGGGATTGTGCATGGCATGCCGAGGCGTTCCAACCTTGCACGAGTATGTGCACGTGAATGACCGCCTTGCAACACCGTACAGTCTACGGGATTTTGGTGCTCCACATAGGGAACGACGGTCGCTGAGCTGGAACACCTGGTGGAAGCGTTCTGTGCCGAGTCGCGTGCCGGCCGTGCGCGCACGTAGTATGACACTAGTACTTCCGATGGAGGTCATGCCGCAAACGGCAACCGAGCAGTGGAAATTTGTGGAGTTCTTGCGGCTACAGCAGTATACTATCACCACAATCAGACTGGGTTCAGTGGTTTGGCCGCCGAGCCTCAAGCATCTGGTGTTGGACATGCCGGTGGGAACGGGTTCGTCGTTCAAGGGAAATATGGGGTTGGGAGACGACTTCAACCTAGTGGTGTGGCCTAGCTCACTACAAGCGCTACAGTTCGGCTCCCGCTTGAACCAACCTATCGCCGGGACTGTGTGGCCGGCCTCCTTGCGCAAGCTATCGTATGGGGATGGGTTCAACAAACCCATCGCCGAGAGTGTGTATGGCCTAACTCCCTGGAGAAGCTCTCGTTCGGGCGTGCTTTCGACCGACCCATCACCGAAGTCGCGTGGCCGACCTCCTTACACGAGCTATCATTCGGGGACGGGTTCAACAAGTCCATTGCGGGGGCCGTTCAACAAGTCCATTGCGGGGGCCGTGTGGCTGGCCTCCGTAAAGGAGCTATCGTTCGGGGATGGGTTCAACAAACCCATCGCCGAGAGTGCATGGCCTAACTCCCTGCAGAAGCTCTCGTTCGGGCGTGCTTTCAACCATGTCATCGCGGAAGTCGCGTGGCCAGCCTCTGTGCGGAACCTGTCGTTCGGGAGTGCTTTCAACCAGCCAATCATGGATGTGGTGTGGCCGGGTTCTTTGCAGCGGCTATCTTTTGGAGACTGTTTCGGCATGCCAGTCGGCGGAGTCGTGTGGCCGCCCTCTCTACAGCGGCTCTCGTTCGGGTCTTCGTTTGACCAGCCAGTCGCCGGGACCTTGTGGCCGGCCTCCCTGCAACAGCTGTCGTTTGGGAAAAGGTTCAACCACCCGATAGCCGGGAGTATTTGGCCGGCCTCGTTGGAAGAGTTATCGTTCGGGAGATGTTTCGACCAACCCAGGGCCGGGGTCGAGTGGCCGGACTCCCTCCGGGTTGTGACAAGAGCAAAGGAGGAGTTGTTGTGGCGGCGCAAAGAGTTTGAGTAGCACTCTTGTAGTTGCATAGGAGAGATTGGAGTGAATAGTGGGGGCTTGGTCATGAGTGGTACGTTTGAGGTACACCCGGCCCTCGACCGAATTGATACGCTGTTTCTGTTTTAGTATCTTCCAACGGTATTTCCCTTCATATTGACCCAGGAGAATATTTTGAGGAAGCGAATTTGTTGAACGCAACGGGTAAAACAGGAACATTTCTGAGTCGCGGTACTGTATAGAGGGAGTATTCTTGAATCTTTAGCTTCAGTCTCATCTGTCAATACCCGTGTATAGAACTTCAATCCGGCACCCCGACGCTTACCCAACCCCGTCTCAAATGCAGATCTTGAGGAACTGTACGGTGCATTTCTCGTTGCTCCTCCTAGAGTATAGTTCGATCGCGAATCATGACCCCTCCCCGAGATTGAGCAGCTTCCGTCTCACGTCGCGAACAAGACTCGACTTGTTCTGTTTCGTCATTCGAATGGCGGTTGAAACAGACAATGGGGGTCCGGTTCGCCGCTACAAAATGATTACCGTTTTATTGTGTGGGTGCGTGTCCTACTGGGTGAGAGGTTCATACTCCATCTACAGTGCACATCTCATCGAGCCTCGAGCATTGTTCGGTAGGGAATTGCGGCATACTTACCCTCCCCGCGATTGAGGAGCTTCCGCCTCCTGTGGCGGACATATGTGGTGGACAAAGACTGAACTTCGTCTGGCTGTGTCACCATCTGCGAACAACCGCTGAAGCGACAAACAGAGAGGGTCTCCGCACAAATGTTTGCGATTCTTGGTTGGGTGAGAGGTGCTGCCAACGCATTCGGTAGCTACGTAAGCTTGAGGGTGTACGGTCGACTGCAGCACAGTCATGTACGTAATATGATACGTACCCGCCCCTCTCCCCCCTCGAAACTCCAGTGGCGACTACGGGGACCCTGCCGCCATCGAGGAAGAGGTTGGACTCCCCGAACAATCGGAGGAGGAATGCCAACAGGTTGCCCCGCCGGACATGCCTTCGCCCGGGACTACCCCTGCCCCTGCCACCACCACCCCGCCGCCCTCCACTGGGGAAGAGCCTATCCCGACAACAACTCAACCGCTCCCTGTCACCCTCCCTCCGTCCTTCCCCACCTCCCCTCCCGCCTCCGAGACTGACCCGCCTTCACCTGGACCGGAACCATCGACCCCTGCTCCTGTAAACCCTGAATCCACTCCGGCCCCTGTTGCGCCCCAGCCCGAGCCCGAGCCCACTCCGGCCCCGGTCACAGACGAAAGCCCTGGCGTTGGTGCATGCGACCCGAACCCTTGCATGAACGGAGGGTCGTGCGAGGTGGACCCCAACGGTGGGTACACCTGCAGCTGCGGGAGCAGCTACGGAGCGATGATGTGCGAGACCGACGTTACAGGTGAGAGGGATATCTGCTCTCGTTGGGCACCAAAAATCGACCAACAAAGAGAGGATTATGATTTTCTCCAACACGTGCTGTTGCTATTGTTCTCTCATGTCTGTACTCTGAAGACAAACACGTGGAGGTTTGGGGAATACTTTCGTTCAGTAGGAACGCGAGGGGCCGTGTGAAACGTGTTTCGGGAGTTCAGAACACGCCACCGCGTACACACTGCATGTAATCGCGACGTGGTGCACCAGGACATCCTCCGGGATTGATGGTAGCGCCGGCCGTCGATGCCCATTTTGTTGTCCGAAACTTGACAACGCGTGCCGCCTACTTGCTGTCTTCAGGCATGTCTGAGTTCTTCATCACGGTGGACTTCCTCGGATCGTGGACTGACGAACGCAAGGGCGTCTTCCAAAGCGCAGCCAACAGGTAAGGCTGGGAGGTCAGCTTCATTGTAACTCAGTCTCGTCGAGCTCAGCCTTTCGCCTGGCACAAGTTCTTGTAGAGCATGTGTTTGCCCATGTCCGTGTTTTCATGCGCCCGGTGTGAATTTGTCGCTGCACCTTGCCCCGACCCTTCCTGTTCGCCCAAAACACCCGATGAATTAGGTGGTCGGAAGTCTTGACGCGCATCCCGTGCTCCGGAACCAACGGCAACAGGGGTGCCGCGGGCGAGCTTACCATCACCTCCACTCTTGAACCCATCGACGGTGTCTACGGAACCCTGGGCTTCGCCGGGCCTCGCGGCACCTACAGTGACTGCCGTGGCATCAGCTACTCCGGAGAGATGTGAGTGTGGTTGTAGTTTGTAGTTGGATTTCTGCGTTGAATGTGGTCGATTCTCCGATAGGGCAACGTTTATCCGCTTCATCGACACCAGGTGCAGCTGGCTGTCCGCTCTTACTACATCACCTGCATGCAGCAAGGACTCCAATTCTAGGCTCGGTTCACCTGTTTTGACCACGGTATGGTCGTCGCCGCCACACCGGTCGTCGCCGCCACACCTTTACCTAACGTTAACGTGCTCCCGGCATCCATCGTCAGGACGTTCGACATCGACGACATCGCTGAGATGGAGAGGCAGGGAACCTTCGAAGGTGTCATCCTCCACGAGATGGGCCACGTTATCGGCACCGGGTGAGATGACATCCTTGCAGGGGGACGCGATTACTTGATTTGTTTGTTCCCGCAATTGTGTGTTGAACCAGAGCCAGAAGGATGTGCTTGGCACGCCTACCCTCGTGCGAGTGTTGTGAAGGATTCGGCCCATATCTTGCGAGGTTGCCGCTCGGGCGTCTACAGCACTTGCGGGTTGTGGATGGGCTCTTCTCATCTATATCGAAACTCATGCATTGCTGTCCGTTTTTGCGCTCCGTGTGTTTCTTGACGTTTACTACCAGTACCCTGTGGGGTGAGTGTTCCGATTGTGACAGCACCAGCAGCGCGGAATGGAAGTGCCCCCTGGCTGCCCAGGTGTACAACGACTTCATGGGAAACCCTGCTGGTTCCCGGGCCGACATCATCGAGCTCGAAGGCGGAACCGGTGAGCTTAATGCAGGACTGCATGGCATCGTGCATTGCGGATGCTTGTCTGCAATGATCCATGGTTCGCACATACGTACGTACGGAGGGGGATGCTGCTGCTTCTGATATAGTCGAGGGTTGAGATGGCGTATCGTTCGTGTTGGACCGATTGTATCCGCCTTCCCCCTGTAACCTGTTCTCCTCAATTGCCGGCATGTTGTGAAGCTAGCCGCAGAACATACGCTCGCTAACTATCAGAGTGCGTGTGTGACCTTCGTACGGTTCACGATTCTCAGGTACAAGCTGCGGACACTTCAGCGAATCGACTTTCAAAGATGAACTCATGACTGGCTACGTCAAAGCGGTACGTCGTCCAATCGTGATGCTAGTGTCCCATCCCCTGGCAAGTGCGTGGAAATGACACCGTTTCTAGCTATTGGCAGTTTATGGCTACGCCCGACCCGGCCCGGCGATTAACCGATGTGTTACGTACCTTTGGACGCAATGAGCTCATAGGAAAATCCGGTGGGATTGATAACATTGGTTCGGTCTTGAGCACGAGATGAACAGAGGGACATTCACGCACAGAACAAGATAGCACCACCAGTCGTGTGAAACGAACGTGACGTTGACCTGTTTCTGTCGATTGTTTCCACACGCACTGTCTTCTCGTGGATCCGGCAGGGCCAGATGCCGCTTTCGAAGCTGACGTGCGCATCTCTGGCGGACCGAGGCTACGTCGTCCAACCGGCCAAGGTAAGATAATTCAGGCCTCTTCCACTAGGAGCTCATCTCCCTTCGGCTATCTCCCACGCCGCTCCTACCCGTTCACTATTGAGCACCGGGCAACTGCTCCAATTGGTGGGGTCTAGGTACTTCCTATCTGTGTCGTGTTTGAATCGACAATACACCAATTTCCGTGGTCACAGGCTCGACAAAACTTGGTCATGTGCATCGCAAATCGTTCGAAAGTAGAGTAGGTCAAGTCATTCGGCCGGAAGTGAGCGGTGTGCAGCAATCATTTACCTACCTGTCGCTTGACGCGCCACGGGTCCGATGAGAGGGAGGGACAACTCGGCAGAACCAATCGCGATAGACCGCTCTGGGCGCCCCAGAGCTGGTTTTTGACCCGTCTTTTCTACTCACTCGTTGGTTGACGTTGTGCGTGCTTCGTATGGGCTTGTAGCCGGAATGCTGTTTGTCCTGGGACTATGGGCTAGCGTGAAGAATGAGAATCGTTTCCGCTCCACACTGATCACATCATGTCCACGAGCACAACAACCCGCCCTCGCCCTCGGTTTCCTCCGCGTGTGTGACCTGGTTTTGTTCGCGCAACAGGCGGACTCGTACACCGTTCCGTCCCGTCGGGACCCCTCCGCCCGCCAGGGCGAGACGAAGACATACAAGCTTGCGGAGAGCACCGACGACACGACCATCGGCGTTTGCAACGAGGAGGGAGAGATCGTCGACACCATGCAAGGGAAGCGGATCCGCTTCTGATCCGAACGACTGCTTGCAAGAGGAAGCACACTACGCTCCCCGATGTGCTGCAATTTCGCTGCTAATGCCGCTAGTGATATCGTCGTTCATGAGCGTCCAGAGAACATGATGCTCCCCGATGTGCTGGAATTTTGCTGCTAATGCCGCTAGTGATATCGTCGTTCATGAGCGTCCAGAGAACATGATGCTCCTCGCACGCTATGTCGGGGACCGTTAGCATACAGTAGTTTTCTGGCAAGAAGCCACACGCATCATCGCTTGCTGTCCCATTTGGTTTTATTTTCCGTGTTTTTTTTTAGCTGCGGCATACGTACACTCTACATACATGCCATTGTTTAGAAAGTTGCCCAACACTGAGGTGATGTGCCGTACTATTTACCCTTCGAGGGTTTCAGGCCTTCGTTCAGGTACTCGTTGATATCGTATGTACCACCTCCGTGAGTCTCGCTCAACTTGTGTTGCATGCAGCTTTTCTGCGAGGTAATCTCTCAAGTGTAGACTATCCTTTTGAACCAGTGCCATCCCCTCCTATAGATCGATAACGACGAACCCGTTGTCCTGAGACACCTCCATACCATCCTCGTCAAGGTGTGGAACGGAGGAGATATCCCCCAAGAGTGGAAGGACGCAACCATCAAGGTGTTGTACAAGAAGGGTGACAGGTCCAACTGTAACAACTACAGGGGGATTTCGTTACTATCTCACGTAGGCAAGGTTCCCATCAAGATCATCACCAACCGTCTAAGCGCCTTCTGCGAAGCCAACAACATCCTCCCGGAGGAACAGTGCGGATTTCGACCCGGGCGATCCACCGTCGAAATGCTGTTTGTCGTGCGTCGCCTCCAGGAGCTGGGGCGGAGAAAGAAAATACCGCTCTACATGTGCTTCGTCGACTTGAAGAAGGCGTATGATTCGGTGGACCGAGAGATGCTATGGAAGGTGCTGGCCAGGGCCGGGATTCCCGCGAAGCTAATCAAAGTCATCCGCCAATTCCACGATGGAATGCGGGCCCGGGTGCGCATGGACGACGGAGAACTATCGGACTGGTTCTTCGTCACACAGGGCGTGCGACAAGGATGTGTACTATCCCCACTGCTGTTCAACATCTTCTTCGCCGAGGTCCTCGAGGTCGTCGTTATCCGATTCAGCGAGGATGATGTTGTTCTGCGGAATCTGGTGTGCTTGGAAGAGGGGAAGACGGAAGCGGGGGGGGGGGAGGAGACACCCCTTGACCGAGTACGGAGGGCAGTATGGGGGATGCTGTATGCCGATGATGCCGGCGTCGTATCGAGGTCTGCAGAAGGACTGGCGAGAATGATGACCATCATCGTTGAGGTGTTCGGAGAGTTCGGGCTAACGGTGTCGGAAAAAAAGAAGGAGACGCTCCTGATGCGCGCGAAGGACAAGCCGACTGCAACATCACAGTCCCCCCCGCCTCCTCCTCCACCACTGACTATCGAAGCCGCGGGACAGAAATACGCCCCGACGACCGAGTTCCGGTACCTCGGTGGCCTCCTCAACGAACATGGCGACCTCACCCGGGAGAACAGCTACAGGAGCAGAGGAGCGTGGGCGTGCCTCAGGCGATATGGCCAGGAGCTCTTCGACAGACCGAAAGCGCCATTCCGACTCAAGATCCGCCTCCTCCAGGCGGAGGCGATGGAGGCACTGCTGTACGGCTGCATGACATGGTCACCACTCAGCGGCCACTATCAGACGCTGCGGTCGACACACCACCGACTGCTCCTTCGAGTTATCGGGTACAAGCGCAAGAAAGACACCTACCGGCAGCTCTCGTACGCCCAGACGCTGAAGAGGGTCGAATGCCAGAGCGTTGAAGCCACGATCCGACAACGACGCCTACCGTTCGCGGGAGCACTGGCAAGGCAGCCGGACGGGCGACTCCCGAAACGACTGATGCTCGGCGAGCTGGCGGGGGGGGAGAAGCCACGTTGGGGGGGACAGGAACAGAACTGGCCGAAGTGTGTGCTCGACGACCTGAAGGCCTTCGGGGCCGACCACGGATCTACGAAAACCGACCCAAGTTGTCTCGGAATTCCCGTACCGAAAGACACGGCACCGAAGTCAAGGTGGACGGAAGCCGCGAAGGTGGAGGGGGGAGTACCCTGGCATGCGGCGGTGCTGCAGGGAGCTGAGAGGTTCATGACCTCCTGGCACGAGAAGGAAGAAGAGGCCAGCCGACAACGAGCGCTCAAACGAAACCACAAGCCAACAACCAATGGGGCGGGAGGGGGGCAGGAGACGGACGAGACGGCGAGGGAAGAAAGCAAACGAGAAGAGACGGACCGAGTGGCACGAGACGTGCCGGATTGAATTTCTTTTCGCCAATTCCCCCCCCCCCAACGCTGCACCATTGCACCAACCCCCCAGTAGTAGTGATTTCGTACCATTACAATGTATCGCTGGTTGGTGGCCATGTTCGCGTGTTTGCTTGTTCGTTAGTGGTCTCTCCAGCGTGTGCCTTGTTCTGCCTCATACTTCCTGTTATTTTCGGCCTGGTCCCTCTTTGTTCTCGCCCTTTTTTATTTTTTTTTCATTTATTTTCTCTTCTCCTTACGGTTTCCATTTTTCTTTTTTCTCCTTTTTTTTCTTTTTTTCTTTTTATTTTTTCTCTCTTTTTTTCTCTCTTTTTCTGTGCCAGATGGCCTTGTCTCTGCTTGCGTTGTGAAGTACCAAGATTGAACCAAGGGAGTGCACCTCTTTCTCTCCGGCCCATGATAGATAGTGACTGCTAGTCTCAGTTGATACCCCGCATAGCGCGAAGAGGGAGCGGAGGATCCCAGAATATCTGTCGTTGATTTCTATTGACTTGCGGACCCCTCGGGGCCAGTTTATTTGAGTGTACCTTTTTAGGGTAAGTGAACCTGTGACCACGGGAATCGACCGCGTCGAGTGTTGGATCAGTACGGACATACGAAGGTACTGGGTAGAGAGAGATCGGAACGGTTTTTAATGTGAAGACAACAACAACAACAACAACAACAATTTGAAAGTGGTGTACCTTGTTGATCCTTTGTTGATCCTTTGTTGATCCTTTGGGAAATGGCGGGAGAGGTTTGTGAATACAAATTGTATGAGCTTTTTTTTTGCACGGGTTGCAGTTGCTCGTGAGCAAAATATCCGACACCCACGTGCCGCACGCACTGAAGTTGTCGTTGTGCGTTGTAAGGTGGATTCTGCGATTGTGTCCCGAGTCGATGAACCGGCAGAAATGGCTGTGCCGTTCCGGGGAGACAATGCCGCTCCCAGGAGAGGTCGAACTATCTTGATTGTTCCCCTGTCTCTTCTCAATTGGATTCGAAATTCACTCTGACGATCGAAGTGTTGTGAAAGGATCGGACTAGAATGAATGTGAGTTGACTCAATATATCGCACGGAAAGTGATGTAGTGTTGTCCAGCAGAGCAAACTTTGTCAACTTAATTGTTCGATACGTGTGCTGTTGTTTTTGCTGTTCGAAGTTGAAGAAGCCGGTGTTTGTTTGTTGAACCGAGGATACTGGCCGGGAAGAGTAAGGCGTTGCATGAGTCTATATCGGGTGTTGTGTTGCCGAAATCGTTTGGGCATTCATATCCAAGCATGGATTTCATTCACGTTCTTATCCAAGGGTCGTTACAATTGTACCATGTGGTGGGTAAGCGCTTATGGTTTTAATCTTGATCGCGAAATGATCAGAGGTTCGTGTGAAGCGATTCAAGATTCCAATTTTCACTTTGTATTGCTTATGCGACCGAGTGAGTATGGGTTCACAATGTATTTTCAACTTCCCACTTTCACTCTTGTGCTCACCAGCATGCATAGTTTGGCCGTCTCTTGGAAATATAATAAAAACCAGGTACCACTAGTGTGTTTTTGGTGGGTGCATGTTCTAGAACCATGCGCGCAAAAGGGGACAACGTGCCGGAAGAAGCGGACCGATGCACCATAGTGCGTGTGTCTTTCCATTTTTACCGGCGTACACTGGCTGACCAACGAGAACACGGAACTACATCGTTCCTTCATTCTTTATGGCGAGAAACGTGGGACAAGACAACACAGGCGGACACGAGATACACCCCTTAGCATGCGACTCTCTGCTCTCTAGACTATGTAGTTTTTTTTTTCAGTGGTTTCGAGGTTCGACGTTATTACGTGGATCGATTTGCTCTTGTTTGTTTGTGAAATTGGGTTTTCTGCGGCGGCACGCGTGGGGAGCCGGCGGTACTTATTGTTGCAGACGTATCAACGCGAGCAGAAAGTATTGTCCGTGTTGCCTGTCTGTCTGAAGCTGATTTTGATCTGCGGATTTCTTTAGTTTGCCTCTAGCTGAGTTTACAGGATTGACAGATCACGACCCGACGGCGGACGGAAGCAAAAATATTAAGAAACCCACAAGCGTGCGGTGAGAAAAAGGGTGTATTCGCCGGTCAACCGTTCGTTGTTGTATTCTCGTATTATTTTCAGTCGTCACGATCGCTCCTCAGTCAGTCAGTCACAATATCTTCTGCCCGCTGCCACCCCGAAAACGTATACCGCAAAAGAGTACACTTACGACTTGTTGTCTTGTGCAGGAAAGGAAATATTATCGAAAGAACGTCTCTATGTATGTAGTTTGTAGTTACTATTTAGCGTGATGATGATTGATGCACATTTATTTGATATTATTTCTGAATTCTTAAATTTTAGACTACGGTAGAAGAGTATCGCAACGAATGAATCCATCTGTGAATGAATCATCTACTATCCATCGATAGGAGGATGTCATGTTTTTCAACCCATACTTTTTCGAGAAGAAGAGGAACAATGAGCGATCCATAACGTCAGAACAAACGGAAGATCTAAACAGGAAGACGGCGAATGAACCGGTGCAGAGGAGAGACACAGCGCGCATGGCCACACAGACAGGCCGCATACGTTCTACCTACCTCAAGCTCATCTAGAAAGCAGCGCATCGGCGCGCCGAATAGCGGTTTCTTTCGAATCTCCTATCATCATAACTTGTTGGCACTGCAGTTACTCACTCACTCGGCCCTCACCCAAATATTTTCATTACTACATAGGCCACATCTGAAAGTATAATGTGCCGTCGTCGGTGGCTGCAAAGTGAACTCTAAGATTCCTACTGTTCCAAATGTATTGTTCGAGAAGCCAAATAGAGCGATCAAGACGGCGCACACTACACGGTGAACTCGTGAAGACGATGGAGAAACAGCGCACATGGTCGTACATGACCGTCCACTTGCTTGTATTGTGGAGTATGCCATGCATACAGCGCGCGGAAGTTGATGTAACTTGTGAGGGACCATGATTTGCGGTGCCCTACCGAGACATAGTCCAGATAGATGTCGCAACACGCGCGCGATGATAGGTCGGTCAAGATCGCCTTTTTTTCGCATGGTCGGGCAAGGGTGGGGGTATCGGAATATCAGCATCTGCGACAAATATTGTTTCCATCGGAGAGACCGAATGAAGCTTGCAGTTTGAGGAATACAGGCTGGATTTTTTTCAGTTGGTATGGTAGCATTTTCTGCGCATTCGCTGCAGGTTGACCACGTTCTTCTTGCAGGCGGGAATATTCTGTGTCCCTTGGACGAATGGATGGAGTGAATCCTTCCAGGCGTGTTCCCAGACATTATTCCTTCCCGAAAAAATGGCGTCACAAAAATGGTTCCATAGAGAGAGGGATTCGGACCGCGTTGTTCTCTTGTTAGATGTACAGCATATCCACTACCCTCAAGTCAGCGCTGCCTCCTAAATAGCATGGTGGACATGCTATACATTTACAAAGCACGCGACTTACGCGTGAGCAATACCTTGCGGCCGGGCGTGACACCAGATTCACTTACCTTCAAAAGATGATTTCGTTCTGAGCGGTACGACACCCTGCACAGAGTGGCCCAGTCTGCATATATCACTGCCTCATTCAGGCGTGTCTGAGGGTGGTGGTCGGGGGAGAGGGACAGGGGATTTCATCCAGTCGGCGAGTGGGTGCTGCCACATGGTCCGAGGGATGTGCTTCCTTTCTATGCGATCTGCTGAGTATTGTTGTGTTCCCGATACCCGCCCGGGTTTGTTTGGGCGCAAACAAAATGCACATACCCCAGGGCAAAGCCCCGATGTCCGAGAGCCCCTAGCCAGGCGTGCGTCGATGTGACACATTCCGGAGGTTTCGGTTCCTGCCCCAGTCTTGCATTACACGGGTGGGTGTGATAATCAAATCCTCTCCTGGGGTTCAGTGTTCAGTGTTGTAACGGTTTTCGGATTGAACGGAGAAACCTTGTAGGCGGTTCCTCGAAAGAATACAAATTATCAACCACGCCGTGAAAGAGCCAACACGAAGTTTTGAGTCATTGCACCTTTCTTGGTACTCAAAATCGACGACAAACAAGGTGTCCTGCACGAGCTTCAACTCTTCCCGGCCAAGATCCCCGACTCACGTATTATTAACAGGTAAGTTGACGACCTTTGCGCTGATATTTCCCGATCCTATCGCAGCACTTAACACAATCATCAGCGTGCGTTTCGAAAACAAACGTGAGGCAATAGCCACGAAAATATACCAAGAGACCAAGAGTAAAGTCCTCCCCCTTAGGAGTGCTAGTGTGATCCGGAAAACGCACCGCTAATTCTGCCGGTTCATCCACTGGGACCAAACCGTAAAAAAAAAACATCATTCAATGCACAACGATATGGTGACGGGCACCTTGCTTACGTACGGGATGGGGACAACGGCTATATTCCTCACGAACGACAGCAACCCGTGTAAAAAGCCAAACAAATTCACACACAGCACCTGTCAATCACACAAAGGATGGACAAAGGTGCAACATCTACGAGTAGGAGACGGCACTGGTTCGCGCATCAAAAGTATGCACGTCTGAGGGTAGTAGCTAAACAGCAATCACATTGGGCGAGATTTCCACAGCAGTAGGTAGAAACGCTATCGACGAGTGGCTGATCTTTCGGGTCCGCAGAAAGGGCCAGCAACCGACGGACGCGAAAACGGCCCGACACCTCTGGAACAGTAAATAGCATGGTGCATTCCCAAGTGTTGGGCTAAAAAATTGCATGAATCTAAGTGTGCCGAAGCTAAAAACAAAAGAGTACCAAAGCGAAATGGGAAAACAGGCGACGGTACTTGTTATAGCTTGTGAGCAAACACGCTAGTTTGTAGCTATATATTCTAAACAATCCTGAACACCGCACAAGATGCATCATGTCCTCTGCACGCTCGTGAACTTCAGCGGCCGCTTGGGAAGCAGTAGCTAAACTCGCAGCATATTTTGGGGCACAGCGGTGTTCCTCTTGCAAGCAGTCGTTCGGATCAGAAGCGGATCCTCTTCCCTTGCATGGTGTCGACGATCTCTCCCTCCTCGTTGCAAACGTCGATGGTCGTGTCGTCGGTGCTCTCCGCAAGCTTGTATGTCTTCGTCTCGCCCTGGCGGGCGGAGGGGTCCCGACGCGACGGAACGGTGTACGAGTCCGCCTGTTGGGCGAACAATAACCAGATCACACACGCGGAGGAAACCGAGCGCGAGGGCGGGTTGTGTTGGTGCACGATAGGGTGAACATCCCACCACATTGCGCATTAACACCGTGCAGGCCTCTGGTGTAGGAGTAGGAGACAAAGCTCTTCACCGCAACGAAGAGATTGGCTGGGACCACAATGGACGTCGGGCAGGTTTGTGCACCGTTTACTTCGACATTGGTGATGCCTGTGGGTAAGTTTCCACTGAGTCGTGGGTTTGGGCTGTTGTCGGATTATAGAGAGGAGAACGTGGGCACCTATCCGAGCGGTTTTCTGGTATTTAAAAATGAATACTCTTGCGTAGACGTTTACAATGAATTCTTCGAAGAGGAACTTTGCACGACATGGGTGATATTTTCGAAATGAGGGAGGTAAGCTGGGAGTGGTAGAGGCCTCCATTCTCTTACCTTCGACGATTGGACGACGTAGCCTTGGTCAGCCAGAGACGCGCACGTCAGCTTCGAAAGCGGCATCGTACCCTGGGGCATCCAGGAGAAGACGGGTGTGTGCGGAAACAAGGACAAAGAGGTCAAAATCAAGAGCTTGCTTCACGCCGCTGGTGGTGCCATCTCATCGCTGTTTGGGGGGCTTGCCTGCGCAAATATGCATTTCTCGGTGCTGATATATCCGACCTACAGTATCAATCCCGCTCGATGATTCATTTTCAAGAAAAATATAAAAAAAAGGCACTCAATCCGTCCATAGAGTGAGTATGACACAGATCGAAATCATGGTCGGGTCCGTGCGTAACCGTGAACAGCCGACATCGTAAGAAGGGGCGTCATTTCCACGCCCTTGGCAAGGGAGGGGACACTAGCATGACGATTTGACGACGTACCGCATTGACGAAGCCAGTCATGAGCTCATCTTCGAACGTAGATTCGCTGAAGTGTCCGCAGCTTGTACCTGAGAAAGAATCGCGAACCGTGACAGAGTTGACGCACGATTTTTAGAAAGTTAGCGAACGTACACTCGAGCGCGAAAACATCTGCGGCTAGCTTCATCATGTAGCCTTTTGAGCGGAATACAAGGTCCACATGGACGACGGGCCCATGATCGACATAACATGAGTGACAAGCTAGCTCAACCCTGTGCCATCGTACAAGCGGCAGCAACCCCTTCCACGGAAGTTTGATAAACGTCATGATCCAGTTAAAACTTTCGAACAACAGTTCCAAGACAAATGGCAGTGCACGATGGCAGAGTTGCACGTACTGTTTCGTTGCCCCGCATGCAGTCCTGCATTAAGCTCACCGGTTCCGCCTTCGAGCTCTACAATATCGGCCCGGGAACCAGCAGGGTTGCCCATGAAGTCGTTGTACACCTGGGCAGCCAGGGGGCACTTCCATTCCGCGCTGCCGGTGCTGTCACAATCGGAACACTCACCCCACAGGGTACTGGTGGTAGACGTCAAGAAACACACGGAGCGCAAAGACGGACAGCAATGCATGAGTTTCGATATAGATGAGAAGAGCCCATCTACAACCCGCAAGTGCTGTAGACCCCCGAGCGGCAACCTCGCAAGATATGGGCCGAATCCTTCACAACACTCGCACGAGGGTAGGCATGCCAAGCACATCCTTCTGGCTCTGGTTCAACACACAATTGCGGGAACATACGAATCAAGTAATCGCGTCCCCCTGCAAGGATGTCATCTCACCCGGTGCCGATAACGTGGCCCATCTCATGGAGGATGACACCTTCGAAGGTTCCCTGCCTCTCCATCTCAGCGATGTCGTCGATGTCGAACGTCCTGACGATGGATACCGGGAGCATGTGAACGGTTAACAGGCTATGAAGACAACTACGATACCGTGGTAAAAACAGACGTCCCGAACGCAGAAAGAAAGCCCTGCTTTCAGCGTGCAGGCGATGTTTAAAGAGTGGACAGTCAGCTCCACGTCGTGTGCATCAAGTGGAAAAACACTCTTCCAACCTGAAAATCACCAACTACAAACTGCAACCACTCTCACATCTCTCCGGAGTAGCTGATGCCGCGGCAGTCATTGTAGGTGCCGCGAGGCCCGGCGAAGCCCAGGGTTCCGTAGACACCGTCGATGGGTTCAAGAGTGGAGGTGATGGTAAGCTCGCCCGCGGCACCCCCATTGCCGTTGGTTCCGGAGCACGGGATGTGCGTCAAGATCTCCGACCACCTAATTCATCGGGTGTTTTGGGGGAACAGGAACCGGAGGGTCAGGGAAAGGTGCGGCGAGATCGCACCGGGCGCGTGCGAAGAATGCTGTACAAAGGCGACCAGGCGAAAGGCTGAGCTCGATGAGACTGAGCTCCTACGGAGATGGCCTCCCAGCCTCACCTGTTGGCTGCCCTTTGGAAGACGCCCTTGCGTTCGTCACTCCACGTTCCCAGGAAGTCCACTGTGATGAAGAACTCTGACATGCCTGAAAAGACAAGTAGATGGGGCCCGGTGTGAACTTTCGCACAACAAGTACGGCGGTCATGTACGCTACATACGGCTCCTTGCGTTGCTGGAGCCTTCAAAACGTAGATACTTCCCCCACACCCAACTCTTTTCGGCTACAGTACGGACACAAAGAGTTTTAAACAATGGCACGCGTTTCAGTTGCAGAAAACTGCAATCCTCTCCTTGTTGGTCGATTGTTGGTGCCCAACGAGAGCAGGTATCCACCTCACCCGTAACGTCGGTCTCGCACATCATCCCCCCGTAGCTGCTCCCGCAGCTGCAGGTGTACCCACCGTTGGGGTCCACCTCGCACGACCCTCCGTTCATGCAAGGGTTCGGGTTGCATGCACCAACGCCAGGGCTTTCGTCTGTCACCGGGGCCGGAGTGGGCTCGGGCTCGGGTTTAACGGGGGCCGGAGTGGGCTCGGGCTCGGGCTTAACAGGGGCCGGAGTGGGCTCAGGCTCGGGCGCAACAGGGGCCGGAGTGGGCTCAGGCTCGGGCGCAACAGGGGCCGGAGTGGGCTCAGGCTCGGGCGCAACAGGGGCCGGAGTGGGCTCGGGCTCGGGCTTAACAGGGGCTGGAGTGGGCTCGGGCTCGGGTTTAACGGGGGCCGGAGTGGGTTCGGGCGTTACAGGAGCACGGGTCGATGGTTCCGGTTCAGGTGAAGGCGGGTCAGTCTCGGAGACGGGAGGGGAGGTGGGGAAGGACGGAGGGAGGGTGACAGGGAGCGGTTGAGCTGTTGTCGGGATAGGCTCTTCCCCAGTGGAGGGCGGCGGGGTGGTGGCTGCGGGGGCAGGGGTAGTCCCGGGCGAAGGCGTGTCCGGCGGGGCAACCTGTTGGCATTCCTCCTCCGATTGTTCGGGGAGTCCAACCTCTACCTCGATGGCTGCAGGGTCCCCGTAGTCGCCACTGCAGTTTCGAGGGGGGAGAGGGGCGGGAGGTCATTCGTTTGTTCCGTGCCAAAGGCAAGGTGGCTGTATTGTACCGAAAGCTATCACGCTTGTTGGGCGGGTGCATTGTAGAAAATGGTCTCAAGGGCGCGCCACCCGAACGAAACGGAAACAAACGCGTGCGTCAGCTCACATCGGGTCGTAGTTGCAGACCAAGACTTCCACGTCGATGTACTGGTAGACGCATGAGCTGATCGCACATCCGAGCTTGGTTGTAGACGCCCACAGCATGCGCCTAGCACGGATGTCGTACTCGGTTACAGGTCCGTCGTCGACTGCATAGTCGTCTGCGGGGGTTGGAAGTCCCAAACAGACGAAAATATGCGAAGCGCCGCAGAAAAGGAAACAGTTGAAGGCCGTTGTTGTGGTAGGGTTGGAGAACCGAGCAACATCTGTGCGGAATCAATCACGTCCAGCTCGAGAGGTAATTTTTGAAACGGCAGTTATGCAATGCTTGGAAACGGAGAGAACGGCTGCGGGGAGGGCAAGGAGAGGGAGGAAATGGTTCGGACCCTAGCTCAACCGAAATCACTGGGAACAACAAGTGTTGTAACCGGGCACATGATGCTTCTTGTTATTTCACGCTTTTCGTTTCTTCGCATACTTTGGAACTCCGCGTAGTTTTCGTCCGAAATACAAGGTCGACCCCAAAATTGCAAGACGGTCGCAGTGGCAGGTTGCATCGACCACAACCATCGCTCCATTTCTTTCAAAAAAACGTCACGGCACTCACACATTGTGTCCAGCACTCCGTCGTACATCATGCAGTCGGCCGCGCCATAGCACAGGTAGAGGTTTTCGCCGTAACCGTGCGCTGTCACGTCGCTCCAGAACAAATAGCCACAATTTTGCCGCGAGGTGAGCTCCTCAGCGTGACCCTGTCACGTTGGGAGGAGGGAACAACCGACGGAAGTTTCGCGAAATGAGGTGGGGGTCGGTGTCAATGCGGCCAGGGCGCCTTGGCCACAAATGGATATGAGGAGGGGAATACGATGATGAGAAGTAGTAGTTGGCGCGAGTCCAAAAGACCAGCTGGAAGCTACCCTTAGGATCCTACGCCGACGTGATGCCAGAATGTGCTCGCTCCCCAGGGGCAGCGATGTTGGACTTACCCTGGCAGTCTCCTCCATGGTTTCGTCCCATGCCAAGGGCTCCGCGCCGTGCACGCACCTGCGGTGGTAGGCACGGGTGGTGCGTCGCCGGGTTCAGAAAAAGGAAGAAGGCATTTGGTCGAGACGGTGCTGCGTGGGGAGAATATTTCACTATTTAGACAGGACATGCAGGTGCATGACCGACATCGAGAAGGCCGGGTCCAGTTGTTGCCGGAAGACATGCGAGGGGGGCGGAGTCGCTGTAGAAAAGATGTAACCATGCCACAAATCTCTTGTCGACGGTCCCAACACACCTCGTTTTGATCGAGGTGCGTGGACGCAGCATTCGTACAATCTGATCAACATTCGCGACTATTGTAATAACCGCAGTAGTTTAGGCGTTATAGCTATACGTGCCGATGAAGCGACGACTCCTGCTTCGATTTACCGTAGATGCTCACGTACGCAACGCACCGTACATCGGGTCAATTTCCGAAGTCAACTTCCCGAAACAAAAAATGCCACTATTTGATGTGACTGCTTCTGACCTAGCCTCGTTGTGAAGGTCCAGCAAGACCTGCTTCTCGGAAGAGTCGTCGACGCTATCTCCGGCATCTGCCGGCCCAGTTTCTCCAATGTAGTAGAGATCGAACGACCAAAACCCTCCTGTTTGTTTCGGATGCATTGATACCGATCGGCGGTCAACTTGACCATCATACGCATATTTACTAGGGGTTCACACAAGTCATGCCATATCGAAGCATTTCGTTGGTTGTAGCAAGGATTTATCGGCGACGACCTTGTTCCTACTGTGAAGGTCAGAAATACCCCGATGTAGTGTTGAAGCAGCCACGTCAGTTCCTGCACGAGTTGAAATGCATCCTCCGCTAAACAGTCATGTTCATACATTGGAGAAAGCAGGAGGCTTTGGACGTGTTGGGAGCGTACAGCAGTGTTGGAACGCACCGCAAACAAGGTTGTCGTCGCCTTTGCAAGGGTGGTCGCAAGTGCCCGGTCCGTACTGCACGTGCCGTTTCTCCTCCTCTTCGGTCCCGCAGTAACATTCGCGTCCGTATTGCAGGCCCATGAAGTCGTAGCCGTTGCTGGAGCAGTGCTCGTAGCACAACTGCACAACACGGCAGGATAAGAGTGAAGTTCCGGCGTCATTACATCCGTGCTTGACGCACAGCAAGACTGCCCTGTCGGCGGTCAACAGCAATTGCATACCATGGTACCTCCCTGTGAACCAGAGAGTAGACGCGTCAAGCAACTGTACAACAGGATGTACACTGCTACAAGCAATCAGCTGCTGTGTGCCCGGGACATCTCGTCTGCAGCAGGAAAAACGCCTACTCTGCAGTCGTTTCGCTGTCGGATAACACAGCGTGCAGCGACTGCTGTGTTTGTCTCGCAAGCTGGGTTGCTATGTCAAGTACGCGGGAGCAGAAAAGTGCGGGGTAACCAGCCAGGGTAACCTGTTCTGGGGTACATGGATACCATATTCGACACAGGATAACACCCCCCCCTGTACCGATTTTCAAAGCTCGATTTCTCAACAGCAGAAAGAGTCACAGCGCCGAAAACGGTGCCATCGAAGCCGTCTCGTCGAGAACTTTCCGAAAATGTACCGTGCCGTTAATTCATCTTGGTCGTGGCGTAATCGAGCTTTGAAAATCGGTCCAGGGCGTGTGTCATGTTGTGTCGTATGTATTCGGTAGGTGGTGGGGTGGTGGTGCTTGGTGGTTCCTTGGTTCCGCCGCACGCCGTATACTGCTGGTTTCTAGACTATACAGGTGCTCGGCGGAGTGTGTGAGGTGTGAGAGGATGGCGAAGCTCCATGGCCAGCCTCTCAGGATGCCTCTCACCCAGTCTTTCAATTATGCTCTCTTTCCGCCCTCAAAATCGGGCACGCTACTGCTGTACATACATACGCACGTTCACCACGGGTTGCGAGCCTCACATACATGCTTTTTCGCTACGAGCTGCGGACAGCCCGGCGAGCCAAGGACGCGCCCAATTCTTCATACACTGCACACCAGCGACCTCAGCACTGCTTGCAACGGTTCTATCCGGTTACAGTAGACTTCGGAACAACGCGGGATAACATTTCGAAGTGCTTTTCAACCTGATGACCTCAAGAGTACCAGTGCAACTGCGCACACCTAGAGCACTACAACTAGCGGTCAGTCATCATCAAGCGCAACATCAACAGGACTGATGTTGCTTGAACCCTAGACCCATATCATAACTCATAGCCCAAAACTCTAGAACTACATTAGGCTGTTGTGCTCTCGTGTTCTTGGAAGTCTGTGTGCCCAAAGGCTGAAAAATTGAAAAAAGACGCTGCTTTCATTTATTGGATCCAACCGACATATTTTTTTTGGAATTCGGATTCCACGAGCGTTCGCGGCACTGCGCGTGTACATGGAAGTGTGCAATCTGGTCAAGTTCATGACATAACAATCTCATGCTGTGGACTATGCATTCAACAATTCTAGTCGAGGATGCCAGCTGGCATAGAGAGCTGCACGGTCGCGGTTTGCGCAGGGAAGCTAGCATGCACTGTTTTGGTGTCGCATGTTTCTGCACACACTACGGACACCCTACGAGCCGTCGTAGACTACGTGTGTGTGCAAGAAGAATGTCCCGCATACGCAGACTTCCAGAGATACAGAGATACGTAAGTAGACTGGCTGTTCAGTTGTGGTGAACGACAGGACAGAGTGTGCCCGCCTTGTGTGTCACAATCAACGAACAAAGCCTGTACTCCCCGCGCGAGTGGTACGCGAGCCTTCTCTCCCGCGTCCACCCCACCATGTTTTTCTTCTCACCTCCGGAGTCATTTCATTGGATCTGAACCCGTCATCCATGGCTCGGCCCTGCCCCTCCTCCCCCTCGTCCGCGTAGCAGTCGATGTACTCGTACGAGGATGTCTCATACGACAATCGTCGGAGTTGACGCTGCTGCTGATATTGCATAAGAGGGAAAGCACAGGGTGGGCGGTGTTTCGGCCCAAAAGGTTATGAGCCTGACGGCAGTTACTTAGTTTTGGAACGGATATCTTGGGTTTGGGGGCGAGATGAGATTGATTGTGGGATTTCGTGCCCGTGCACACTGAGATATGCATGCAACGGTACCAGGTTTGGTCAGGTTCCGAACCCTTTTGGTACACGATAGACTCGACTAAGCACCCGCAGTCGGGTGGCGGCAGGTGGGCTCTGTTCAAAGAATGGGGCGGGTACGCACACAAAATTACAGTATGTGTGTGTATGCAAGGCGCGAGCAATTTACTCACGTGAATGCCAACAGCTTGCCCTTGGCGAGAAGTGGTTCGGATAGCTCCCCGACCAAGCGCGGCGGGGAGTAACGTGGCAGACACCACAGCAGGAAGGTACATCTGCGCATGTAGTACGGCGGAGCGTATTTCGGCGACAGCGGTGAGAGTGGTTTGACATCGCTCGGCGGTGTGCTGCGCGTTCAGATCTTCTCAGCAGGTGGGATCTGCTGGGGCAGGAACTGCTCTTTGGATATCGGGCGCCGGATAGTTTGCTGCAGACACACAACACACAACCCTGCATACTTTAGGACACTTTTTGGGGGCTGCGAATGACAAACCGGACTGCTTGCCAACACCTTACAATGCACGCTAAGTTCGCATCCCGGGAGTTCAAATACGAGGAGAGCAACAGGGTGTATGCATATGTACTCGCACGCATCCTCTGCGGGAAAAACGAACGAGTTTTCGCAGGTGAATACGCCTGCATGCAGACTACATAGTCTATTAAGAGATGGCGCTAAAGGCGTATTTGCGGCGTATGGACTGTACCGCAATCACTCGTCTTCAGCTGCTCTCATCACGACGTGCAATACGCTATTTACCAAAAGAGGCTATAAAGACCCACCTTGATCGCTGGCTAGGAGCTCCCTTGACGTGAAAAGAACGTTGGATCGTGTAGCGTGTATGAGTGGGCGGTGGGGGAATAAAGCGCCGCGTGCCTGGCTCTTTGCTTCGGCTACTTTTTTTTCTATTCCATTTTTGGAAGTTGTTGTTCTGTTCGTTGAGAGGATGGCTTTTCTTGTTGTACAACAATAATTGTTGATGATGCATAGCAACACCTGCCGTACCATGACTTGGTTGGGTGGACGCGAACATGTGCATTGTCTCAACACTCTCTGTACCCCTTCCGCATGACCCCTCCCACAGATATCCATACTCAGTACTCAAGGACTACGGAAGGGTGTGGACTTACGCAGGACCGGATCATTGATATGGGTTCGGGCCGATTTCGGCCCGATCTCGGGATTGCAGTGGCGAGTGGTGACTGATGAGAGAGACAGAGACGAGTATCGGCGGCATGTGGCGGACCACTCTTGGGTCTGCATGCCAGAAGAAAAATAAGTCGACTAAGCCGTCGTTTAGTATGGCTCATGGTTCGCCGCAGGGGGGGGGCAAGGAACGACAATAAATTGAGGTTGTAGACTCAACAACTAATATTCGCCTACTTACTACGACACACCGACACACAGCAGCAGTGTGTGAGATTTTCAACGTATGTATCCGTACGTAACGATGTAAAGGGACTCGCTCGTCAAATTTTTCTTCCGTGTGAGCCGCGTCGTCGACAGCAGTGCGTACTGGTCGCCAATGTTATCATCGCGGTTCTACAATAACAGTAGCCTGTAGATGATGCATGCCGCAATGAACGCGATGTGTCTCGCACCAACTTGCAAGTGATTTTCGACCATCGACCATCGCTTTTGAAGTAGTAGTCCAGGCGGCCGTGCGGCCGATGTACAGCAGTACAGCAGTAGTCTAGACTAGTGACGTTTTGTGTCATATAGTTGCGCGTCCATTCATTCTCTCTCCGGGGGCAAGGACCTCCCCTCCACGTAAATTACGTGCTGGGTGGATGCGATCAGACGCAGCCAGCAAGAGCAAAATACCAAGGATTGGAAAGCTGCCCTGTAGAGCTTGCCCACCATACATAGGAGAGATATCATCGCTGTATGCTGCTCCGGGACTCGTAGAAGCAATGTATGGTCCAAAAGCGCAGTGCTTCCGCTATCAACGCAATGTGTGAAATCAGTGGATATGTACAAGTATCTGAACCTGACCCTTCCAGAAATTGTAGCCCAGCGAAAGCCAACTTCCTTCTATGGCGGCGTTGATCGATAATTCGGGTGGCTCAGTTGTGTGTGATGGGAGCGTAGAGCAGCTCGGCCATGACGGGCCGCACGGGTAGGTAAAGACGTGTAGACGTGGTGAAAAACGTGTTGTATTCATCGGGGGCGTGCTTGAGCTCGTCATTCCATCACGGCATCAAGTCACGCATAACGCTTTAATACCCAGAACGAATCTCCATGAATCTCCACCAATCTACTACACTCCCAAGGAAAACACAAAGAAACTTCTTGTCCCTCCGTAGTTCGTCACTGCAATCCCCGCATATGTATACGCAATATACCACCCCCATGCTATGCTACGAGTATATCGAATAGCCCCCCTGCTCGTATGCATCGTCATGCTCCAACAAAGTATCAAAGTCATCCTTATCATACCAGTTCATCCCAAAACAAATCAAAACCAAGACAAAATCGAAAACTCCAACACCAAAACAATACCTCCAAAAACAATCAATCGCATACCAACTCTTCCAAATCATCAAGAAAAATCCCGAACATTAACCTTCCAAAACACTACCATCTCCACTTGACCCTCTCTATCTCTTGTTCAAACTCGTACATATCCTCTCTCTTCCACTCAACGGCAAAGCACGATTTGATCCCAAAACACCTCTGTCACTGCAAATTCATCACAAAGTCTCTGTGCAACGCAAAAGATTCCTTGCTGATAGCCTTCGTCAAGAAATCTGCATGCTGAAACTCCGACGCCACATGAGTAATCGAAATCTCCTTCCTCTCTACCAGTTCCCTGATAAAGTGATGCCGTACATCAATGTGCTTCGAGTTTGAGTTCGTGATCGGGTTGTGCGCAATCTGAATCGCTCCCTGATTATCCTCGAAGATTTGAATGCACGGCATACCTGCATCTGGCAACATAAAACGCCAAACTTGCCTCAAGAAAAGCACCTCCTTCAAGACGTCGGCAATTGCCACATACTCTGCTTCCGTTGTGGAAAGCGTAACGCACTTCTGCGTCCTCGAAAACCAAGTCACACACCCACCCCCACACATCACTAGTCCTCCTGAAACCGACCTACGGTCTGCTGCCTTGCTCGCATAGTCAGCATCCACGAACACCTGCATGCTCATGCCAGTCACCACACCCCTCTCAAATGTAATCCCCATCCAACTCGTCCTACGCACGTACCCTAAAATACCAAGTGCTGCCTTCCAGTGCACCATCTTGGGAGACGCGCAATACCGCGCTACTGCTCGTACTGCATTCGCGATGTCCGGCCTGGTTTGAGTGGCCAACCACATCAGGGATCCTACCAACTCGCGGAAAGGGACATCAGCACACGCTTCGTCCTCGTCAAAGTCGGTGAGCTTCATGCTCACAGGCAAGGGCACACTCTTCCCCCACTCTACGCCGTACTCTGCAGCCAACTCTTCTGCAAACCTTTGCTGCGAGATCCTCAAAAGGCCTCTCTCTAGATCTCTCTGGTAAAAGCACGCGGAGTACCACCTCAACTCCCCAAGGTTCTTCACGGGGACCATCTCGTTGAGGTCTCTGCCAAACTTGTCACATCTCTCCTTCTGCCCTACGGCAAAAATGTCATCCACGTGGACCACGATGATCATGATCACACATCCATCCTCCATAAATCGAAAAACACATGCATCCGCCAAACACTGCACAAATCCTAAAAGTAACAAACACCTCGTCAGGTGCGCATGCCATTGTCGTGACGCCTGCTTCAAACCGTACAGACTCTTGCATAGCTTCACGATCAGTCCAGATAACCTACCACAACCTTGCGGGAGACGCATGAAAACATCCTCTTCAAGCTCAGACTGCACAAACGCCTGCTGAATATCGAAATGACACAAGTCAAGGTTCTGCTCACATGCCAAAGCTGCCAACAAACGCACACTAGACACGGATACGGTGGGTGCAAACAATTCTCCAAAATCAATCGAAGCCCTCTGCATGTCCCCCCGCGCTACAAGTCTTGCCTTGAATTTCGTCGGCCATCCGTACTCGTCTGCCTTACAGTTGAATACCCACTTGGCGTTGATGAAGTTTTCTACTGGTTGCTACACCGGACTAAAAGTACCTGCATCCAACAGACCGAAAAACTCCCGACCGACTGCATCATCCCACAACTCTGAATGTTGAGACCGCATGGCCTCCTTGAACGTTTTCGGCACGCGGAGGTCGCTGGCGAGGCAGTGAGGGAGGTCCGGCATCTTGTCAGGAGGGCGCTTGGCACGAAGAGTGGCTTCCACGTCCTCGCGGGTGGCGAACATTGCTGCGAACATGTGCAGGCCCCCCGGCCCTCCAGCTCCTGCGGCCCCCCCGCTCCCATGGCCTGCTAAACTCGTATCTTGCGGCGGTGGGGGAGCGGGAGGGGCGATGCTGGCGGACGCTGGCAGGTCTCGACGTCCTTGATCGACGGCCTCCCGGGTGGCGAGCGACGAGACGAGCGCATCCTTGCCCATCATCGACAGCAGCCCAAGGCGGTGTTGGAGAGCGGTGCCGCCACCTGACGGCGACGGCGGTTGCTGTTGCTCATCCATGAAGCGCACTCGGTCGCCGCGCGTACGGCCATGCACTCTGGTTTCCTTCTCGCCCAATTCTCTGACGGCTCGCTGTGAAAGCGGCGGGTGATGGGGAGCGGGAGCGGCGGCGCTTGCGGGCGGGGGTGTCGGCGGTGGACGGGGCGGCGTGGCTGCGGTGGACGGCGGTGCACTCGAAGACGCCGTGGAGATCGGCGACGCGGCTCCGGACCCTGTGAAGATCGACGGAGAAGTGGGCGGCGGCGAAGCGGTGGTCGCTGTGGGCGGGGTGTAGGTGTACGTCCGCGATGCCCATGGCGGTGGCGGTGCGGCAGCGGCTGCAGGAACGGCGGCGGCCGGCGAGGGCGCCGCGGTGACCGAAGAGCCCCCCCCGCTGGCCGGTACCGGCGCCGGCACGGCGGTGCGGCGGTTGATCCACACGACGTTGTTGGACAGGCAGATCCTTCCGGTGTCGGCGCGGAGAACGACGGCAGTGGCGGCGGAGTGGTTGCGCGCTCCGTGCATGTAGAAGCAACGCACGGATTGGACGTCCGCCTTGCTGGCGCGCTTCACGCGCATCATCCCCTCCTGGAAAAAAGGGACGACGTTGAGCGGCGGTTTACGTCCGAAGAAGGCCTCGAACGGCGACATCCAGGCCGGGTTGGCCGACGTCGCGGAACGGTTGAAGCAGCCGGAGGCCCAGATCGCCGATGCAAGCCACAGCCGGTGTCCGTTGGCGTCCATACCGGGGATAGAGGCGAGGTCGACGTGGCCCATGGAGAGGACGTGGCGACGGGCGGCGTGGCCCCCCTTCATAGCGCGCCAGATTGCGCTCTCGACGACCGCATTCTGCTTCGGGGTGTCGGGTGCGGTGTACTCGCGCCGGATGCCAGCGGCGTCGCAGAACGCGACGAAGGCAGCACTGGTGAACTCACCACCGTTGTCCATGCGGAAACACCCCGGAGTGCCGTTGCCGTTCAGGTCGGCGAGGAAGCGCCGCGTGTACGTCAGGGTGTCGCTCTTGGCCCGCATGCCTTACGCCCGTTGCCACCGCGACGCGCTGTCCACGAACATGATCAGGTAACGAGAACCATCGAACGCCTCCGAGTACGGGCCGGTGATGTCGATGTGCACCTTGCCGAACGGTACCGCCGCGCGGGTGACTTCACGCCGCGGCACCGGGGCCCTCCTGCCCTTCGCCTCGATGCAGCCGACGCATGGCTGCAGTTCCCCCACCAATTGAACACCCTGCTGCTTTGCGGTTTCCCTCATCAAGAATTCATTCACGTGGCCGGTGGAAGCGTGGAACAAATTAATGTCGATGGTGGACGTGGGTTTTCCTACAGTGAACGCTGGACCACCGGGGGCGATAATCGCCAAAGCATGGGAAAGGGAGGGGGGACCTACATCTTGCTGCACACGGCACTCGACAACAAAGTCTCTGAGCACGTCCAACTCATCTTGCATCACAGCGAACGCAACGGGGGGCTTCACGGACTCACATACGCCTAATGGGTCGGGATAAAAGTCACCCGGCGGGACCGAGTCCTGTCCGTTCATCAAGCCTACATCCAAGAACATACTCATGTCCATCAAAGGCAAATTATCCTGGGACTCAAGGGGCATGATCTCTATCTCTCGCGACACATTCGGGTTCACGACTGAGGGGGACAGGACGTCGGATGAGGCGATGGCTGCGGCTAGGGTAGGCTGAAAATCTCGGATCGACGGAGACACTAAATCAACATCGATAGGCGGGGAAGCATCACTCGGAGGTACTACACCGGAAGTGGTGGACGGGATGCTCGAACTCGAAGGTACGACACCGGCAGCGCCGATGGGCGGGAAGCTCGAAGCCGAAGGTACAACACCGGCGGGACCGATGGACGGGAAGCTCGAAGCCGAAGGTACAACACCGGCGGGACCGATGGACGGGAAGCTCGAACTCGGACCGCATCCTGCACCCGATCCTGAAATCTGAGAAGGGGGAGGGGGGTTTTGCGCAAAAAGGCCAGTACCAACACCAGGCGGAGACGCTTGGCGGACAACGGGGGGAGGGACAACGGTAGAGGGGATTACATCACCGTCGCGGTACGAGGGAGGCAAGCGGGTGGCCGATAGAGAGCATCCGATATCCGAGTATGCGAAACTAAGCCGACCACCGAAAAAGGTGCACACCCCTCTCATCCAACATTATCCTGTGCTTTTTCTGCGTGTGGTGCAGAGAGAACAAGTTGAACGAAATCCCTGGTACTACGTACACGTCTGTCAATTGGACACAGAAATCCGCTTCTCCCGATCGACCTCCTGCCATGTGAAATGCCAGATTGACACTACCTACGCACTCCACGCGCAAATAAGCACCATTGCCTACTTTGATGAATTCTTTGCCGGGGGGGACAGGCGAGATGTTGTACATCTTGGAGCTGTTACTCACAAAATGGTTGCTTGCACCGCTATCAGACCAAAATACCTCCCTACCAGGACTGTATTCGCAACTCTGTGCAGACAAAGCAAAGCCAAGATCATCACCACATGCGACACTGCTTACATCACTCGAAACCGAAAGCGAACTCATCTCGTCAGCGGACACAAAGTGTGCCATCAGGGAGTGGAGATGCCCAGGCGGATAGGTTGCTGCTCCGGGAGAGGGCGACTGGGGCGGGGCATGGGTGGAGTGCTGCTGCTGCTGCGGCTGAAACGACGGCGGTGGCGGAGGCTGCGATGGTGGCTGCTGCTGCTGGTAGTACGGTGTCGGAGGCGGGTAGTACGGCTGCTGCTGGTAGTAGTCTGGCGAAGGCTGCTGCTGCTGCTGCTGCTGCTCCCACCCGCCATACTCGGTACCATTCGCGGGCCCCCCGTAGGGCATAGCACTATACGCGTGCATCACATTAGCGTGCCCGTACGGAGGCCGCCAAGGCGGTTGTGGAGGACGAGGGGGCGCTGCATACCTGTGCTGATGCTGTCCTCCGTAGCCGCTGTGAGGTCCGTGCTGAGGCCCACCGCCCCAGCCCCCCCCACTGTAGCTCGGCTGCTGCGGCGGCGGTCCGTGAAGTTGCTGTTGCTGAGGCTGCTGTTGCTGAGGCTGCTGTTGCTGAGACTGCTGCTGTTGGGGTTGCTGTTGCTGAGACTGCTGCTGTTGGGGCTGCTGCTGCTCCTGCTCCTTCCGACGGTCGCGCTGGGTGTAGCACTGGGCGTTGGTGTGGAACAAGCGCGGATGTAGGTAGCAGTGGTCGTTGTCGGCTCCTCTCTCACCTCCGCCTTTCTTGTTTCCTCTCACCCTGCTCCTGCTCCGACTCCGGGCGCCTCCGTCTCCGTCCTGACCCCCGCCGTTTCCACTCGACCCATTTTGGACACGTCCATCGCCCCGGATGCCACCGGAAGCGACGAACGCGTGCCCCGCGCCATTCTTCGGTTCCCCCTCCCGACGGCGAACCGAGTCCGCATGAGCATCTCGCACAGCCTTTTCAATTGTCTCGCGCGAGGGGGGAATCGGTGACATGGTCAGAATCTTCTTCTCTACCGAGTACTCGTCGGAAAGGTGGTATACCATGTGGGCATTGGCATCATCGTCGGAGAAAACAACACCGTGCGAGGCGAGCCTACTGCGCAAAACAGCAAATCTCCCGAAGTACTCTTGCGGGGTCTCCCCTACTTTCATCTCAAGAGCGTGATATTGAGATGACAGCCTTTCTTTTTCGGCCCTGGCACGCGGCTCGTAATAATTGAGGAATATCTTCCAACCTCCACTAGGACTCCCATCGGCGATGATCTGGGTTAGGATTGGCATGTATGTCACTGTCGTGATCAGCAGGTTCCACGCCGTTATTGCCTTTTCTACCCGTCCACTCGAATGCACCCTACGCATCTCCTCCATGCTCACGCCTTCTTTCCCAACTGGAATTTTTTCTTCAGTCAGTACTACGTCACGCACTCCTTCCTGGGCAAACATAGCTACCATGTTCGATCGAAAAATCAAAAACTTAGCCTGCTCATCCTCCCCTTGCTTGAAAACACCATCCCAAGGCGCTAGGCGCTTAGTCTCAGTCATTCGAACCGTCCCTGCGTTAATGGGTACTCTTACCCATGTCCCCTGATGAGACGTGAAGTCGACCGGTGAGGGCGTCGGCGAGTGTGCGGGCGATTTCGTCGGTCGTCGGGTTGGCCGATGGCCGCCCCGCGTGTTGCTGGTGGCGATCCTCGTGCTCTCTTCCGGTCCGGACGTCATCTGTCCTCCGCTCCTCTGCTTCTTGCCTCGACATCTCGGCCAGTCTTGCTTCTACCCTCTGTTCGACCAAGTAGTTGATCCGGGCTTCCTCCTCTGCTAGTCGGGCGCTCACTCGATCTTGCTCGGTGTCGCTCATCGGTGGCTGCTGCTGATCGCCGCAAAGCGATACTCCAAACTAAGCTCGACTCGAATCTCGTAGACGACGTGTCATACGCTAGCGTGATCGATAATTCGGGTGGCTCAGTTGTGTGTGATGGGAGCGTAGAGCAGCTCGGCCATGACGGGCCGCACGGGTAGGTAAAGACGTGTAGACGTGGTGAAAAACGTGTTGTATTCATCGGGGGCGTGCTTGAGCTCGTCATTCCATCACGGCATCAAGTCACGCATAACCCTTTAATACCCAGAACGAATCTCCATGAATCTCCACCAATCTACTACACTCCCAAGGAAAACACAAAGAAACTTCTTGTCCCTCCGTAGTTCGTCACTGCAATCCCCGCATATGTATACGCAATATACCACCCCCATGCTATGCTACGAGTATATCGAATAGGCGTTCCGTGTTAGAGGGAGAAAGGAAGGGCGGGGTACACTCGTATTTTGGCCGGGTACTACGTGATTGGCTTCCCTCGAAAGGGCACGGGTATGCGTAGCCTTAGTGGAGGCGCGGGGCAACGAAACGTAAACAGACTCACACCAATCGCAGCACGAGCAGCCGAGTGAGTTATTTTCTGTCGATGGGCTTCCTCTCTTTCAGCATGCTTCCCGAGAGGTTTCCAAACGCGTGTTGTACACCGCCTACCACAATAATGTTTCTTCAGCATTGTCGCCGTTCGAGGTATGATCGATTAGACTACGGTGTGAACATGGCGTCGAACCCGCTTGCTTCGTCTGCACGCTGTTCGTCCTACAGAGAGCACGAGACAGATGAGAGTGATGTGATTGCTGCGTGACGAAGGAGCGAACCCCACTCTAGCATTATCAAAGATTATTTAGTGCGTACTCGCCTCAAAACACCTATTGTAAGGGTTGAATGGATTCAAAGGTCAGTAGATAATGGAATTATTTGATCATTTTGATGCTGAACCCAGGTTCCCAATCCTCTCGCATACATGGTTCGTTTCAACCCATTCACTCACGAACACCTCAATCGGGACTCAACCGGATGGGCTACCACCGTTCACGATGGAACCTCAAGATACTTTGGCAATCGTTGAGTTGTCCCCATTCATTTCTGAAGAAATGCGGCGCGCTGGGTGCAAGTTTTTCTACAGGTCTGACTCCTGCCACACCGTGTTGAGCGATTCTTTGATATTCTCCTCGTTGGTATTCTTGTTGGGGTGTATGAATAGTTCATTTGTTTCTTGGGGTCTGTACTAGGTATGTTACGGCGAAGGCCGACCAACAAAACGAGGCGTTTGTGTAAAACACAGTAGATGCTTGGGAGAACGGTGGCATGTGCGGTGAATGAGACAAGAAAAATCCCTGGTGGTAGTGCAGGCAGCACCAAGCATGACTATTATTATTGACACTTGCCCCACCAGTCCCGTGGTTTCTCAATCTCTGACACGAGCTCTCCACGTCACATGACCAATACAAACACGAGGAGGCTGGGTGTTGACCAAGGAGAGTCATACGGGAACAGGATATGTCAAAAGGCGTCATTTTTTAGGACGTGAGACAGAGTTTTAGCGCTAAAGCACCCGCGAGAAGCCCGTCAATACATGTGTGAAACCCGTCTATCTGCGGGCCGTATGCTTTCAGAATGTTACAACTCTGTTGAGCAAATGAAGGAAAGGAGACACCAGGGCAGAGGTGTCGTTACCGCTGCGGGAAAGAAAAAAATCACCGTGCAGATATGCTGCCATGCCGGTTGTTCAACATGCCAAAGAGATGATTCGTGATGATTGCTTTTGGGCGTTCATTCCCTAGACCTCAGATAGAGTCAAGAGAGCGAAGAACAAACAAAACAGATCACAATGAACAATTGCAGCTCCCAGGATCACGGCTGTTGGGTGTTTGTCTGTGAAGTGGTTTCGTAGAATGCGGTGCCCAAGCAAGCGGCGAAATAGACAAAAATACTCCATAATAAAGAAGACACCACAAAGTAGGCGCCAAGGTAAATCGAGACAGCTGATCGGTGGATGCCAAGTTAAATCTGTCCCGGTGTTTTGTTTTTTGCTGCCCACAACTACATGGAAGGAAGACGAGGCCTTTGTGAAACTCTCCTGGTCTCTTACAAATTGGAGTGTTTCTGATACAGTAGTACCCTCGTACATACTTGTAGCCTGATCTACTTCTACAGGGACAAATATATAGGTCTTCCCCTCCTCAAAGTACCAAGCGTTCACACGACGAAGTTTTGCGTTAAGTGCACACCGGAGCCCTATTCTGTGCACAGCCCGGTATGATCAACACCGCCAATTGCCCTGTCGGACTAGCGCTCTTCGTGTTCATTGTTGGCACGGCCGTGACTTGCGCTTGGGGACTTGCCGCGGGTTCGACCCCTACCGGTGGGAGACGTGGCAGGCGCGGTATCCGCGGGCTTCCTCCTGCATCGGTACGTGTCGGGAGACAGGTGGAGGAGAGTGAGTGCGCGAGCAACGCAGGAGAGCGAATCTTAGTTTACTTCTTGATAACGAAAACGGACAACTGGATCACCTTCACTGTATTGACTGCAGAGAACGCCGTAACCCTACATAGAAAACCCGGGGCGGAATCCGTAAGACGTTCGCCGGCGACACGAAGGGGGCGTGACGGGTAGAGAGGATGGTCCTGTTCACAGGAGAGGGAGAACCGAACTGCGGTAGTACGTACTGTGAAGTGAACTCACCTTTTTCTCCCTTGCCCTGGTCGTCCTCATCCTCGCCCTCGTCTTCGCTCTCGTCCTCCTCTGAAGCGAAAACCTCCAACCGGCTTTTTGACGCTGTGGCGGGGGGCTCCTTTTCCTTCTCGCTCTTGCTTCTCGCACCTGACACCATCGAGGAGGAAGCGGGGTGGGTGGTGAAAGGGGTTGGTCAGAACGCCTGACGGTGGCGAGAGCACTTACGGTATTGCTGCGTAAATACCCGGGTCACACTCCGCTCATCTTGCCACAGAACGTGTTTTGCTACATGTTTGACTTCAACGGCACTCTGGCGGCGGTCGATCTCGATACAAACGGCCTTCTAGATTCCGGTTAGAGCTCTTGATCACGTTGGATGATTCACTCGCTTCGGCATAAGCATAGGGTGCTCTCCTTCCTGTTACATCGCCAAAACACTGAACGGGCAGTGTTGATACCCAAATATCAGGGAGCGGTATTCAGGGCCCCCTGGTGACGAGATGTAAATCGAGCCTACAGCGGTTGGTGCCGACATCGATACCTCGAGGAACAATTCATGATCTGACCGGGTGCGGCTGTCGCCTTGGCCCTCGCTGCCGATGACGCCTTTCCATGTTGCAGGTCGCTCTCCCCCTCCTGCTTGAGCTCCTCCATGGACAGAAGCATCACCTCCTTCATCTGCCAGGCCGAACCCTTCCTTGTCCAAGTCAACGTTAGTGGCCGCGGCCGCGCCGGAGCCCTCGTGGACTTGCTGCTGGTGGGCTTGAGGCCCATTCTGATTTTCCATAACCGGAGCGGTGTTGTCTGTTGCTGCTGCGATAGACGGCATGCTACTGTAGGGAGTGAAAATCCACCGCACAGACATGCCGTCCGTCGCAGCAGCACCAGACCACACCGCCGCGGTGAAGGACGATGAGAAGGGGCCTCAGCCCAGCAGCAACAGATTCACCAACGCGACGCAGCAAAAGGCGGTATCTCGCCCCGCTACGCGACGAGGAAAAGGCGGCATCTCACCTGGCCAGCGGGGCAAGATGCCGCCTTTGCGTCGTCGCGTTGGCGAATTGTTTCCCACAACTGCGCCCTCATGTAGATTTCGTTTCAGTGGCCCAATTTCGATATCCTTGTAGCCAACCACAGTATTTGTGTAGTGTGCGGCAAGCGAGAAAAAGCGCGGCATGATATCGAATGGGGAAGAAAGTGTAGGAGTCGAAAGCCGGAAACGCACCGTATCCGGCACATATCCAAGCCGTGCGTCGCGTTCGATTCCCCCTTGTTCCGCCTTTTCCATTGCTTGCTGTCATGAGACTTGCGTGAACAGGAAACGGCACGGTTCTATGGTATTTCAGAACAATGTGTAAGACCAGGGAACGGTCTAATATTACGTAGAGAAAACATTCTCTTGACCGTTCACCGTCCACCGTAAGACGTCTATTTTGTTTGTGGCCTCGTTGATGACTTTCTTTACCGCCTCTTCCTGCCTGATTAAGGTGTCGTGCACAGAGAGCATTCCCAAGCGCTCGAGCTGCAGGGCAGGGTTGGAAGGTGGGGGTGCGGGCACGGGGGTTTGCAGCCGGCGGCAACATCGGGAATGATCACGAGGTTAGAAGATGTCAAGAGACCATCAAAGGGATAGAACCGTGTACACAATGTAGTTTCATAGTTTCTGCTCAGCTGAATTCACCCCGTTGGGTGAAAATCAGAACGTATGAGACGCTGTCACAGCACTTACCTGCTTTTGGGCTTCGGCCCGTTTTGACATACTGGTCTTGTTCTGCTGCAAGTCGTTTTCGACTTGCACCAATGCAATCCTCGCCCTGTGTGCGTCTGCCCTTGTCTCGATGCCAGCCAGCTGGTATTCGTAGCAGACTGAGCGTGCCGTCTGAGACGAACGCGGCGTACGTTTTGCTGGGGGCGAGGGGTGGATTTTCTCTTTTGTTGTCCTCATGACGAAAGTTGATCATGTTCACGTATGATAGCGTGCTACAGAATACTCTACAGGGAGAGTCATGTGGGGGAATGGAGGATCAAATCAGAAAGTGTGAGACGCTGTCACAGCACGTACCTGCTTCTGGATTTCGGCCCGTTTTTACATCTTGGTCTTATTCTGCAAGTCGTTTGGGACTCGAACCGATTCAGCTCCCGCCGTGTGGGTGTCTACCCTAGTCTCGATACCAACCAGCCGGTACTCATAGCAGGCCACGAGTACCAGCTGGCTGGAATCGAGACTAGGGCAGACGTCCACAGGGCGGGCGTTGAATCGGCGCGAGTCCAAGACGACTTGCCGAAAATGACGAAGATGTTATAACGGTCCGAAGCCCAGGATCAGTTAAGCGCTGCGGCAACGTCTCAACACGTCCTGGTTTCACCTTCCATTCCCCCCGCATTGACTGCCCCTAGTGTATTATGTAGCACACCGTACGGGGGTGGACTTCTTACTCATTCAACGTTCATGTGACAAAAGTTGATCATGTTCACGATAGTGAGCTTCTGCATGCTCCACAAGCAGTGGGTGGCGGACAGGGTTAGTCTATGGGGGGGGAAACGGAAGGAAAAAAATGGTGGGGAAAACGGAAGATCTTTTCCGTGGGAATTGGGGAGATGTTGTAGCAGCAATGTGTTTGGTTTCGGTATCCGCACACCAGGCCCCCACACCTTGCTCCCGCTACCCTTCGCCGCGTCCCACAACCACGATGCCGTTCCTAGGCAGCATCTTCAAGGAAGAGGTACACCAATCCAGCATTAGGGGGAACATATGTGGACCAGGAACGTCCTTACCATACATCCAAACGAAAGGAATACAAATCCCGCTGACTAGGTTCCTAACGTTTCAATCTGTGGATAATCGATCCGCAGGGCGTGCGTGCAAAGAATGCGGCCAATTTTTAAGAAAATCATCATGAGAAATGAACATGAATTGTCCATGGAAGAGTGTGTTTCGATAGCACTGGCCTTATCGGCCCGGCTGGGCCTGACGTTTATGCTACGGCAGCCCTGGAAAATGCATTCACGTCTCACTAGGTTTCGGCAAGCATTGCCGCTTCAGTGCTGCGGCAGAAACACCCCGTTGTGTGCCATGTCGAGACCTTGTTTTTTTTGCCTCAAAGGCGAGGAACACAAGGTTGCCATGGCGGTCGCTAACAAGCGGTACCAACGTAGCTTGGTGCCTACTTTTGCGCCTATTATCTAGTGGCAACTACGCCGTTTACGGCTCCCTGAATTCATTCCGACCCCCTACTCCTGCAGGCGGGAGCTCAGGAGCTCTGCAACTGGCGCGAGTTCCCTGCGAAAGCTACTGTGCATTTTTCTTAGCCACCGCAGGATGACTGCAGTTCACTCGCGCTTGTCTGCGAAAAGCCCTGTGAAGGCTGCTGTGCACTTCACATGGCCACTGCAGGATGGCACTGTAGTCCACGCTTGCTCGTCTGCGTACGTATGTATGCAGTTTCGCAAGCGCACAATCCACTGTCGATAACGAGCACGCAGCGGCAACCCGTAGCGCAGAAATAGGAAAGAGAAAGCACATCGCATACGCACCCGGCAGGAGTATACCCACCCATTTGTGTGTTTCTACACTCTCTATGCCCATCCTCTCGCCAGACCACTGGCGCATGCTATTCGATCGCTCTCTGCATCAGTTTCCTTCGCTATCGTGACCCTGTCAGGTCGTTGTAATGGAGCTATATATGTAAACAACGGCATCATCAGTCATCTTCAGACAAACGAACGTTTCGTTCGGAAGATGAAAAAATGACCCGGCAGGGTGTTTCCTGGCGCCAAATCTGGAAGGTTGTGTCTTGGCTACCAGTATCAAAACCTCTTTTTTTATTTTCTTAACGACACAACGAATCCATCTCCATCTGATAAAAGAGTCCAAGATATATACATGTCTTTCGATTTTCAATCATCATCGAGATGCAAAATCTTGACGTCGTCGTGGGCCCTGCTGGCATGCGAACGCTACTATTGTCGCCGTTGCGTGTGCTGATGCATGCATCTTGTGTAGGGAATTGGTGTAGTGGGGAGGCACCAGGTACACGCCGTAAAGTGGCATTCTGTGCTGTGGTAGCGAGTGGTACGGAGTAGCGAAATAAAAATTATGCAGATTGTTGCACGCAGGAGGAGGCGGGCAGATGAGAGAAGCACCCGAACTGTTCGCGGTTCCGCCGCCTCGAACCTTATCTCGGGAATGGAGGTAGGCGAACAGCGAGCAGGAGTGCTACACAGCCTATTGCTGTGGCTAGACAGCTGACGGTTTCAGCGTTCAAAGCCCCGGTGCTGTGAGGGAACTTAGAAAGAGGTAGAGCGAGAGAGTTAGAGAGAGAGTACTGCCTATTAGCTGCGAACGGCGGCGTTGCTTTCGAAGAGAACAGCCACAGGGAATAGGAGCGGCACTTCTCAGCTTGCCAAGTATGATGGCGACACAAGTTACGAAGGTGAGAGCACAAATGAACTCAATGCTGTAGTGAATATGCATCAGACTGCTGCAGCATGAGTTCGCGCGCGATTGGCAGAGCCTGGCTATCTTCGGGAAGGATCGGAGTGTTCGCATCGTCATGTACTGCTTTGGTCCGCAGTCCCTCCAGTTTTACAACCTACTGGTAGGGGACACGTGGCTTGGGATTGTGTCGTACAGTAAATAAGAGACCGGGGCGAGGCATATCACACAGCACATCACACAGCGTACTACCTCATCCAAGCATGATAGACCAAGGGGTCTCATGTGTGTTTCACACAGCGGAGCCTACATGGGGTGACTACGGTGCGATAGACTGACAATTTTGAGTGCTGAGTCACCAAAGTGTACCCATTTGGGCGCCCATTACTACAGCAGTAAGAGAGATGGTCGACAACCTCCTCCTGACGCTGGCTCTACTTCAGTATAAAGAAAACAACCTTCCCGCCTTTTGGATCTTATATATTCTACTATTTTCCGTAGAAGGCACCATGAAGAGGCGTCGCGTGTGCTGACACGTTTAGGTTTGCCACAGGAGCGGAAATATCGAAGGTCGCACCAGTCTCTACAATAGTCCTTACTCTGCACCGGAACCAAGCGGAATCCCACATTTGTCACAGGCTTGCTTACCGCCACGGACCGTAAACCCCTGAACCACATGTCATCAGCAGCAGCAAGTGGCATCAGCTACTCCAGGATACCCGCAGTTCAGGAGATTAGGGTCAGTGGCGGCGAGAAGAAGCAGTGAAAAACACTGTGGGCGTCGGTCTACATCTAACTTGCGGAGATTGTAGGCCACTACAACGACCCTCGATACAATATCACTACACAAGGAGCGGATTTGAGCGCCCAAACACACGCTGTAAGGTGTCCTCTAGTGATATCACTAGAATGCATAAGGCCAAAGGATGCAAAACGGGCCTTATTTGAGCTCTGCCGGTCTGGCTCTTTTGGATTGAATATTTACTTGTGATGTTATTGCTTGATTCCAAACGAGGCGGGTGGAGGTAAACTCTTGATAAGTATGTTTTGAGCAGTCCCTACTGCCACCCTGTGCGTGAATCAACGATTTATGTTTCATCTGATGCCTTCCGACTGGTCCTGTGTGTCTGTTTTCCATTTCTGGTGCTCTTGCATGTATTTCAAATTCAGTCAACATGAAGTTCGTTGTCTCCCACCCCTTACCCTTTTCGGCCTTCAGGCGTACTGACTGATGATTGATTGATCATTTACGAATGCTGGCGTGGTGGCAAATCGTGGAGTTGGCGCCCTGTAGACCTCCACGCCGGGTGTTGGAAGCCCTCATTTATTTTTTCCATCAACCGCGCTGACCGGCTCGACACTGAAAAGACGCCAGTGCCACCGGGCAACAGTTCGGAAAAAGGCGAATGTCATGGTCCGCTTGGCAGCAAGCAACCAACGCCATGATATTTTATCTTTAGGAAGTCTTCTAGTGTTTTAGTCAAATGAAAGCAGTGTGAGTGGGCTTGGTGAATTACCAACAAAACAACCTACAATACCAGTGCCAATATGCCACGTTCCTACGGAAGAAAGCGCGTACTATGCGCCGACGTGCACGCATGCTGCATAGGCCAGAAATGTGCGACCATTTGCGACCATGCTCGCTGTTTTTCTCCGCTTCTTGACCGGTCGGTTCGCCCTGTTCCTGTCTTGATCATCGCTCTTGGTGTTTTACCAAACAATTTTGGAAAAGTCGAATCTCAGGGTCGGCTTTGAGGTAACAAACAGCATCATCATCAGCGGCAATAGCCAGATTTTCCTGTGCACATTCATCTTCATGCACACACCCGCACAAATAATACAGCACCGGCAACGCATTCATCCAGGGGTCCGACGAAATTCTCACGCGTTCATTCGTGTGTGCCAGCATGTGAGCTGTTTCGCCCCGAATTCCTACGTTACTTGACAAATGAGTGTAGCTTCCATGGAAGTTGAATTTTACTCTGCCGTGGATTTGGTATCGACTTCCATGGAATGGTTCAAAGTTGATTTCCATGGAAGCTCGCCAAGTGACTTCCTTGGATGCTTAGGGACCTTGCGTGGAAGTTAAGCTAAGGGCGATTCACGAGCGACTTCCATCGAGACTTGCGCTTCGAGTTGTGTCAACGGCAGTTCAAGAGCGATTTCCAGTGAACCTTTAACTTCCATAAAACCTAATGGAGATCAACTTGCTTCCATAGAAAGTCGCTTGGTGAGCTTCCACGGAAGGAAGTCAAATTTTGCAACTACCATGGGAGTAGCCCACCTTCGGGTAGAAGCAGACTCAGTATCACAGAGGAGCATTGTTGCTGATCATCTGTTTCTCCCATGCCAGCACCATTGCCCTCTACCGGGTTGCGTTCTGTCGGACTTCGCTTTGCGCCAGGGATATAGCTCCTGCTAGATTAATCGCTATCCCTTCAATTCGTTCTTGAGGCCTCTCTATTGCAACCGTTGCTCTGACCATGTCAAGGATCAAAGCCCTTACTTTCTTCGAAACTATTGCCTCTGCTGCTGCTTCTACTGTATCGTTTTCCTTATCGGTGGGTAACCGGTGTTGTTGGCCAACCGAAGATTTGGGTGGGGTATGAGATACTCTCACCTCGCAAATTCCAAAGGAATCATGAGTCCGTGTGAAATACGCCGAGTGACATCAAATGAAAACGCCTCTGCATCTTGTCTTGAACGATGCCTTTAGTCGAAGAAAGTCCGCCTCGGCATGTATGTCTCTTGTGCCGTTTGCCTCCTCGGTTACATGGTTTATTGTTACTTAGAAAAACGCTTTGTTCCTTCGCCGAAGTCACTGTATGTGGAGCGAGCAACCGTAAACCGAAGGAGGGTGGGTCAAGCGTGCCCACATGATGGTTTGCCGTGGGGGTTGCTCTATCAACGACGGCGGATCCTGGTTTTTGGAGCGATTTATCGATGCATCATGTGCCGCAGGATTGACGATGGTGACATAGAGAAGAACATGGTTGTTGAAAGGACCTCGTCTTCCTCGTCTGTATTCAGTTTAACACGAATGGCTAGATCCCATCTAGTACAGGCTACGGTTTCAACGGGTGCCTAGTACGAACTGGGAGGAATTTCAATTGCGTGGGCCTGTGTGTTCAAATGTATCTTCTCCTCTGTTCTGGGCGCCAGTCCACACCATTCATTCGATTACAACAAACGCGCATCGTAAGTACGTTTTCACATGCGAGCAATCGTTGACTCGGCGACTTGTGCGTGACTGTCAGGGAGCAGCCGGTGCCTCGACGCGTTTGCCGCCGCCTTAAACCAAGCGTGCGAGGGGGGGGAGAAGCGTTGGTATGCGTCTACGCTGGAGCTGCAACTGGTGTCATTGGGATTGTGCATGGCATGCCGAGGCGTTCCAACCTTGCACGTGTATGTGCACGTGAATGACCGCCTTGCAACACCGTACAGTCTACGGGATTTTGGTGCTCCACATAGGGAACGACGGTCGCTGAGCTGGAACAGCTGGTGGAAGCGTTCTGTGCCGAGTCGCGTGCCGGCCGTGCGCGCACGTAGTATGACACTAGTACTTCCGATGGAGGTCATGCCGCAAACGGAAACCGAGCAGTGGAAATTTGTGGAGTTCTTGCGGCTACAGCAGTATACTATCACCACAATCAGACTGGGTTCAGTGGTTTGGCCGCCGAGGCTCAAGTATCTGGTGTTGGACATGCCGGTGGGAACGGGTTCGTCGTTCAAGGGAAATATGGGGTTGGGAGACAACTTCAACCTAGTGGTGTGGCCTAGCTCACTACAAGCGCTACAGTTCGGCTCCCGCTTCAACCAACCTATCGCCGGGACTGTGTGGCCGGCCTCCTTGCGCAAGCTATCGTTTGGGGATGGGTTCAACAAGTCCATCGCCGAAAGTGTGTATGGCCTAACTCCCAGGAGAAGCTCTCGTTCGGGCATGCTTTCAACCGACCCATCGCGGAAGTCGCGTGGCCGACCTCCTTACAAGAGCTATCATTCGGGGACGGGTTCAACAAGCCCATTGTGGGGGCCGTGTGGCCGGCCTCCGTAAAGGAGCTATCGTTCGGGGATGGGTTTAACAAACCCATCGCCGAGAGCGTATGGCCTAACTCCCTGCAGAAGCTCTCGTTCGGGCATGCTTTCAACCAACCCATCGCGGAAGTCGCGTGGCCGGCCTCCTTACAGGAGCTATCATTCGGGAATTGGTTCACCCAGCCAATTGCCGGGACGGTGTGGCCGACCTTCCTCCAGCGCCTCGAGTTCGGGGATTGGTTCAACAAACCCATCGCCGAGAGTGTATGGCCTAACAACCTGCAGAGGCTCTCGTTCGGGCGTGCTTTCAACCAACCCATTGCGGAAGTCGCGTGGCCGGCCTCCTTACAGGAGCTATCATTCGGGAATTGGTTCAACCAGCCAATTGACGGGACGGTGTGGCCGGCCTCCTTGCGGAAGCTATCGTTTGGGAAAAGGTTCAACCACCCGATAGCCGGAAGTATTTGGCCGGCCTCGTTGGAAGAGTTATCGTTCGGGAGATGTTTCGACCAACCCAGGGCCGGGGTCGAGTGGCCGGACTCCCTCCGGGTTGTGACAAGAGCAAAGGAGGAGTTGTTGTGGCGGCGCAAAGAGTTTGAGTAGCACTCTTGTAGTTTCATAGGAGAGACAGGAGTGAATAGTGGGGGCTTGGTTATCGGTGGTACGTTTGAGGTACACCCGGCCCTCGACCGAATTGATACACTGTTTCTGTTTTATTATCTTCCAACGGTATTTCCCTTCATATTGACCCAGGAGTATATTTTGAGGGAGCGAATTTGTTGAACGCAACGGGTAAAACGGGAACATTTCTGAGTCGCGGTACTGTATAGAGGGAGTATTCTTGAATGTTTTGCTTCAGTCTCATCTGTCAATACCCGTGTATAGAACTTCAATCCGGCACCCCGACGCTTACCCAACCCCGTCTCAAATGCAGATCTTGAGGAACTGTACGGTGCATTTCTCGTTGCTCCTCCTAGAATATAGTTCGATCGCGAATCATGACCCCTCCCCGAGATTGAGCAGCTTCCGTCTCACGTCGCGAACAAGACTCGACTTGTTCTGTGTCGTCATTCGACCGGCGGTTGAAACAGACAATGGGGGGTCCGGTTCGCCGCTACAAAATGATTACCGTTTTATTGTGTGGGTGCGTGTCCTGCTGGGTGAGAGGTTCATACTCGATCTACAGTGCACATCTCATCGAGCCTCGAGCATTGTTCGGTAGGGAATTGCGGCATACTTACCCTCCCCGCGATTGAGGAGCTTCCGCCTCCTGTGGCGGACACATGTGGTGGGCAAAGACTGAACTTTGTCTGGCTGTGTCACCATCTGCGAACAACCGCTGAAGCGACAAACAGAGAGGGTCTCCACACAAATGTTTGCGATTCTTGGTTGGGTGAGAGGTGCTGCCAACGCATTCGGTAGCTACGTGAGCTTGAGGGTGTACGGTCGACTGCAGCACAGTCATGTACGTAATATGATACGTCATCGCAACTCTCGAGTATCACCGGCATTGCCTGTTTGAAGCTTTTCAGCGAATAGCGTTCACAACTCAAGAGTGCCGACAGCAGTGCCACGCTCATTTCACGAGACAGAGAATTCCTGTAGAAGGAGATCACCTTCCACTCTTCAATCGACCCATCAAGAAACGAAAATGTAATGTATTTCCTCCAAGAACAAAAACACCATCCAAGCAGTTGAACGCAGACGTCACGTGGTTAGGCACTGCTCCACGGCCATGCTAATAGAACCATCGGATCACCGCCGTCCAACCGCTCGGGCATGACCTACGAAAAGTCTCCTGAACGGGAACGCCAAACAAAGCAAAAACCCCGAGCCCACCACCAACACAATGTTCTGGGCCAGACTCTCCACTGTACTTTTCTAGTAGCCATAGCTTCATGCTGCGCATACTCTAGTCGTGCTCAAGATGGGCACGGTAGTCGTACAGGAGGCGGGTACGCTGCTGAGGCTGCCAACCTAACCATCCAATGAATGATCTAACAAGTCCTCCACGCTGCAGTAACGAAGTTAAAGAGAAGCGAGTTTAGACGTCTGAATGCGAAAAGCCTAACGCAGTCTCAAATGCAATATTAGAGCCTGTACTCCAAAGATGCTCTTCCTACGGCGTCCGAAGATGGGAGAGAGGTGCGACTCTTCTTCTTGAACACTTTCTTGCCAGGACGCTCCGAAGAGTTGGATGCCGAAGAAGACGCCTGATCACGGCCACGATGGGACGGGGCAGATCCACGGGTGTGGCTTCTGTCGCTGTCGCCCGGACCGCTCCTGCGTCCACCGCTCTTGGTCGTGACCTTCCGCGCCTTAGAGGATGACGACGATACTACGGTGCAACCATCGAAGGAGGGGACAGGGGGGGAGGCAACAGGGCGGGGACATCCAGGCCACGCCACCGGGTCGGTTGCTCGCCCGTGAACCACCCAAAGAGATCCAAGTAAATGCTTTACCTGGTCGAGCAACGGGTTCCCCCGAACACGAGCCTCTTGCACCGCATATTCCACAGTGGTGTACGGGCGGCATAGCGATAGGCACAGCCTCCGCCGTACGAAGCACCCGATCACGATCCGCGTCCTGGAAATTGAACTGAACAGGCTGCGCCATGTCAGCCAACCGCCCCTTTGTACACTCTGAATCGCCCTTCCGAAAAGCAAGCGGACGTTCGCAGCCTCCCGTGGTTGAGCTTTGTTCGGCTCCGTGCTGCGGTTCGATTTTGTCGGCCCCTATTTTGCTTCACGACCCCCTTGTTTTCGTTGTCGAAACGTTTGTTACCTACGTTTTTGGCACATCGTGGTGCTCTTGCATCTTTAGGGTTCGTGGTTCGTATATCGGGCTGGCCGTAGGTGCTTCTTTCTGTCGCATATTTTTGTTTCGTTTCGACGACACTGACTGCTTAGCGTTTCCTATCATTTTGTCGAGACACGGTTGTGTTTCGTCGTCCCGATGGTGTTTTTCTTGCGTTTTTATTCCTTTCTTTGGGTTCCGACCGGTTTATGGTATTTTTGGTGTTGACGGCTTTTGTGACGGTTCTCTTGTTCTCTGTGTTCGTAGCCCCGGTATTTTCCTTTCTTATCTTTTTCTTAGTTGGGTAAGACGATGGTGCTGCGGCTGGTCCTGTGAGAGGGTTGGTCTTCTGGAGCGCCGCATTCTCGATCCTTTAATTTTTTATTCAACGATAGACTGTCAGGTTCCGAGGTTTCAAGTATCTGCGTATGCGAACCTCCAGGGTGGCCTAGTGTTATGCGATTTGAATTGTAGCAAGTATCAACGGCTTTGCGGAGTAATTCCCTGAGGAAACTGCGGGAGATAACTCCCGATTGAAGGATAAAACAGGGGACAGGACCTTGTCGTGTCCCCTGTTACAGGGAACATGTCCTCCCCCTCTGCGCTCAGTCTACCTTTCAGAGCAAGGCAACAGCAGTGCTTGCTGTTGCAAGAGATTAACGAACAGACAGGTGAGTCTTTGTCAGGGTCTTCAGGGATCGCTACATGTGTAATCCCACAACACCTCTGAGAGAAGTTGGGTAACAATGTAGCACTGTAACATTGGCAAGGGCTAGCCGCACATTTTCTATTTGTCTAGTCTCCCGCTCTCGCACAGACTACAGCATATGACGTGCGTGCGCCTTATACCATTGCCAAGTTTGCTACAGTCCTGTACATCGTTTTCATCACCGCTGCCCTTGGTAACTCTTTCGCAGCGTATGTCCCGCGGTGAATCGCAATTAAATACCGGTCCCCCAATCGTCTTCCCATTCATTGCGCCCCCCCCAAACCGCTTCCAACGAAACTGGGGGTATCACGCGAATGTCGGGTGCGTACCGCCAGGGGTTCGAACTCCAGCTCTCCTCTCACCGCTCATTCACAATCCTCAATACACACTGAATGACGTATTGTGATAAAGGGCTTCAGTTGAGGCCCGGGCTATCCCCGGGCTATTATGTGTCATCCGTAAGAGGAATACATATTTCACGAGTCAATGACAAAACCAATGGCAATACCAGAAACCGAAAATAAATGTGGCGGACATTTTCTTGCCGTCATCACATTTGTCGTGTCACCACAACCGCCGTCCACCTTCATGCCCGGCCCCACTCTTTTCAGGAGTGATTTGCTGCGGTCACCGCCCCCCTACATAGACCGACTTCGAACTCTGGAACGATCCACGGTGAGTGATAGTTAAGAGGGGCGTACGCCGATCGAAATATGTACGGGATGAACGCACGTAGATCCTTCCAGGACCACCCTTTTTGGTATTGAGAAGTAGTAGCCGGTCGGTCATGGACAAGAAGAAAGCAAATCTAGGTTGTGTGCAATGGCTCGCGCTTTAGGTATAACCAGGAAGACGTTGTATGCACTTTGCAAGATCGACACCGCAATATCTCCCCGAAGGTAGTGTCCGTCGAACCTGTTATTCGTCTACAAGTCAAAGGCAATGAAATGCCGAAATTACACTACTTTTTCAGTACTAGTACAAACCACCCTGCACAAAACGGTTTCTCTACAGTAGTGCAGCAGAACTTGGCGGTTTCGCGGACCGCCCAACTCGACGGAGCGGTAAACCGTCAAATATCCTAGTACACCAGGTTGAGAGGTCGGTGAGGGGACGCAACAATAATGAATTGCCGAGGGAGATGTAGAGTAGAATGCCCCCAACGTTTGTCGAGAATGATTCATTAGCCTCGCGGTCATAGGTCTGATTCTTGTGGAACAGAATCCCACGGGAGTATTTCATGCTGGGTGGGTGCAGATCAGGGAGAAAGGGCACGCAATTTTGAAGCACCCACTCGCCGAGAAGCACGGGAAGGAAATAAGTTGGTAGTCAAAGAGCTCGAGGCGGTGCAGATGAAAGCAGCGAAAGTCGTCCTAGGATGCTCCAGGCGCACAAGTAATGCAGCCGCCAGGGGCAGAACTGGGGATCCGATCCCTACGATCGGGAAGAGACGCAAGGAAGAATGACATGGCAGTATCGCATGCGCGGTATGGTAGAAGCGAGGTTGCCGAGAATAGCTTGGGAGGCGAAGTGGGCATACAAGAAGAGGAATAGACGACACACATGTAGAGCACGTATGGAAGGGGTTCGAAATTGCCGAAGGTGAAACGCTGGAAACGGAGGGTCTAGAGGGGTTCAAGGAAAGATATCTGTTGCTTTAGCCGAGAGAGAAGAACAGAACGTAACCAAAGAAACGAAGGATAACGGGGGTCTGCATGTGTACGGAATGGTGAGAGAAGCAATAGGGCTCACGGAGTTCCTACGTGGACCAATGATTGCAGGGACAAAGCTGAAGGCCGAATCGAGGACCGGGGACATCGATTGGCCTTCGAGAACGTAGGCGAAGATTTCGGAAGGTAGGTGCAGACGACGACAAGTTCAAGTGTGACTTCGGCTCGGACTGCGAACACCGTGTGCATGTACTTGCGGAATGTCCATTGTACAAGGAGAGGGAAGTAAGCATGACTGAGCTGGGAGAAAAAGAAGGATGCAGGGTGATGTTTGAGGCATGGAATAGCCAGGAGGAGACGGAAGGAACTGTACTGGGACATAGGACGTGGTTTGAAAAAGCGGGAAGTGCTATCGATAGTATTGGTAGGCTGGGGAAAGCATTCTTGAGTCACCTTTGGCATAGGAACGATTGGCCATCGGTGATCGGTCCTGTGGGAACAATGCTCCGTCCTCTTGAGGACGCGTGGTCAATGGTCTAACCACAGAGGTACGGAAAACATACGAGTAACGCCCCCCATGGGCACGCGCTCCTGCCGCCATCGGATTCCGGGAAAATAGTTGATACTCATATTGTTTTAGACTATCGCTGCACGACCTATGCCTTATGCATTTGTTACTCGTGGGTCCAGCAGCGCATGCAGAAGCCTCTATGTTCGGAGACCACTCATTTTATAGAAAAAATGGAGAAATTGCGCGCCGGGACACAACTTAGAGTATATGGTGTGGACACAGAGACAAAGAGGGCGTCGGGTTTATGCTGTCGATAAGTGCTGGTGCCCGAGCGCGGAACCATAAAGCGCTCTCGGTTTCTTGCCCGGAGAGAGAGCGGGACAAAACCGGACAAATTGTCTGCCAAGGCACATCAATGTACAGGAACAGGAGATATCTATGAGTGAGCAACAGCCTGGATGAAAGACGAGGTATTTGTCAAACCCTTCAGTTCTCTTCGAACGTAGAGATATGTATGTATGATACAGTACGATCCCTGACTAATTTTATAACGATAAATAGGTCTTCGTCTCCTCAAAAATGTCAACCGTTCACGCGGCGGAGTATCGCATGAAATGCAAACCCGAGCCCTCTTGCATTCTGTGCACAGCCCGGTGTGAACTACACCACCAACTGCCCTGTCGGACTAGGACTCTTCGTGTCCATGGTTGGCCCAGCGGCGACTCGGGCTCGGGTACTTGCTGTGGGTTCGACCCCTGCCAGTGGCAGACATGGCAGGCGTGGTGTCCGCGGGCTTTCCTCCTGCAACGGTAAGTGTAGTGAGATGGATGGAGGAGAGTAAGTGCGCGAGCAACGGAGGAGGGCGAATCAAGAGAAAATTGCTCTTGATAATGAAAACGGACATCTAGATCACTTTCACTGCGTAGGCCGCAGAGAATGTGGCAACAATAGTAAAGCCCGGGCGGAACTCGCAAGAGGTTCACCCACAACGCGAAGGGGGACGCCGAGAGTAGAGAAGATTGTCCTGTTACCCAAGAGGGAGAATCGAACTGTAGTAGTACTTAGAACCGAGCTCACCTTTTACTCCTTTGCCCTGGTCCTCGTCCTCGTCCTCGCCCTCGTCTTCGTTCTCGTCCTCCTCTGAAGCAAAAACCGCCCGTCGGTTGTTTGACGCTATGGCGGCTCTGATACAAAATCTTACTGCACAATGTAGACGGCAGCCGCACGCACGACACCGATTAGGCTGGACCCGATGGAACACAGCTGTGATGATCAGACGATACGGTGGTGAGTACGATTTGTGCATTTTTTCTCTGTGGAACTTGTGCAACTTTGCATACTGGTATGCCAACAGCATGCTCGTCGACCCATATGCTACTTTAATCTCTTCTCCAAGTGTCCCGCTGAAGGTTGCATGAAACCTCCACTCTTCACCCTTCTCCGGCGCTTGTCAGGAATGTCGGTCCTCGCTACAGTCGGCGAGGGACCAGATGACGAGGGATTCTGTTTCGGCTGAGGCGGTCGAAGAAGCTACCCGCAAGGCGGCAAAGAAGGTCGCCAATGAGGCCGAAAACAAAGAAGATGCCCTACGGTGCATGGTAAGTAGTCAAGAGAACATTTCTCTAGGGAAATTTCGGCCTCGTCCCCACCGTCATACTCGTCCTTCTGAAATAGCATAGAACCACGCCGGGTCCTATTCGCGCAAGTCATATCATGGCAGCAAGCAATGTAAAGGCCGAACGTGGGGGAATCGAGCACGACGTGCGGCAGGGATATGTGCTAGATACGGTGCGGGTCCGACTTTGAACACCTCCTTGGACCGAAGCATCACCTCCTCCATGTGCTTCAGGCCGAACCCTTCCTCGCCCAACTCGACGTTGCTGGCCGCGGGCGCGTCAGAGCCCTCGCGGACTTGCTGCTGCTGGGCTTGAGTCCCCTTCCCTTCCTCCTTCATCGAAGCAGTGTGGTCTGGTGCTGCTGCGACGGACGGCATTCTTGCGGGGCGGGATGTGTCAGAGGGTCGAGAGGCCGCCTTTGCTGCGTCTCCCTGTTGAATGGTGTCCTGCAGCTGGCCCCATAACGCAGACTCTTCTCCTTGTTCCTTTTCCAGAGTTCGCTTCAAGAGTTCAATTTCGATATCCTCGTCACCGACCTACAGTAATTTTGTAGCGTGAGGAAAACGGGCATATA
>FN647938.1:753442-782720 GCA_000310025.1 Ectocarpus siliculosus | reverse complement strand
CCCGTTTTCCTCACGTTACAAAATTACTGTAGGTCGGTGACGAGGATATCGAAACTGGGCTCTTGAAGCGAACTCTGGAAAAGGAACAAGGAGAAGGGTCTGCGTTATGGGGCCAGCTGCAGGACACCATTCAACAGGGAGACGCAGCAAAGGCGGCCTCTCGACCCTCTGACACATCCCGCCCCGCAAGAATGCCGTCCGTCGCAGCAGCACCAGACCACACTGCTTCGATGAAGGAGGAAGGGAAGGGGACTCAAGCCCAGCAGCAGCAAGTCCGCGAGGGCTCTGACGCGCCCGCGGCCAGCAACGTCGAGTTGGGCGAGGAAGGGTTCGGCCTGAAGCACATGGAGGAGGTGATGCTTCGGTCCATGGAGGTGTTCAAAGTCGGACCCGCACCGTATCTAGCACATATCCCTGCCGCACGTCGTGCTCGATTCCCCCACGTTCGGCCTTTACATTGCTTGCTGCCATGATATGACTTGCGTGAATAGGACCCGGCGTGGTTCTATGCTATTTCAGAAGGACGAGTATGACGGTGGGGAAGAGGCTGAAATTTCCCTAGAGAAATGTTCTCTTGACTACTTACCATGCACCGTAGGGCATCTTCTTTGTTTTCGGCCTCATTGGCGACCTTCTTTGCCGCCTTGCGGGTAGCTTCTTCGACCGCCTCAGCCGAAACAGAATCCCTCGTCATCTGGTCCCTCGCCGACTGTAGCGAGGACCGACATTCCTGACAAGCGCCGGAGAAGGGTGAAGAGTGGAGGTTTCATGCAACCTTCAGCGGGACACTTGGAGAAGAGATTAAAGTAGCATATGGGTCGACGAGCATGCTGTTGGCATACCAGTATGCAAAGTTGCACAAGTTCCACAGAGAAAAAATGCACAAATCGTACTCACCACCGTATCGTCTGATCATCACAGCTGTGTTCCATCGGGTCCAGATCAGAGCGTCGCACGTACGTCGTACTTGGCACGACATGTCGCCAAGTCACGTTCCGCCTTTTTCGTCTTCTCTTCCTCCTTGATTATGGCGCCGTTCAAGAAGAGCATCCCCAAGCGCTGGAGCTGCAAGGCAAGGTTTGAAGGTGGGGGTGCGGGCAGGGGAATTTGTGGCCAGCGACTAAGTCGGCAATGTCAGCGATGTTAAACGATGCCAAGAGACCATCGGAGGGATAATGTACATAGAACTGTGTACCTCGTGTAGCTTCACAGTTTTGCTCAGCTGAACGTACACAACAAATCAGAACGTGTGAGACGCTGTCACAGCATCTACCTGCTTCTGGACTTCGGCGCGTTCTTAAAGTCGTTTTCTGCAAATCGTGTTCGACTTTCGACTTGCGCCAATGGATTGCTCGCCCTGTAGGCGTCTTCCCTGTTCTGGATACCAGCGAGCTAGTACTCATTGCAGGCCGAGCGTGCCGTCTGCAGACGAGGATCGTGTACGGTATGCGGGGGGCGGGAGGGGTACTTGCTCTTTCAATGTCCACGTGGCGAAAGTTGAACAAGTTTGTTCATGATAGTGTGCTACTGAATACTCTACAGGGCGTCGGACAGGGTTATGGGGGAACGAACGGAAGGCCTTCTCCGCAGAGATTGATAATGGGGGAGATGTTGTAGCAGCAACGTGGTTGGTTTGGCAATCCGCACACCAGACCCCACACCGTGCTCCCGCTACCCTCTGCCACGTTCCGCAACAGTGATGCCGTTCCTAGGTAGCCTCTTCAAGGAAGCGGCCATGAACCCAGAGTTTTTGGGACACATACATATGTGGACCAGGAACACCGTTCCCAAAACATTAAAAAAATACACGGAACAATAAGTCCCGCTGACGAAGTCCCGCTGAATAGGTTCCGAACGTTTTTTTCTATCACACAAATGACTTGATCCAAGGGTTGATTTCGATCGCACAAATCACTTGATCTAAGAGTTGATTTCGATCACACAAATCAACTTGCACTCTGTGGAGGAACGATCCGCAGGACGGGCGTGGAAAGAACGCGGCGAAATTTCAGCACTGCAATCATGAGAAATGGACGTGAATTACCGACGGAAGAGAGTGTATTTCGATAGTACTGGCATCGACCCGGCTTGGCCTGACGTGTATGGTACGGCAGCGCTGGAAAAAGCACTCACGTCTCGCTGGGCTTCGATAAGCATTGTCTTCTCGTTGGCTGTAGCAGTTTCTGCCCTTGATTCCTCAACGGTGTGCACCAGGGCGGACTCACGGTCCGCTTGGCGCTTACCCCACCACCGCAGCAGTATCACCATGCTCAGGACCAGGATCAGGATCAAGACCGTGAAGGCGACGCCCCCCACGGCCATCTTCCACTTGTAGGCCGCGAACTCTAACCCCAGCTGCTGGCGTTCTGCCAACTCCTTCGCCGCCCGCCGGTACCCCGGGAGCAGGACCTTCGCCCGCGAAAACATGCCGGCAATCTTGCTTCCAACGCTGGGGGATTGGGAGGAGATGGGGCAGGAATGAGCGCAAGTGTGGTAGACGATGGTTGCCGGTGGGCCCTTGATGAGTTACGTACGTTTTTTATCTCTCCGACCACCCCAACCACTGTTAAACTTCATCTCGGCCAAAACATCACAAATCCCGCAAAAAAAACTTCACCAACGTTCGCTTCGGCACTCTTAAAGACACTTCCTTGGTTCGGCGCAATAACCAGTGGGCTCTCACTCCATCTCGGCAGAGTTTGGGAGCAGTATCGTGCACGAAATGAGCATCATGTCAACGTGGCAGCTGCAAACAACGACCAGAGTAGTGTGCATCAGCAAAACGTTGCCATGTGAATATTCTCGCGAAACAAACCCGGCATGTATGTGCAGTCTACACATCTATCCGTGTTACTGTAGTCACCTTGATTTTATCTTGAAGACAAATAATTATATTTTTCCTCACGAGGGGGTCGATCGAGCTTTTGTCCGTCACGCTAACGGCGCGAGCTCAAGACAGGTATTCGCTTAGATTATGGTTTGTGCGGAGGCAGCGCTAGACGTTCCAAGAGAAGCGCAGGAGACCCCATCGGCCGACACTCCTACGGGTCGAGCGTGGTCGGCGGCTCGCGTTGTGCCCTCGCGAACCAAGCAGAACCACGTGGTATGAAAGTGCGCACCTGGAGTTTCCTGGAAATCTCCCCCAGCAGACTGAACTAATCATAGACGAGACCTACTGTATGTAGACTACCACCTTCTCTGCTATGGTGTCGTAGAATGCTCTAGGTGTGACCGACCGGACCTTCTATGTACCCGGCTCTACGAAGTTCTGAGGGCAATACATAGCACGTCAGGTTTAACGACACTACGCCCGCTCGACTCCGCGTGGAAGCAAGATAGTTTTGCTTGGGAACTGCAAGCAATTGAACGTGTGCGAATCACGCTGCTCGACAAGCGATTGGCGATCCCAGACACCCCCCGGTTTGTCTCACTTTGCGGAACGTACCATCCTGCTGTGCTGAAGGTCTCGGAATGTCTGTTTCGAATCTCGTGAGCTTGCCACGAGTGCGAAAGAGGAAGTGAGAGGTGCGCTGGCACGAGGGTTTGCAAAAGGGCTGCGAGGAGTTCGACGAGTTTCCGTCGGAATTGTTGCTATTCGGCGGTTCCGTTTCATTCTTTTTTGTTCCTACTCGCACCGTTCCTCACAATGTTTACCCCGACGCGTGCTTGCTAATTGCATTGAACTTCAATGCTAAACGAAGAAGGCACTACACGTAATCGTGTCTGTCGTCATCTACTTCACCGTCCAGACTCAAGCTACCTCCAGTCTCGATAGGCGGCCAGTTCCGCATGCCTTGGATAGGGGCATATATCATGGGCATATATCCGTCGTCCTTGTATTCACTTCAAGTTGCACGGTTTGTCCTTCTAGATTGCGGCGAGGGGACCGATACCGACTGATGATGGTTGGGATAGAAATCGTTCGTGCGGGGGGGCTGGCTTCCTCGGGGGGTCATGATTTAGTAGTATATGAGAACCGAGTGCTAAGTCATTCTCTAGTAAAGCGATGAAAGACTGCATACAATACAGATTAATAATTTTGATCTCTGGATCGTGGAGGTTTGTTGGCTGTTCGAGTCAAAGACGCGTCGTCAGCTGTGTGAGCTTGTTCGAGTTTGGGAAACGTCACTGACTGATGGCAACTCGCAGCTGACATACACCAACACATGCTTTACAATAATCTTGCATCACGCCTTCCTTGATTCCACTACTGATATGCCCTGATGAGCCCACTCCGGAGGCGCCCCTTGTACTACAACATACTGTAGATCTATGTACCGAGCTGTAGCGTACCACTCACTCACTCTGTATGAGAGTACTCAAGAACAAAAAACAGACGATTTGACTTTTTTTGTGTAGAGGGGGGAGAGAGATAGATAGATGCGTTGTGTACGCATGTCGCATGGTTGGCGCGGACGGACACCCCATGCGAAACCACTTTGTGCAATCCTGTTCAGTCTGAAACTCACCGTGGACCAGGTACAATCATAACGTCTACCGTCCTCCTGCTTCCTAAATTTTATCCCGGAGCTTCCCCTCTCTTTCCTCATCATGTTTGTTTGTTCATCGATCGTCGCTCGCACTATTTAACCACCCAAATGATCTTTCCTCTCCGACAAAAGGAGACCCTGGGCGGGGGAGCTGGAAAGCGTGTTGGGCATGGAATTGAACGGTTTCACGCGAACGTCAGAACAAATGCTCGCGGACCCGTGCCACCACCAATAAGCAAACAAGCGCATAGGTTTTGATTGTAGCCCCTCGGTTGACGTTGAAGGCCACCGGAACGTCATTTTCGCACGTCCCAGAGGGCGAGGCCATGGAACGCCCCAAGGCGTCCCGCTCACCGGAACAACTTCGGCTGGGTTCCGCCCCAAATGTCGTTATCGTCGCAAACGAGACAAATATCTATAGTCTACAGTATTGTCACGGTGACAGCCAACACCTGAACAGGCACTCAACGCACTCTCAATCATTTTGCCTCACCCGCACGACGAGCATATATATCCGCCAGGTTATGTACTTGATGTCCAACACAGCCACCACGACACCACGACCCGCTTTGTCGAAAGCGTGTCTTGTGGAACTATTATACTTCAAGTATGTACTGTCGGCCGTGGCATCGTGCCCTCTCAAAATATTGTGTTGTGCCTCACAGACGGCTGGGAGCATCTCCAGGCCACGCGGCAGTGGTGGCAGAGTGCCTAAAAAGCACACCGAATACCTCTTCCCCCCCGATCTCAAGAATAGCGCCTGCAAGTTTGATACGGCGTTTGCAGGATGGAATGATGGAATGTCTCAGAGATGTATGCAACCCGTCAGGTTTATAAGTCTACAGCAGCAGTACGTACAGAGTACCAGGTACCAGGGTGCCAGGGGCACAGCGATGAAGATATTGTATGAAGATTTAAGGAATAATAAAAACATACACCGAAAGACTACCCATTCGAGATATACCCACAGTCGAACGGGATGTGGTGGAGTATTTTCAGTGAGTAGAGGGAAACCGGCTGTGTACTGGACTTATTTCGAGTATTTTTAAGTCTACATACACTGATGATTTATACCAGTGATGCCAGCTGGTGCGAAATACAAAAACATCTGTACACAAGTAGGTAACTTACATTTTACAATACATCCCCTGTAGTTCTCTACTGGGTCAACGACAAAATATCGGGGAGAATCTCTCCGTTGTGTCGTGTATTGTAAAATGTAACCTTCACAGGGGACACGGCGCAGTGTCTATTGACAGCTTGCTGGTTTGCTAAACATATTAGGAATAATGAAGATTGTTTTCCTCTCGGTTCTCCGATTGGTTCTCGTGTTCTCGTTGGCCAATCGGCGGGATATAAAACGTTTCGGAGCGGAGATAATCCCTATCGAATAATCCAACACGTCATTTGAACTCCAGATTGCTCCGCTTTCATCCCTCGGCCCCCCTCCATGCCCGACTTCACCCTGCACTGCCGTAAAGCACCACGGCTCCAGGGCCCCCCACTGCAAGCTGGCAGCGGACAAACCATGCCCACCTTCAACGCAAATAAAAACAGAAGAGGGACTGGGAAGAAGAGAAGAAACAACAGATCCCGACCAACGGTAGGGCATGTTCTCTTTGACATTTTTTTTTTTTGCTTCTACGTTGCCGCCGTGACAGTCAAGAAAATCGAGACAGCGCGGTAGAAATGCATATTCATACCAGGAGCAGAGTATGTGGGGAAGTTAGTGCTTTACAGCTGCCCCAAACGTGTCCGCGTTGCTGCAATTTTGCCCTGTAGCGGTGTTTCGCTTCAAAGAATATGATCAGACTACTGCTGTACTGCCCGAGCATGAGCATTCACTACAGTAGTCACTGTACTTCAATAACTGCTGTGCCGCGATCAAGCGAATGGTTGCCACGCTTTATCCTATCGTTTTGTAACAACCCCCACCTGCGTTCGTACTTTTCGCTGCTGCCACACGTATGAAGGAGACTGCGCCCCATATCCTGGCCGCACTGGAGGCTCAGCGGGCCAGAACTGCGCAGCAGGTGCCTGCACCGCCATCAGCAGCAGCAGCAGCAGCAGCAACGACGACCCCGGGAAGCGGCAGTCCTCCACAGCCACCGCCGCCGCTCCCCCAAGCATTACCGGGCCACATGTTCGACCCTGCTCGCAACCGATACTTCCGGTGTGTCAAGGACTGCCAGGGGACCCCCGGGATAGTAGTGGCCGACAGCAAGTCGAAGCAAAACCTCAGAATCAAGATCGGCAGTGGGAAAAGCAAAAGCTCTGGGCCGCCGACCCCGCCGGCGCGAAGCAGCAAGGCCGGCGGAGGCGAAGCACGGAGTAACTTCGTGGCAAATCACGGTGGCAATGGCCGTACTTATGTCGCTGTCGCTGCCTCTGCGGGATGCCCTGCGGATGCTGCCCCTTGGGCCGGGCACTTGGATAGCCGTTCGGTCGCGAGAAGAGGGCTCCACCCGTACGCCATGAGGAGTCGACGTGGGCTTTGGGGTTGGGACGATAGAACCCGGAGTTCGTGCGGTAAGGTCCTAGTGGACGTGAGGAGGAAATCTGCCGTGCTGCGGTACAGCAGACGAGTTAAATCACCCCCCATCGGCCGCCAAATCCAGATTACGAATCACCACGCACGGCCGTTGCAACACCCAGAACACAACACCTCTACCCCCCCGCTCACCCCGTGAAAACTGAGACAGATAGTTCTCCTGCCTATGAGGTTCGAAGGTGGAGTGGTCGAGGAAGGGTAGACTCTTGTGGCGTGGAGCTGTCAAACTGCTGTATTGGGGATGGGGGTTGTTTTTGCGGTATATCCTGTGAGCTTGTGGACTTCGGTCCTAGAGTGAAGAGTGTACACGCTATAGGATGTCCGCTGCATTATGGGTAGTTCGAACGCTCTTTGCAACTAGAAGTATGAGCTACTCCGTCTGAGTTTTCCACTTGGAGTGTACAAGAAAGATTGTTCTTCAAGTGTATCACACGTGAAGCGCGACTTGGTTCCCTATGTGTGGCGCGCCTGTTGTGTACAAGCGGGCAAAGATCGACCCCCTATGCTTTTAAGTATAGTCGTGCCTGCCGAAAGTGAAACCTTTGGTTAGCCTGGATGCCCAATCAACTCATGGCACATCTGGTTTGGCACAGCAAAATGCAAGGATGACGCCCAGCTTCTGGTTCATCCTTGTAAAACGTCGATAGCCTGGTCCGACGTATATCGCTCCGTCCCGGCAGTTGTGTAGGGCTGCGAGGTCTACGGCCTACCGACCACGGCCTGCGTTTACAAGAGCACCCCCCCCGGATTCGCGTCCCCGCCCATCGCCCGGTTTGCCGCTCTCGCAGGCTTGCCGGCCGGTCCGGAACGACTGCGCCGGATAGGGCTCGAGTCGGCAGTCTCCAGCTCTCGTTTCCGGGTTCGGGACCACGCGCCCTGGGCGCACACCAGCGTTATCCACGGCGCCGGTTACTCGGCCGTTGACTGGGATGCCGGGCGGGGGGTCCTCATCGCTGGCAGAAAGAACGGCGGGCTTGCAGTGATGATGACCGGGGCCCCGATGAATGTCGGCGACGGGGGTGGTGGTGATGCCCCGCTTCGGGGGTTCGCTCCACGGTGGGGCGGGGTTCGGAAAGTGGAGGAGCGCGTGCTCTTGACAGCTGCATCAACACGCTGGAGGAGCCAGGTCGGTTGGACAGGTTTGGTTGTTGTGCAGCGTAGGGAGAGAGGGTGGCTCATCCGAGGACCCTACTTTGCTTTTGTACTTAGCTTTCCAGCTCCGTGGACGACCACGTTTGCGAAACACTATACCCCTACCACGATGCGCGTTTGTTGCGCCAAGGTTTCCGACATCAAGTTCCGTGGACACGCAGAGGAATGGGCCTGCGCGACAGCGTCGTTGGGCGGCGGTGGCCAGCCAGGCGGGGTGACTGCAAGGTTTTGGACCGGACGTGGGGATTTGGTTAACGTTTTTTCCGAGGCGCGCCTGGTCGATCAACAGGTGGGATGGTTATATTTGAGTCGGGTAGTGGGGGTTAGAGCTGTGGTGAATGTGCCGTTGCTTGTGCATTACTCGGCCCGTTCTTTTGGATCCCCTCCCGCCGCACGTGGTTATGGCACCCTTTGGTGTGATTGAGGCCGTGACTTGATTGGCCGACACGGCTTCCCGTGCATTTCACCGTTGACGAACGGGTGGCGATCAGTCAACGGATACGTCGGCTTGTGCCTTGCGGACGAAATTCACGGGTGCCGCCATGCAGCATCTCAAGACACCGGGGCTCGTTGCAGATCGATTAAACGACGGACAGCGGAAAAGCCCAAGGCTGCACCCGACTCCCTTCGGCCATCTACCCGGAAACATGACTGACCCAGTCCAACTTTCCTGAACGATCAACATGCTGCTGTGACGCGTCTTGTGTTTGTTTCATTCGAGATCAGCTGCACCGGGGCTCCGCCTGGTGCACGGAGTGGGACCCCTTAACCCCGGCGAGACTGGCCATCGGGCCGAGCACCTGCAGCCCCGTGGTGTTCTTCGACGTAGATCAGCAGCGACCGATACCGATAGCCAAGGTAAGCAAGAAATTTGCTGCAACCTGTGGTAGACAGGGAGAGTGTCCTAGAAACGGGTGTGGTCAGCAAGTCCTAACTGGAGCACTCGCGAGAGAGAGGAGAGTCGGGCACAGGCTTTTCCCCGCTACCTTAGACTTTTTTTGCTGCGAGTGCCGGGCGGGTTTGTGAGGTCCCGTTTGACGGTACCCCCGCCTTTCAGGGTTGGCCTACCGTGTGTCGCGTTGCTGGTATCGACCTCTCTCAACATGTCCGGGCGTTCCAAATTGCCCTCCAACGACCTTTCTTCGGTCTATTTCCCTCCGCGGATCTTCCGAATTTGACCACCGCCCCCCGCCTTGTACATCCACGCACATCACGTGGCATCTGACTCTCTCTGTCTCTGTCTCTGTCTATGTCTATGTCTTATGTCTCTGTCTTTCCGCGCGTTAATGGCACGGGGTAAATTAGTTGTCGGGGGACGTCTTCTCCATGTCCTTCCTGCCCGCCGCCGCCCCGGGCGCCGGCAGCGCGCTCGTCTGCGGCCTGCGCGACGGCACCGTTGTCCTCGTCGACTCCCGACAGCCGTATCACCACGGGACCGCGGCCGCCGCCGGGACCCTGCTGGCCCCCCGAGCGGACCCCTCCTCTGTAGACCACACGCACATCCTGCGCGACGGGACACGGTGCCTCGTCAAGGACCGCTCGGGCTGTTTGCAGGTCACCGATCTGCGGTTCTCCGGGCATAGGGGGGGGGCGCTGGAGGTCCTGGTTCCGCCCGGGGGGCAAGGGAAGCGGGCGCCTTGGCCAGCGAAGTTCGCCTTGGACGCAACGGAGACCGTAGTCGCGACGCCGGTAGCGGCGGCAGCGGCGGCAGCGGACGGCGGTGCCGGCGCTGCCAACGTAGTCGGCGGCGGCGAGCGCTTCCCACCTCAACCCCATGCTTGGGAAAGGTTTACCTCTTCGAGTATCGACGGCCTCCCAAACGGTATCGGCGGGAGCATCTACGACGTCAGGAACGATCACGGCGGCGGGTACGGCGCCGAGCCGGTGCCTGCGGAGGGGGACAGCGTGCGACTGCTGAACGTGTCTTCGGGGGAAGTGCTTAACGACATCCAGACTCCCTGGCCGTGGGTGTCACTCGCGAGGGGAGCAGGAGCAACGGTAGGCGGTCGGGAGGGCGGCGGCGGCGGCGACTGCTGTCGCCGCGAAGAGGTCCGGTTTTGGGGGACAGCGTTGGCACCCGGGCGCGGAGCTGCTGTGTTTGAGGCTCGCATGACCACGTCTGAGGATGGATACGGGCGGGAACAACGAAGTGGTACAACTCAGCTAAATGCGTAGCTCGGCAGGGTGCTACGTGATGCCCCTCCTTGTCCATTTATCGCGGGTGAGACCGCTCGCAATGGTATATGCCAGCGTCAGCGGCGTACCCCCGCTGGAAGCTGGGTCGTGAAGGACATACGGAGTAATTTGGACCAAAAGCACAACAGGTGTCAAGACCAGCCTGGCGAGGGGATACTTCCTTCCCTACGTTGCAAAAGCATTAGCCACAAGAACGCGTGTGGGTCAGTGAGGTCGGTACGCGGAAGGTACATATGTGTAGACCCCGGGGTGTCGCTGGAAATAGTGCATGTGAAACAGTGCCAATATCCAGAGAGGACAGTGGGGAAAGCGCCAGTCGAATATACGCGCTTAGTCTATGTGTTCGTCAGGTGGAAACTTGCCGGGAATTGAACACTTGTGGTGTCCAGCCCGGCGCCACAGACGGCTGCAGCGCTCAGGCCGAAGAGCTCGCTGCTCTATGTACGATGTACACGACATGCGTTGAAGAGGGTACACGATGGGTATTTTGGTAGCGGACTATTTCAGTTGTCTTTAGCGCATGTCTCGTTGGCAGCTTGTCCCACCCCCTTCCGAAAAGGGTTTTCCATACCGAAGGCCCCCTCAATAACCGCAGCAGTAGCGCTCCGCATCTGCTGCAGTGCCCCAAGTTGAGAGGCCCATGAGGTTCACACCGTCATGGTCGATGTAACCCTACGTTTACAGTCATGGTAGCGGAGCTGCTGCAGTTGTTCGCACGAAGCCGGCGCCACAAAGAACACCACCGCCGCTGCTTGTGCGTTGGACGCCTACTAATATCTTCTTGTTCGAATGCATGATGACCAGATAAAGCTGCACGTGACTTGCCCTGCATGCAAAGTTGTCCACTAAATTGGGGGGGGTCGCGCAACAGCTGAAGTTGGATTCATCAGTCTTCGGGCCTTCCTTGAGTACCAAGTCTGTGTTGATACGCCCAAATATTCTGAGCACGAGTCTACAATTTTCGGAACATGTTTGAACCCACCACCCGGGTTTACACAGGAAGAACCCTGGAGCTTTTTTTCGCTCCACCTTTCCCGATGCGGTGCTTGGTTTTTGGACGCGATGGGGGTTCAGTAGTATCTGCCCTCGCGTTGTGCTGCTCACGGCCGTACGCTTTCCGCCTCTACATGGCGATGTCTCTACTCCAACGGGATTTCGAACCCGCCATCTGGCGACGCGAAGGCAACGAGGTTGCCAACTGAGCCATCGGGGCGGCCGGCGTCATGCGTGTCCGGAGGTATGTGTGTGCTAAATTCCGGCTGCCTTTCGTTCTCGCTTCTCTTTCCTCTGGAATTGTTCCAAGCCTCAGCCAAGCGCCTCACCGCCCAAGTCCCGCAAGGAGAAAGATTGCATCATGTGTAGCGTTGCGATGCGATGTACAGCAGGGTTCCACAAGCCCCACCAAAACGAATGTTGCAATGCATACATACATGGATTATTTTCTCGCGGACGGCAGAGTGTCTATTGTACGTGATGTATAATATCCAGTCTATTGTACGTGATGTATAATATCCAGTGAACATGAGCACGAACCATACCAGTTCACCCCACACGGTACAACAACCAGACTCATGGCGAGCTGCACAAGCCCAGCGCAAGTGCGATCCTTCTTCCTGGGGAAAAACACAAGAACATTGATTCCACGCACGCAAGCACGTCCAACCCAAAGCACGGTGGGAGGTCGAGCTCTACGTGTTCCCGCGGTCTCGCGGGCCCGAAAGAAAAAAAAAAGTGGTTCGCCGCTGGCAACACTACGCCGTCGAAACGTGCATAGCTGTGCCAACGAAACATCACAGCGACAACTATCATAACAACAAGCGCCGACAATCGGTGTTTACATCAACTAAAGCGGATGTGGCCACGTTCAAGCACCGGCTCTCCGGCCCGATCATTGCGTGATTCGCGAGACCATGGCCGACCGTGTGAGGGGGGCTGTCCGGCCTATGTCTAGACAAGCCCGTCTTCACAGAGCCACCTGGCGGCGTCTTTGGCGTAGTACGTCAGGATAACGTCCGCACCGGCTCGCTTGAAGCAAGTCATGGCCTGTAACAGATTGGCCGAAATGACACAGGAACAAGAGGAGTGAGGCGGTGTGAAAATATCTATATATATATTCGCACGCACGGAACGGTTCCGCAATCGATTACACTGCAATCGTGGAGGGAAAACAAGCGTAGTGGGACATGGCTCTCGAATCACCGGAAATACCAACGATTATCGTGAGTCGGGTATCGCATGCGGAATCGCATCGCATGCGGCATCGCATCGCATACGGCATCCCATCGCCTGGTACCACACCCCCCAACATCGTGAACGATACATCATCGTCGCCTCACCTCAAGCACCGCCGCCCTCTCATCCAGCCATCCCCGCTCCACTGCCGCCTTCATCATGGCGTACTCCCCCGACACGTGATAGGCTGAGATGGGCAGGGGCGTGCTCTCCTTCAGACGGCGGATCACGTCCAAGTAAGGCATGCCGGGCTTCACCTGTGACAGACACCCCAGCAGCGCAACACGTTGCCGCACACAGCAAAAAGAGATGGGTCAGTTCGGTTTGGTTTCGGGACGGCGAGTGAGCGAGTCACTCCGGAAGGCCGGCCGCAAGGTGTCCATGTGTTGGGAGACAAAAGACGGCCGTGTTGCCGCTGTTGCGATCGAATTTCAACAAGGCTCACGCCACGAATCAAATTACTGCTTAGACCCCATTAAAAGAGTTGTGTAATGTGCAGAGGAAATACGAAACCCACGATTTTGATGAAGGGTAGCAGAAAAACTGGCGTGACGGTAACATTTTTTTTATTCATCACTGTATATCAGCGCTCGCAGCAGTTCTGCCGGGCAGGTGCTCCAACTCGTGATCACACACAAGGGTTCCTGCTTTCGAAAAAAAAAAAAGCTCAACTGCGTGCCCCCTTCCCTTCCTTTTCCCCTACCATGAGCATGTCGGCACCCTCAGCGGCGTCAAGAGCGGCCTCCAGAAGCGCTTCCCTTCCGTTTGCGGGGTCCTGCTGGTACGTCTTCTTGTCGCCGAACCCGGGGTGCGAGTCCAAGGCATCGCGGAACGGTCCGTAGAACGCCGACGCATACTTGGCCGTGTACGCCTATAACAGCGGACACAGAAGGAAAACAAGACGGGGACGGAGGCATAGCCTACCATACGTCTGCCCTCGTTTCGTTCGAACCACAAACCATTATTGTGCTCTCACTTTTGGCTCCTTTCATCTGCTATGCATACGCCTACGTCTCTCACCGTCAGCAACTCCATCCCCGCTGGTGATTCGCTAGCTGTGATTGTGTTATTCAAGAGAGCAAGGACACATCATGTCGACCGGCAAGCTGTGCTGAGGAACATTGTGGCATGCTCGATCGGGATACAAATGTTACACAAAGCCCACCACGAAGAGGCCCTCAGCCGTCTATGAAATAATCCACCTCCGGCACCTCCAACTTGGACGCCGTTTGCACGTGCACATAGTAGTACAACATGCCCAGAACCTTGCTGTGTAGGAGCTGTTTGGATGCGACAGAGGGCGTGGCACGCACACGGGGGCACGCAGCGGAACCACCTACCTCTCCTCCTCCGCCTCGAAGCGAGCCAAGATCAACGGAAGCGGGCAGGGATACCAACGCCAAACAAAATACATAAGACAATCCAGACACCCTGCCAAGCAAACTCTTCTTACCAAGATTGAGACGTCGGTGAAGCCCTCCGAGTCGAGAGCGTCGCGGATGGCCCCGACTCGCCCGTCCATCATGTCCGACGGGGCCACGACGTCAGCACCGGCGCGGGCCTGGCACACCACCTGACAAAATCCGTCCGTGGCAGGCGGCACACGTGTAGCAGCGTAAGCGGGGGGGGGGGGCGCTGCTGTGCTGCAAGGTCGACAGCGCTCTTCGCTGACCCTTGGCAAGCATTGGGTAAAAGACAGGCCTAGCGAGGGAGAGGGGGACGCCATACAACACTTGTTTTGACTGTGAACACGCGTCCCTTCCGAAACCAACGGCAACGACGGACTACTCCACGACCAGGCTCTCTACACATGGCGACAGGGTTTCTCAGAAACATGGAAGTGGTGTGCGTGATACATTCGTCCCTCGGAAGCACTTCTAATGCGCTAGGATAGTGAGTGCACGCGCGGGGGTAATCATTTTGCTTGAAAACGAGACGCCCATCGACGATACACACCCAAATGTAACCGACCAACAGCAGCGAGGCGGAGAGAAAGGAATGGGTGTCTCGTGACTGGAAAACTCGGGAGTACCGCGGGAATGCCTCTGGAGGAAGGCAAGCGGTCTACAAGCGCAGCGATAGCAGCGACAGCACCAACAACACGACAAAGAACCCACTCACGAAGGCGCGTACCGTACACGTCGTTCCTCACACATTCTCCGTCAGAGCCAAGCTCGCGCACAGCCCCATCCGTCACCAGCTAAACAACAAAAATGAACCAACGCGACGCGACAGGAGCCCCCCCCCCCCCCCCCGGTATACCTGCTTCGTGAGCTGCATGATGGTCTCGTCGTTGAGGATCTTGCCGTCTTGGACCACTCCGTCGTGGCCCTGGTCGCTGTACGGGTCCAAGGCCACGTCTGTGCACACGATGCTGTCGGGAAACCTCTCCTTGATCATGCTCACGGCGCGAGGCACGATGCCGCTCGGGTTGTAGCACTCGTCCGCGTAGTTCGTCTTGAGCTCGTCGGGTACCTGGGAAGCACGCGCGCAAGAGGGGGGGTCAGGAAAAGGTTCTTGAAAAAAAGAAATGGACCGTGCTTGTGGAACAAAGCTTGAAGACGCCGGTCACAGCGCCGACCGCGAATAGCAACAATGAGCAGTATGTGGCGATTAAGACAGACAAACTCCACTACTCCAAACCACGGCAAGACACCCCAACGTGGAAAACTGGAGAACGGTCGGCCGGCCTGAAAAAAAAAACAAATACCGCGCAAGCCATCATCCATCCCCTTGTCCCAGCGCTAAACTTACCTTGGGGAACACCACGAAGCTGCGCACGCCGAACTGCCACGCCTCTTCCACCTCCTTCAACATGTGGGGGAGGCTGTGCCTGAGGCACCCGGGCATAGGCTTGATCTCTACCTCAAAGTCCTGCCCAATAGTTCGGGGGCGGGGGCACCAGAATGTGGTTTGAGATGAGGGCACGCGCGAGTGAAAGTGAGACGCACAGAGCGACTTGACAGCAACTGCACAGTGGGGAAGCAAAAACCCTGAGAATGACTGGTCCTAATCTGACAATGCGAAAATGGAAGTACACGGATACTAGCCCACTGCAACAGTACAGCAGTGGTCCCTGAACAAGTCACAAGGCCTGTTTTTCGCGTGTCGTATGTAGAATAGTTCAAATGTTTTTGTTTCATACTTTGGATAGTGCCAGGTGAAATCCCATGGCACAATGCGGCCTTACATAGGGGCCACTGCCATAAACAGTAGCTGAAAGGTTTCTTGTACGGAGAGCGTTGCGATACACCCACCTTGGTGATGACTACTCGGTGTCAACTTTCCAAACTTGTGCAGCAAGCGACCGTGGCAGACAACGGCGTACATGAAGAGATTGACACATGCACAAAAAAACAAAAACTGTCTCACCTCCTCGTGGATGAAAAGCGGGTAGATGAAGTTCGCAGGCCGGACCACATTCTCCCTGACCATCGAGCGAACTGCCTCGCTCTTACGGTTGCGGCGGGGCCGCGCCCGCTGGGGCACCCAAGCCTGCCGGCGTCACAGAGGAAACCCGCCAACACACAAGCGTCGTAAGTGGACATGGAATCTGATTGAACCTAGGCTAACGGATGAACTCACGAGAAACACTAGCTCTCAACCGCACACGGTAGGGGACAGGGAGCGCGTGGAGTCAGACATCTCAATTGCAAAACTGACTATCAAGTACGGGGGTACAGCGGTGGGTAAGACAGGTGGTCGCCGGACTGACTCTCGATGCTTGGCCGCTCTATTCGTGACTTTTCAAGTTGGCGTTGCCACAAGTGCTGTGCTGCATACATCACACATGGCGCAACTCAACTACAAGCACAACCCTAGCACACGTGCACGAGTTAAGGACCCCCAAACATCGATTACGTCTTGTGCACCCATCCCTCCAACAGGAGGGAAAGAGTGCTCGCGCGGCCTCATCTACCTTCCCCTCGAAACCCCAACCATCCCCCGGTGCGCCCCAACTATCCCCCCCCCCCCCCCCGACCGCCCAATCGTACCTTTCCTTTGTTGTTGACACGAAGGGGCGCGTTGGGCCCTTTTGTGGGCTCGAAGGCCGAGGAGGATGCGGAGGTGGAGACCCTGTCGGGAGTGGCCACCATGGTGGGGGTTCCGCCGACCTTGTTCTTGGCGGCGAATGCAGACGGGGCCCCCCGGGGCGCCATCATCGGCACCACGAAAGCATCGGAGACTAGATGATGAATACAACCGAGAGTCAAGAGTCGGATAGCAACAAATACAAGAGCGCGCGAAGTGGCAGCAGCAGCAGCAGCGGAGCCATGAGATCCGGAGTTGAGAAAACTACAGTAGGTGTCCCGGTATAGTGCCGGTAAGTTTTCTTGAGACAGACAGAGGCCTGAACAGTGCCACTATTGAGGGCTGCCCGCTATAGTGCTCATCCGGGCACTATCGAACCCCTCAATAGGGCCGGTTCAGACCACACGCACAGCCTTTCTTCGCCTCAAGGCCTACCACACCAACAGGATTCGGAAACTGTTTACCTGCGAGCTAGCTTCTGTCTGGACGAACTCGTGACGTCTTTAAACGTCATGGTTGAGGGCGTGTACTAACGTCTATTTGCTGGACAGGGAACAGGGAACAGGGAACAGGGAACTCGGAATTCCCTGTTGCGTGTGGTTGTGTCCTAACATGCAACACAATTCCAGGAACACGGAACGTTTCAGCGCGCGCTTGCGGCCCGCAGGTACTCGAAGGCAACACATACAACCATTGGATGCAAAAAGACGAGTGGGGGGTAGAGGAGGGAGGAGGTCGTGTAGGTTTAGAGCTGTTGACGAGAGCACATCAAACACATGTGCTACGTAACGGATAACAGGCGGTGCTCGCCATGCAATCCGCACCCTCGACAGTGCTCTGGAAGGCATGCTTTGTTGAGTTATGGTCCATGGCAGCTTGCCGTCTCTTCAACACTTTGTGTTCCCCCATACAACGGCTACACGCGCCTCCGCCGCCGTTTCTTCGCACGCGAGACATCTAATTATGGTGGCAATGCCTATTCGGCTTGAACCGGTAGCATGCACCACCTGTGGCAGCCGCATGCCCGAGAGTGATCACACACATCCCACCACGTCCTGAATTGCCACCGAAGAGCCCGTGTTCCACGTTCCCTACGGTCTGTTGGTTAATTTTAACTCTCTCGGGAGTTAAAATTATGGTGCAGCATAACTACCTCAAACAGGGAACGTGTGCGGCATTTCTTGTTTCCAGGAAAGTTATTTTTGTGTGGCTGACCAATCAGGCGATAATTCCGAGTTCCCTGTTCCCTGCCCAGAAAATGGACGTCAGTACACGCCCTTACTTGTTCGACCAAATTTCACCACAACCAATCAGCCAATAGGTGGGGGATTCAGCAGTAGTGAGGCGGGGCGAAAAAGAGCGTGATGATAGTGACGAAGGAGGAGGTGGAAAGGGAAGAGTAGAGAAGGATAACAGTGATGATGGAGGACGAAAATACAAAAATATGGCGTTGAAGCGACCAACATTTCGAGCCAGATGACTTTCCTCACGACAAATGCCGCAGGAATAGAGATGGACGCCCAAAAACAGTGAAATATGTATTAGTTTCGAGAGTGGTAGTGGTAGGAAAATGATGAACGAACTCCGAAACGAATGCGTATGCAAAGTAGCAGCCTTGGTGGCACGCGATATCTGCTGTTGCTACCGTTTCTGTCTTGAATCCGGAGAATGATTTAGCCTTGGCACCCGCTCATGGGGTCCCAGATCATGGCCTTGAGAAACACTTATTTTCTGTTTAACCGCACTGAGACTGAAGTATTTTCGTTGGCCAGCCGGTTAGCGCGGTCGATCAGAATAATGAAGACACACACAGAGACAGACACTGACACCAACACAATAGTAGTACACTCCTCACACCACTGGTAGGAGTACACACGTGCTGCTGCTCAAGACCCTACCACCTCTACGCTGAGGGCCACAGACGGAGTAGATCAGCATAGATAGCTACGTACAGCGGTGTCATGGTGCTTTTTTTCGGTCAGTTACCTTGACCTTGCTTTTGAAGGCTCGTATTATCTAGCTTATCCAAGGCAGAGTGAGGTTTGGTCCTCTTCTTCATTCGTTTGGGTGGCATTTGCTTTGGTTGTGTTCAAGTGAGGAGCCCTACATCCATGTTGTACCTCCCAGGCCCATCGGGTGCGTGCATGATGAGCGTCATTATTTCGCTGTCGAGCGGTGCCTTTGAGGTTGCCTGAATAGTGCTACGGCCTTCTTTCCACTACATACGTACACATCATTTGATTGCGAGGTGCCTGTTGAACGGTCAGCACGGTCCTCTACAGTTCTTAAAGGCAGCGGCAACGTTTCACTAGTTTAGTGCATAGGCTGAGGTCGGAAGAGAACGCGCGCAACAATTATTTCTCGTCAACTCCGTGTTACTATGACCAACGCCGTGTCTTCGATCGACTACACTATAGGAGCCTCACGAAAGCACGCCCACGTCGCCCACTTCACAATTGATCCGTATACCATTCGTTTGGTTCTCTGTCAGCCCCTCAAATCGTGAGCGCTGCACTCTGAAATCGTACACTCATCAATACCCAAGCGGGCACGGCTGTTGAGGGATTTTGAGACCCTGAATAGTGCCAGGCAATAGTTGCACTATTCAGGCACTATTCTGGAACAACGCCCTTCCAATCAGAACGCGTTAGTCCTAAAGATCTACTATCAATGTGTAAACACTACTCCTATTCTGAATAGTACCGGTGGCCGGAATAGTGTCGGTCTGCCCTACTGGGCATACACCGGCACAATACCGGGACACCTACTGCTGTACTACGATACTTCATGTCTCGTTGGCGTAGGATACATACAACAATTTGTGTGTGTTTTCGTCCTATTTATTATGGCGACAGTCCCCCCATTTGTCGTGGTGAGACGTGCACTACACTTTTCAGTTCATGTAGAGTACTACACTTTTCACCATATTTTTTCGTACAACAATATAATATATGCATACAACCATCCAGGGTCACACAGGAGGGGTTAGACACCAGGGCTATTTTCTTCTTGTTATGTATGTTCGTGCCCCACCTTCCTCCTGCGGTGCGTGCTGAATTGTGTTTTTATCACGAGAAGGGTCCAACCGTCCCTTTCCCTCGTCAACGGTGCTCACGTCCAAGTTTGGTAATCACGAGCGCTATTCAGCTATTTTTCGCTTTCACTCAAGTTTCACCCGATTTTTTTGAATTTTTCCACCCCATTCCGTCCTTCTCCTCGCTGCCTCGGCAAGGCTTTTGCTAAAGCATGGCCCATAGCGAGGGGGGGGGGGGGGTCTTTCTAGCGAGCATGGCTAGACTCACCCTCAAGGGACCGATACCTTCTTGCTGCGGCGCACCCGCCGCGAGGCGTGCGTAGTGGTAGAGATGGGTCGGCACTGGTGCGTCAGGTACAAAAGTGCAGATGCGCGGGCCTCATGGCCGTCCATGTATAAACAGCAAGGACCATCTCAGTTTTATGCGCGGAGGCAGACGCCATCAGAAAGGTGGACGGGCACTATTTAAACGGCCCTAGGTTTGCTAGAGGGAGCTGTACAGTCTCAGTAACCTGGTTTCGCCATCAAAGGGGAGGAGGGAACAGGTGGTGACGAGCTGAGTGGGCTGGTTGATCCTTCGGCGCGAGAATTTTCAGACCAAGAACCCTAAGTGCAACGAGGGAGAAAGCGAGGAACCGACTGGGAAGGACAGCAACAAGAGCGTATACGGACGGAGCGGGCCGAGTTTAGTCGTGCTAGGACTGACCGCAGCGACACCGGAGCAGCGGCATCGGAGCACACGGACGACATCGAACCGTGACGCACGGACGAAAATTTCGTGTTGTCAATATTTTCCGTTTTTTCCTGAACATCGGTCTTGGGTGTGTGTGATGACGTCACTGGTTTTGTAGAAAGACGCATCAGAGATGGCGCGGATATCCCGGGTGCGTTTATTGCGTACCTGCATCGTGGAAGACCCCTTCAATGTGGAACGATTCCTAGTCAGTGTCGATTATTGTGTCCAACAGAGATGATCGGGGGTAAATTCGGTGATTGTCAAATGCAATTATGGCTTTGGTTGGTTGTTCTTTTTCACTGTATGTCTAAGGACGCATTCTGACAGCACTTCAGACAGCAGCTGCGCGCCTCGAACTTGTATCATGCCTACCATGGTGTTTTTGTACAGGCAGCACTCCAGACACAGCTGTACGCTGTAGTCGACAAACATTCGTTTTGTTTGGTAAAGTGTGGGACAGGGGGGATGCTGCTGCTGTAGTCGAATGTAGTGTGTCGACGGGTAGTTCAGTTTTTGGGCACGCAAACTTGCTGCAGGGATGTAGGTGTACGTCTTCGGGCTTGTGTACCCTTTTCTTGCTAGTTTGCGTGTTCTTCAGATCTTCTGATGGCTCTAGCATTTTTGTGACCACGGACCGCGTCTTCGCTAGATTTTGGGATTAGCAACTGACACGAGTTGAATGTGAAGACAACAACAACAACAACAACAACATGGGGATTCGAACTCACGACCAATGCGAGGATACCACTACTGCTGTAGACCACCGGGGCGACCGGCTCGGGCGGAATTTGCTGGCCGGTGAAAGCCATCCAATACAGCAGCGGCGCGCGTACATCCTAGGCGTTCAATATAGTCGTGGACGACATCGGGGGTGTACACGTATCATAGGCAAGTAGGCACCACCTTTTACTAAAAAAATCAATTAATTGTAGCCCGCGGTGCGGAGGGAGAGCGAAGGACGAAAGGGCGGACCTCGACAAAGCTGGCCTTGGTGCGCCAAGAGAGGAAACCCGCCAGTCTAAATCCAAGTGAAAAAAATGCTGGCTTGTTGTTGTTGTTGTTGTTGTTGTTGTTGTTGTCTTCACATTAAAAACCGTTCCGATCTCTCTCTACCCAGTACCTTCGTATGTCCGTACTGATCCAACACTTGTGGTGCCGAGAGAAGAAATATTAATATTTGCTGGCTTGTGGTGCCGAGAGAAGAAAAATTAAAATTTGCTGCAATCCTGGCACCAAGGGCCTGCAAAGACTACGGCTGTTAGGGATGCATACCATCCAACAAAACCCGTGCACAGCAGTCGTTGTAAGTTGTAAGGGTTAAGGGTTATAGATACATTAGTATAATAGTACCAACGTCCAAAAAAATAATCACACGAGCTGCGCGGACGAGTGTCGTGGCTTGGAACACAACCAAACCAGCTTTGAGAACAAATCGTGCTCGCTTGTAAGCCAGCAAGTCTCGCTATTCGATAAATGCCGGCGAGCTCTAAGCCCTACATCACGACCTGCTGTTCTCGTTGCCACAACGAAACACCCAAAAGCAGCAGCATACCGTATGTGAACAACAGCAGTTGCTTGCATGTATTGCATTTTGCACATACACTATTTATACTTGTAACTTTGCATGTGGCGAGAGATCATGATCTGAGGCGCATATTTCTCTCCCCGGTGTCTGCACGTTTTGCGATCACGTTCGAGTGGGAAACTCGGATGGTCCGTGGGAAGATGGCAGAACGCTTCGGCGAGGACGAGGCCGGACTCTGTATTCCTGGGGTCATAGGCGGTCGTGACGGCCCTCTCCGTGAGAGCAAAGAGAGACAGCCGCCTCGAGAGGAGGGAACGGAAAAACGCAACCAAACATCACCCGCATGCATCTCAACAGAAAAAGCTGGCTCACCTGAGACTGAAATCAGGGACCCGAGAACAGTGAGCACCGACGTCGTGGGACTCATGCTTACCAGCGGTTTGCAGTGTTGTTATTCCGCGCGTCGGCAAAGAGTGCAAGGTGAGAGCAACAGAGGTAGATTGGACAAACAGCTGGCCGGAGAGTGGAGAGTGGAGCAGCAGCGGCGGCAGGGCTTTCGGGGGAACGCAGGTGTGATTTCGTGGGGCACCAGGGTAGTATTCACATTACGCGGAGACCCCGGTGTGCTGCCGGTCCGGCTCTCTCACTCTCTGCTGTCTATCTCTTAGCTCTCTCTGCCCCCCCTCTCTCTCTGTCGACGTCGTGATGAACACATTGTGGGCGGTCATCGCAGTCACATGTTTCTTGTCAACGGCAAGGACCAGCTCATGTTTTACGCATGGTGCACGATTGCGGCCACCACGGCCGCCCGGATCATGTTCTTCGCCGCCGCCAGCAACGGCACCTTTTGAGAGTCGAGCAGGAGCAACAGCACCTGCAGCAGCGGCAGGAGTGGGAGGAGCAGAAGAGGGTGATATATTGCTGACCTTTAAGCCATCCGAAGTCGAGGTCAGAGCAGCACTGCTTTGCACGTGTCCTGTTTGATGTGTAGTCCGATGTCGTCAGAGGTGCGCATGATCCCATTCGTTCATGTTTACGGACGGTACAAGTCCATGTGGTGTGGACATGTAGGCTGAGCACTAGCATACAGGATACAGCAGTAGACTATTTATGTATTCAGTAATCGTCTCCAGTAGAATCTGGAATTGTTTCGATGGCAAAATGACATCCCAACCCGGCCCTCTCTCTCTCTCTCTCTCTCTCTCTCTCTCTCTCTCTCTCTCTCTCTCTCTCTGTCTCTCTCTCTCTCTCTGACGGTGAACGTGGTGACATTGCCTTGACAATAGTAAGCCCCCCTTCCTCCTTCCCCTCCATCACCAGGTGACGTGTAAACCAGGCGAGGTGGCGCTTGACGTTGCTTCAAGGTACAGGTCCACCCCGTAGTCCACAACGCATCAACAGCAGTGCTACAGCAGTACTCGTGCCGCGGGGTTTACGCCGGGCTCCTTGGCTTTGTTTTGGCAGTTACTTGGTTCTTTGTCTCTTTTTCCTTTGTGCTGTAAGCAACGGGCCAGATCGTTACGAGGGAGCTCAGCAGAGTCTATCATCAGCGGGAGAGCATTGGATGCAATGGGCAAGCAACAGTGGATAATACCCTCTTGTGTTTCCTAAGGGCTTATGGTGCATGGTTACCCTTTCATTTTCGGAACACAAATGGGGCCCGTTCACCTCTGATCAAGGTTCGGACCGCCTGTCGATGCCCTCCATCGTGTAGGATAGCGGCGTCCGCGTGACGATCTGCCCATTCCTCCTCTCCCGGCCCAGGTGCTCGGGCATGCCTGAAGACAGCAAAGCCCCGTTCTGCCGGGATGGGGGGTGCTACAACTGCGAGGTTGAGGTCGTCGAAGCCGCCGAACTGGTGAAACTCCTGTCTGTAGTACTTACCCCATGGCCCGAGTCCAGAGTTCCTCCGTATGTATGTAGAGTCTGAGTTTGGTGCGAGTCGGGCCCACTATTTTATCGCTGGTCTCATCTCTACGGCTTGTACATGGACAGCAGTACTTGACGTTGTCATGTCCTCTTCCTCATTCGATGTGAGTGGGCCATACCAGAAAGGCCATGACACAGGAATGTGATCTACAGGTAGCTTTCAATTGATGTCGCTCGTACAGTCGCACCGATGCTTGAGTGAACCGGAAGTTCCTCTGATGCCCCAGGGTATCGTGGACAACTTGGTTAGGGCGTGCCAGTTCAAGATACCCGCGGAGGCGAAGCAGCTCACTCTCATTCAGGTAAGGGTCCAGGGTGGCTCATCCTGCGATGTTTCCACCGTTTCGTCCGTGTGCGGCGGGGTGTGTGTGTGATCCACAGCGAAAGCTACGGTTATGTACCTGACTCTTGCAGTTTCCACCTCGGTTGTGCGGTTTCTTGCTTTCAACATCGAACAACTTTCCTGCGATGTCTTAAGCCCCGGCATGTCTCTGTGCCCCTCCGTATCTATCCCTGGTTGCCGTTGTTCATCGCCCGACCTGCCGTGCTAGATGACCAGCGAAGAAGCGTTCGAGGACATGCTCTGAAGAAGTCCAATAGCGCGTCATGCCGTGCGTGCTCTTGTTGGAGCGCACACAGCGCCATAGGCGCCAGCCCCCCCCCAACCCCCCTCTTTCTTTTTTGGCGTTCTTCCTTTCTTTGCCAGGTTTGTGTGTGGTTTGTATATCATCGACTTGCCTTGGCCGGGTAGTGGTTGGTGGCCATCCGTACTACAGTGGTTGGTGGTCGCGACTCTAACGATATAACGATAGTATCAACCTTGCATCAGCAAGAAGAGGGCAGAATGGTCAGGCGTACTGACAGGGTATTGGGAGCGGTAGTTTGTACTCGGTGGTTTTGCGTGAGGACGTTACCGATGGTACATACTGCAGTACCCCCGACCGAAGGAGCAGCACATTGCTTTGCTGGTATCGTGTAAGTCTTCAGCGATCACATGTCTGCTGTTTATAGTTGCTTCGTTCTTTAGGTGTTCGTGAAAGCTTTTGCGGCTACTCTTCTTGTATTGCATGGAATATTAATATTTTGAACGAAAAATGGCGGATTCCCATTCTCAACCGCCAGCTTTCGGGTTGACGTTGTTTGTGGTGGAGTTCTAGAAGATGGTGGGTTGCTGTGTTTGTCCCAGCTGGCAGCTTCCGAGCGAGCTACTAAATATGCATAGTGTGCAGCTTACCTTTTTGGGGAATATCACAAGCATACATAAGTATGATACATTTATTTTGTAGAAGAGGCGCACGCTTTCCTGGTGAAATGACTCTCTGTATTGCTACAAGTAAGTGGTGTGTACGACCTGCTCCTCCTCTGTTAGATGCCCCCTCCCATCCCGCGAACGCGTGAAACTTGATGGTCTTGTTCCATAACGTGTCGCCTATTGCAGCCTGGATATTCCCATGACATTTATTCATTGAAGGCGTCGAAACACGGTTGGTTTTTGTTTATTCCGCATTCTACTGCTGCTGTAGTATCATGGCACCACGCACTGAGTTGTTACGGTATTTGGATGTATGCGTTGATTAGGTGTGTTTCGTTTTGATCAACAGCACCAACCAGCATGGTGAGGCAAATGAATATAGCTAGCTGCTAGCTAGCGCCGGCACTTATATTTTATGCACACGAAAATCTCTTGTTTCCACCGAGGCTATAATACGCCGAAGTACCAGTCTACTCGGCACATAGTTTCTAGAGATATATTGAATGGTACCAATGGCCGCGATCTACATGTAGGTTTCAGTGAAAGCACTTGTACAGAGCAGTATGCTGTAGTGGTAAACCAGTGCTCAAGCAAGTTCTTTGGCTTCAGGTTTCGAGGCTCACGATTTTTGGCACCGTTGGCACTCTTTCGAACACGTACGTATGCCAGCTACCGCCTCGTCCTCTACCAAAGGACTGAGTGGAGCCAAGAGAGGCACTAAGCTACACGACGAGCCTGTCGCTGTCACAGCAGTCTCGTATGCCTGTGTCTTCATGATGACACGCACCACGAGCTATGTACACCACAAGCTAAGCAGGTAGGTACGTATGTATGATACGGCAGCACGTACCTGTTGGATCTACATAATAAATATCTCTACGGCTGGCTGTTGTACGTAGTTTTAGTTTCGGTAGCCTGTGCGCCTGTGCGCCAACATTTGTGGCCACGGATTATTTTTCGCCATTTGGCCCTTCAACCTTTGGGAGATGGGACACAGCGGTCAGAACGATTTTACAACGTAAAAAAAGGAGCTGCAGCGACAACACTCGCCGACACCCCCGAGAAACAACAACCACCCGGCAGACTACTTGTACGTGAGTTATCGAAGTGTGATGTGGGATACGACACGTTTTTTTTTTTTTCGAACAATCACTTGAATTTTTCAAATTATCTCTTTTGCAGACAGACTCCCGTCTCACCAAGAGGTTCACACACATTCGAAGCACCCTTGCAGCAGTGCTTTTTACTCCACAAGCGCCAAAGATACGTTCCTGCCAAGTACGGACGTGCTCTGAAGCGCCTTTGTCCCTGTGGTTGCCCAGCAGCAGCGTCAACGCCAATTTGTTTCTCCGGGAGAGAACGAGCTCGCATTAAAGATACGAATAGTTCATTTTTTTTTTTATTTCCTGCTGCTGGCGATTCACGATTGTCGTCGTGGGTACACATCACAGCGCGACGAGTAGGTGTGATTGTGTCGTTCCGAACGTGTGGTGACTTCCATGAGCGGCTACTCGAGGGCAGGGGTGGGGGTAGGAGGTGGAGGCGGCGGTGGCGGCGGCGGCGGCGGCGGCGGCGGTGGCGGTGGTGGCGGCGCCAACAGCAATCGAGGGGCATCTGCCTCCCGTGGCCCAGGAGGCGCCCTTCAGGTGGGGCGCCTGTGCCCTGTGTATGCGATGCTACCGTGCGACCAGCTTGTCTCTCTCTTTTCCTAGCACCAGCTTGTCACCTGTCGCCTGCCTGCTTCCGTGAACATGGCGCCGGGCCGTACGCCGACTGAGCGTTCTACACCTTGACACACCAGAGGTGAACGCAGACAAAATATTCACAAGGTTTTTGCCCTTCTCTGCTGGCCTCTCTCGTTTCCCGCCCCTGTACATCCCTCTACTTTTTTGCGCCGCCTGCTGCGCCTGCTGGTCCTGGCCTCATCTTGTGCCACGAAGGGTGCCCACATGGCTGGTACTGTGGCAACGGTGGCGGCTGCGGGAGGACAACAGTCGAAGTCGGTGGCGGTGTTCAGGAGCCTTGAGCTATGCGACCTCCTCAAGCTCGAGATCGGAAACATCACCTCGGAAATGGGGTAAGTTGTGGGGTTGGCCCCGCACAGCGGTCAAACCTTGAATGAGGTTCGTCATGTGTCTGTGTGACGTTTGGGTTTCATCAGTTCATGGCATCTCCTACATCTCATCTCAAAAAAGGCGGCGGGGGGGGGTGTGGGTCGACATATGACGCCGCCGTTTATTGCTGCGAGGCAAGGAAAACTTCCGTGTCGCTGGTGCTTTCCCTGTGGGCGATACAATCACGTGTCACGTGGTGCTATGCACGGCGGCGGCAAGTTTATTCTCTTCTTGTCGATTGCTTGTAGTTGCCATGTGATTGGATGCCATCATCTCATCATATAAAAACAAACGACAACAGAGTGCGGGTCACCGGTGGTCGTTGATCAGGGTTTGAAGAGTCGGAGGGTGTTGTGTGATCGGTCTGCAAGGTTCGGCCGCCGCAGTGCCATGTTCGTATGAGAGATGTCGAAGCTTTTCGTCACGACGCTGCTGTTGAAGGCTTTATTGCCATGGGGGGCAACAGCCAGACGACGGCAGTGATAAAGGTCGGATGGGCGGTACAAGCTGTTGTAATCTATGATAGCACTTTGGCAACACCGATCGATCAAGATCCAAGGACGAGAAGCAGACGACGACGTTCTGATTTATACCTACAACGACGGAACGACCAAGTTCGCACGTGTGTAAATGGCGTCAGTAATACGTCGGGTCGTGTACCTCAAGATCAAGTATACAATTGTATCGTACCTGCGTGAAGAAGAATCTGTGCCTGTGGGCAAGAGCTGTGTCGTATCAACAAACTTGAAAACTGTTGTACCATACGTGTGCGCATCTCTATTTGTGGTACAGAGATTTTTTCTCTCTCCCAAAAACCATGAAATGTCCTGTTGGTGGTTCTTTGTTCTTTACATCTGGTAGAGCGCGTGCGGCCAAACATTTGCCGCTTCTCGCTGCTTGCTCCGTTTATTCTCTTTCTTTGTGCACCCTTTGCACCTTTTGAAGGAACTTGACATCACCTTGTTGCCGAGGGTGCTTGCTCCCTGGTGCTGGGTCATTTGTCAGTTCCTTACTGCTGCTTCAAGTCTTCGAGGTGTATCGACTGACTTGTAGCAAACCGCGTTAGGCGCGTCTCTGTCCATGTACAGCAGTAGTTGCCGTCGAGGAACCCGTTCGATCAAGTTGTATTTTTTTTGGAAATTTGGAATCTTCGGTAACTTGGAAATTTTATTTTATTTTTATTCAAACTGTGGGGGTATGTAACTGGTGTCGGTCGCCGTCGGGAAAAAGCGAGGTGTATCACACCAAAGCCACCAACCCTGCTCTCGCCCGCCGCCTTGGCATGGCAAGCTCGGAGGTGGAGATCGTAGTGTGGAAGTGCGTTTTCTCCGACCCCGCCGCCTTCACAGCCGTATTTTGTATTTTCTCTCTTTGCAAAAAATTGAAGAAATTGTGTACATGAGCTCCGCCTTTCATCCGTGTACTGGTGCACCGCCGCCTTTTGGGATTTGCGTCGGGAAGGATTGTTTGATTGTTTGATTGTTTGATTACTTGCCGTTGATGGCCCACATGAGCGTGCCTGCTGGAGCAGCACCCCAGGTACATGCGCTTCCAGCCTCTATCACCGGAAGGGGACCTCTGCTGATTTTCCAGCTCATTGTTCCACACGCCCCCCCCCCCCCCCCCCCCGCAAAAAAAGGCAAAAAACCCCCCCCCCAAAAATTTTTTTTTACCCCCAAATGGGCCAATCGAATCGGGAAAAAAAAAAAATTGGAACGAAAGGCTTTTTTGGGGGTGGGCCCCCTAATAAAAAAAGGGTGGGGGGAGGAATTAAAACCAGGGGGAGGAATCCCCCCTGGGCAAACAAAAAAAAAAAGAAAAGTTTTGTGGTGAATCCCCCCCAAAGCGGCCCCCCAAAAAAAACAATTTTTCTTTAAAAACCAAAGGGGGCAAGTGGAAAAGGGGGGGGGAACCGGGGGGCATCGGTTAAAAGCCCACAAAAAAATGGCGGAAAAGGGGGGCGGGGCTGGTTTTTGCCCCAAAAAAGTTTTTTTTTTGTGGGTGCGGGGGTTTGTAGAAAAAAAAAAAAAAATTA